>JANJGN010000005.1:11623846-11999356 GCA_026770705.1 Isurus oxyrinchus
AAGACTATCTTAAACAATGGAATGAAAGAACAGCAGAAGAGACTCTCGGGGCAGAATCTTTGGCTTAGCATGTGGGTGTGGGGCCTGCTCGCCGAGGCATAAAATGACACGTGGTCAGGTGTACATTCCGACTTCACCGCGCGTCATTAAGATTTTCAGTTCGACGGGCATTTGCCTGAGTCGGCTGCGCACCCACCGATCTGTCAAAAGGCCTTTCAATTAAATCAATAAACTGAGCTGCCCGCCCAACCTTAAGGTTGGCGGGGGGGCAGGTGAAAAACCCAGGCGGCCTTTGCACTTTTCATGGAACCTGGTCCACAGACGGGATGTGGTCTCTTGAAGGTTTTTAAAGTATTGTGAAAATTTTAAATGAAATTAATAGACGTGTCCCAGCTCATGTGACACTTTCGCATGAGGGGGCATGTCTTAACATTTTCTTTTCTTTATTAAAATTTTCAGAACTTATTGCTAAGCGTCTAAAACCACGTAAAATGGCGGAGCCCAGCCGATCACGGATGGTGATCCACTGCGCGCCCACCCACGCCCGCTCCCTCTCCTGTCCAACCACCCCAACGGGGTGGGTGGGGGGGGGGAGAAAATTCCCCCCTAGGAGACTCTGTTGAATATTACAAGAAAACTCAAGGCTTTAGCAATTGAGCTTCACAAAGAAAAGGAAGACGTGGTGAAGGAACTTCACATGCGACAAGGTCAAAGTTTGTTCTTCTGGGAAATTATGAATAAAATCAAAATGAATTTAACATCCATCTGAACAAACTTAGGAAGATGTGATTCCACAGTTGGACAACACGGGCTGAACAATCCTGAGTGCGCTAAGAATTACATTGCCAACCAATTTAAGATTATCGGTCGTGCTCGCAGCATGGCTCACTTACACGTGCTAGAAGCTACATATATTAATAGAGAGGGCCCTATCCTTTGCAAACAGAAAGAACATGTATATACATTGTGCCTGTTTCCACTAAACAAATTGATGATAGCCATTCTCTAGTTCATCCCCCAAGGGCAATGCCTTGACCAATCAGAGTCAACCTGCAGGCTTGAATTTAAACAAAGCTTGGCAATTAACTGTCAGCAATCAGTTAGCTGGTGCATTCTCCATGGCAACACCTCCTCCAATCAGAGCCCACTTGCCAACCAATAAGCGCCGTTTTCTCATGAAGTATAAATTGTTGTTTCCTTCATATTTGGTATTCTTGCCAATTATCTTGATAAGGAAAAGCTTTGATGAGAAGCTTCAACAACGTGTCTTTTTTCAGCAATATTGGAAATCTGTGCCCTCTGGTTGCCGACCTTCCCGCCACTGGAAACATTCTCTCCTTATTTACCCTATCAGAACCCTTCAACATTCTGCTCAGATCTATTCAGTGACATGCTCGATCTTGAGGGGGATATAACATTCCCATGTTTGAAGAAAGGGGAAAGTTAGCGTTGCAGCTTTCAGCATCTGAGAATGCGGGGTAATAATTCTGAACAACTCAGTTAGATCTCCCCTTGACCTTCTTCAACCTAAGGAGAATCTCCTTTGGTCTCCTTGATGTAACTGAAGTCCTGCGCCCCTCGTTCTACATTCTCGGAGGCTGATGCCTGCAGTTTTAACCTTGCTTTTTTTATTTCCCGCAGGCATGTCAAAGCTTTCTTTTCAAAAGGGAGATAAAAACAGCACTACCCCAACGGACTGTGCCTAACTTAATCGACAAGGCGATTGCAATCCCTCTGGAGATTCCTCACTCAAACTTAAAAGACGTGTAACAGCCTACAAATCAGCCAACAGCTTTTCTGCAAGGATTTCCTCAGACCGCAGTTTATCTGTCCAATTAGTCAGTTTGATTATTAACATTTCATTTAAACTACAAGAAAGATTTTGGCATCCAGATCACAGGCAGGACAGTGGGGATCTCTCTCTGCGTTATCATCAACTTCAGCAGGTCTCAATCAATGTAGTCCAGCCTAAAACAGGAATAATTGTTTCAATATTAATGCAGGACGAGATGAAAATAAAGAGATAAAAACAAAAACTGCGGACGCTGGAAACCCAAAACAAAAACGGAAACAGAAATACCTGGAAAAACTCAGCAGGTCTGGCAGCGTCGGTGGAGGAGACGTTTCGAGTCCTCATGACCCTTCAACAGAACAAAGTAAAATTAGGAGAGGGGTGAAAGATAAGCTGGTTTAAGGGGGGAGGGGGGGGGTTGTTTGTTGGGACAAGCAACCAGTAATAGGAGGAGATAATGAAAAGATGTCGCAGACAAAAGGACAAAGAGGTGTTGAAGGTGGTGATATTATCTAAAGGAATGTGCTAATTAAGAGTATAAGACCGGACAGATAAGGTACAGATAGCTCTAGTGGGGGTGGGGAATACTAAAAGGTAGAAATAAACAATGGTGGAAATACATTTAAGATTAGTGGAAATAGGTGGGAAAAGAAAAAATCTATATAAATTACTGGAAAAAACAAAAAGGAAGGGGGAAGAAACAGAAAGGGGGTGGGGATGGAGGAGAGAGTTCAAGATCTAAAATTGTTGAATTCAATATTCAGTCCAGAAGGCTGTAAAGTGCCTAGTCGGAAGATGAGGTGCTGTTCCTCCAGTTTGCGTTGGGCTTCACTGGAACAATGCAACAAGCCAAGGACAGACATGTGGGCAAGAGAGCAGGGTGGAGTGTTGAAATGGCAAGCGACAGGGAGGTCTGGGTCATTCTTGTGACAGCTTTTGGTTATCTCCACCTATTACTGGCTGCTTGTCCCAAACCGCCACCCCCCCACCCCTCCCTTCTTAAACCATCTTATATTTCACCCCTTTCCTAATTTTACTTAGTTCTGTTGAAGGGTCATGAGGACTCAAAACGTCAACTGTACTCTTCTCCGCCGATGCTGCCAGACCTGCTGAGTTTTTCCAGGTATTTCTGTTTCTGTTTTTGATCTGGAAATAAACATTGAACAGGTTTTGGGCTCGTTCCTCCAGAAAAGTTGGGTAAACTGATGGATGTCTTTGTGATTACGAAAGGATCGCTGCACCCTCATCTCATGAAGTATAAGTTGTTGTTCCTTTTACATCTGGTATCCTTGCAAATTGCCCTGATAAGGAAAAGACTTGATGAAAAGCGTCAATGCCATTTGCAGACGAGATCAGAACTGGGGGCCAATGGATAGAAGATGGTCACTAATAAGTCCCATAGGGAATTCAGAAATGAACCTGTGTGTAAACCTCACCCCATGAGCTGAGTTTGGGAAACAAAAAATCAGGAACACCGTAAGTTCATTAGTTGGTAAGAAATTGCGATTGGGGAGTCTCTTTAAACAGCTGTAAACTAGAAAAGCGTATTATTTTTAAAGAAGTAGCAACTTGGATTGAGTAGGAGACACTAGGAATAAGGGAAAGTCAGAGCCAATAATGTAAAGTAATATAAGTTAATTAAAGTAAAATAACTTCAATGTAAGGGAAGTAAAATTAAGGATGGCAGGGCAGTTCGGTCCTGTGGAATATGTGTCCCATAATATGTGGGAAGTCATGGACACTGCTGGTGACTTGGACAACTACGTGCAGGAAGTGCTGTCAGCTGCAGGAATTTGAGCTGCGGGTTCCAGAGCTCGAGCGGTGGCTGGAGTCACTGTGGTGCATCCACGGGTCTGAGGGCAACGTGGACAGCACCTTCAGAGAGGTGGTCACACCGCCGGTTAGGAGCCTGGAGGCAGAAAGGGAATGGGTGACCGCCAAGCAGTCCTGAAGGACCAGGCAGGGGGTGCAGGCGCCCCTTGGGGTCCTGCTTGCTAACCGGTTTTCCCTTTTGGATACTGGTTCCCCAGAGGAGTGCAGTCAGGGCCAATTTTGTGGCACCACGAGTGTCTCAGCTGTACAGGAGGTGGGGGTGTGGGGGTGGGGAGGGTGCAGAAGAAAGGAAGAGCAATAGTCATAGGGGATTTGTTAGTTAGGGGAACAGACAGGCGTTTCTGTGGCCATAGATGTGACTCCAGGATGATATGCTGCCTCCCTGGTGCCAGGGTCAAGGATGTTACTAAGTGGCTGCAGCTCATTCTTCTGAGGGAGGGTGAACAGCCAGAGGCCATGGTTCACGGTGGTGTCAATGTCATAGGGAGAAGGAGGGATGTGGTCTTGCAGACAGAATTTGGGGAGTTCAGTACAAAATTAACAAGCAGGACCTCAAATGTAATAATCTGCAGATTACTCTCAGTGCCACATGCCAGTGAATACAGAAATAGGAGGATAAGGCAGATGAATGCTTGGCTGGGAAGATGGTGCAGGAGGGAGAGCTTCAGATTCCTGGGACACTGGGACTGGCTCTGGGGGAGATGGCACCTGTACAGGCCAGATGGGTTGTACCTGAACAGAGCTGGGACTGAGTTCCTTGCAGGGAGTTTTGCTTGTGTTGTTGAGGGTTTTAAACTAACTCAGCAGGGGTGTGGGAACCAGGAGAGAACATTAGAGACCAATAGCAAGGTGCACAAATTACTGGAGACAGATAGCACTAGTATAGAGAATAGTAAGTTAATGGGCAGAGTTGGAGTAAGGGAGAAAGTAATAAAGTCTAACTCCGGGTTGCTGTGCATGTATACGAACGTACGGAGTTTAGTAAATAAGACTTGGGAATTACAGGCGCAGATTGCCATGTGGAAATATGACGTTGCGGCGATAACGGAGACTTGGTTCAATGAAGGGCAGGACTGGGTGTCAAATATTCCTGGGTACAAGGTGTTCAGGAAAGATAGGAAAGGAGGAGGGGTGGCTGTATTGGTTAAGGAGAGCATTGCAGTGCTGGAGAAAGAGGATGTCCCAGAGGGTTCAAGAACAGGATCAATTTGGCTAGAACTAAGCAACAAAAAGGGTGCAATTCCATTGCTCGGTGTAGTCTATAGACAGCCAACTAGTGCGAAGAACAAATCTGTAGGGAAATTACAGAGAGATGCAAGCATTATAGAGTAGTTGTAATGAGGGACTTCAGTTACCCGAATGTAGATTGGGACGGTGGTAGTGTAAAGGGCAGGGAGGGGCACGAGTTCCTAGACTGCGTTCAGGAGAATTTTCTACAGCAGCCTGTGTCCAGTCCAACAAGAAAGGAGGCACAAAGATAAAAGCAAAATACTGCGGATGCTGGAAACCTAAAGGAGGCGCTGCTAGACCTGGTTCTGGGAAATGAGGTGGGCCAAGTAGATCAAGTGTCAGTGGGGGGAACATTTAGGTGACAGTGATCATTATATCCTAAGGTTTAGGATGACGGTGCAAAAGGACAATGGGTAATCCAGAGTAAGAATAATTAACTGGGGGAGAGCCGACCTCAATGGGGCAAGAACGGAGCTGGGCTGGATAGACTGGAACCAAAGGTTGGCGGGAAAATCTGTAGCTGAACAATGAGCTGCTTTCAAAGAAGAATTGGTTTGGGCACAGTCATGGTATATTCCAATGAAAGGGAAAGGTAGGGCAAACAAATCCAGAGCTCCCTGGATGAAAAGGGAGATAGAAATTAAGATAAAGAAGAAAAAATGTGCTTATGACAGGTATCAAGTAGAAAATACAACTGAGAACCAAAAGGAATACAGAAGGTTCAGGGGGTGGGGGTGGGGTGAAGAAGCAAGTAAGAGAAGCAAAGAGGGATTGTGAGAGAAGACTGGCAGCCAACATAAAGGGGAATCCCAAAGTCTTCTATTGGCTCATAAATAGTAAGAGGGTGGTAAAAGGAGGAGTAGGGCTGATTAGGGGCCAAAAAGGGGATTTACACATGGAGGCAGGGGGCATGGATGAGGTGTCAAATGAATACTTTGCAATTGTCTTTACCAAGGAAGCTACCAAGGCCATTGTGACAGAGGAGGAAATTCTGTCACTAGAAGGATTCAGAATTGATGAGGTGGAGGTATTGGATAAACAGTCGGTATTTAAAGTCGACAGGGCACTGGGACCAGATGAGATGCACCCAAGGATATTGAAGGAAGTGGGAGTCGAAATTGCAGGGGCACTGGCCATAATCTTTCAGTCTTCCCTAGACTCATGGGAGGTGCCAGAGGACTGGAGAATTGCGAAAATTATGTCCTTATTCAGAAAAGGACAAGACCAGCATTTACAGACCAATCAGTTTAACTTCAGTGGTGGGGTAGTTTCTAGAAACAATTATTTGGGATAGAATAGCCACATGGAAAAATGTGAGTTGATTAGGAAGGGCCAGCATGGATTTCCTAAGGCAAAATCGTGTTTTCTGCTGGAGTTTTTGAAGAGGTAACAGAGAGGGCTGATGCGGGCAATACTGTTGCTGTGGTGTACATGGGCTATCAATAGGCATTTGACACAGTGCCACACAACAGACTTGTGAGCGAAGTTATCGCTCATGGAATAGAAGGGACAGTAGCAACGTGGATGCAAAATTGGCTGAGTAATAGGAAACAGCGAGTAATGGTCAATGGATATTTTTCGGGCTGGAGGAAGGTTTGTAGTGGAGTTTCCCAGGGGTCGGTATTGGGACCCTTGCTTTTCCTGATATATATTAATGATCTAGATCTTGCAGTGCAGGGGGCAGTTTCAAAGTTTACAGATGATACAAAACTTGTAAACTGTGAGGAGGACAGTGTAGAATTTCAAAAGGACATAGACAAGTTGGTGGAGTGGGCAGATCAACTACAATGCAGGGAAGTGTCAGGTGGTTCATTTTAGCAGGAAGAACATGGAGAGACAATATGAAATAAGGGGTACAATCTTAAAGGTGGACAGGAGCAAAGGGAGCTGGTTGTATATCTGCAGAAGTCATGAAAGGTGGCAGGACAGGTGGAGAGAGCAGTTTTTAAAATCCATTTACAGGATATAGGCATTGCTAGTTGCACTTGAGGAGGTGGTGGTGAGCTGCCTTCTTGAACCGCTGCAGTCTCTTTGATATAGATGCACCCACAGCGCTATTGGCTTTATAGCGGTTTGATAGGTCACTTCAGAGGACATTTAAGAGTCATGTGGGCCAGACCAGGTGAGGATGGCAGATGGTTTTTTTTTTACAATAATCAGCAATGGTTTCATGGTCATCATTAGATTTTTAATTCCAGATTTATATTGAATTCAAATTCTACCATCCACCGCGGTCTCCACCCTGGTTCTCTGGATCACTAGTCCAGTGTCAATACCACTGTGCCCCCAGCTCCACCATAATAAAAAGCATACAGTGTCCTAGGCTTTACTAATAGGGGCATAGAGTACAAGAGCAAGGAGGTTATGCTGAACTTGTATAGGACACTCGTTAGACCTCAGCTGGAATATTGTGTACAGTTCTAGGCACCACACTACAGGAAGGATGTGAACACATTGGAGAGAGAGCAGAAGAGGTTTACAAAAATGATTCCAGGGATGAGAAACTTCAGCTACGAGGATAGATTGGAGAGGTTAGTTCTGTTCTCCTTGGAGAGAAGATGGCTAAGAGGAGATTTGACAGAGATGTTCAAAATCATGAGGAGGCAGGACAGGTGGAGAGAGTGGATAGGGAGAAACTATTCCCACTCGTAAAAGGATCAGTAATGAGAGGGCAGAGATTTAAAGTGATTTGCAAAAGAAGCAAGTGTGGCGTGAGAAAAAACTTTTTCACACAGTGAGTGGTTAGGGTCTGGAATGCACTGGAGGCAGGTTCAATCGGGGCATTCAAGAGGACATTAGATGTTGATTTGAATAGAAACAATGTGCAGGGATATGGGGAAAAGGCAGGGCAATGGCACTAGGTCATAATGCTCATTTGGAGAGCTGGTGCAGACACGATGGGCTGCATGGCCTCCTCCTGCGCCATAACAATTCATTCTGTTTCGGGATTGAAGGTAGCTGAAGGCGTGGCCAGCAACGTTGGGGGGATAGAAATCAGGGGGTGCAGAAGGGGCCAGAATTGGAAGAGCGCTGAGAATTTGGAGGGTTGTGGGGCTGGAGGAGATTACAGGGAGAGGCTGTGGCTAAACTTATACTTTGACAAAGAACACCTCTACTAACACTTAAAATTTCAATGTATTGAATTATTAAGCTGGGTTTTTTTTAATGAGCTATATAAATACAGGTTCCTTCTTTCTTAACTGCCTATCCATCGGCCCTAATACACCCTTACAGAGGCTCAGTGTTAAACCTTGTTTGATAATCGTGCCTGTGCAGCATCTTGGAACATTTTGCTGCATTGATGGCACTAGAGGAATGCAAGTTGTTGTTGTTGTTGTTGCAGCAAGATCAGTATTTTCCATATCCTAAAAGATTGCAAAGCACTTCCCTTTATGGTAATAAAATGTAAGGCTTCTTTTCAACTGTTGCGATTCAGGTGCCTTGAATATAACAGGATGTAGACTGCCTGGCCTCCAACACTCCAACCTCTGCAAACTTCACTCATCCAAGCTCTTCTGCAATGTTCTATCACACAGCAAACCACACTTGGTCATCTCACCAGTTGAAATGTGTGAGATTCAGAGGGGGCTCTGACAGGGTAGATGCTGAGGGGATGTTTCTCCTCGTGGGGCAACCTAGAACGAGGGGGCACAGTGTCAAGATAAGGGGATACTGAAAGGCCTGGATAGATTGGACGTGGGGAAGATGTTTCCATTAGTAGGAAGACTAGGACCCGAGGGCACAGTCTCAGAGTAAAGGGAAGACCTTTTAGAACAGAGATGAGGAGAAACCTCTTTAGCCAGAGAGTGGTGAATCTATGGAATTCATTGCCACAGAAGGCTGTGGAGGCCAGGTCATTGAGTGTAGTTAAGACCGAGATAGATAGGTTCTTGATTGGTAAGGGGATCAAAGGTTACAGGGAGAAGGCGGGAGAATGGGGTTGAGAAACTTATCAGCCATGATTGAATGGTGGAGCACACTTGATGGGCTGAATGGCCTAATTTCTGCTCCTATGTATTAAGATCTCCAATTTGAGGTGGAGTTGAGGGGGAATTTCTCCTCACAGGGGGTCATTAGCCTTTGGGATTCTCTTCCCCTCGGTGAACAATGGAGACCAGGGGCTGGATTTTCTACCTGTTGGGTGGGCCAGTCGGGAGCGGGATCGGGAGCAGGAGCAGACGGGCGTGGAGAAAATCACTGCCCGCGAGCGGCGCCGTGCCGCCACCTTACGCAGGCGGGCGATATAAAGCCCACCCCCAGCGCGACTGGCAGCTCCCGAGGACAGCGGGAGTGGGCGGGCGGTCGGTGGCAGGACTGCAGTGACCGCCGGGTCACCAAGGCGACCCGGCCGCCTGTTTAAAGAGACCCTCATGCAGCCTCCCCAAGGCTGTCAACCATTTCCAGCGGGAGGGCTCCCCGGAGCGCTGTGGATGAGCAGGCCACAGGCAGGAGGGTAGGGCAGGGCGGTGGGGGGGGGGGGGGGGGGGGGGTAGGGGGGGTGGGTGTTGGGCACTGTGACCCTTCGCTTCTCAGACGAGGAGGTGGCAGTAAGGCGTGACATCATCGTGCCGAGGGACAGGAGGAAGAGGAGGAGGCCTCCCCACCCACCGACCCCACCCCCCCCCCCCCTCCCCCACCCCCAGCATGGCCAGATGTGCCTGGGAGGAGGTGGCAGTGCGGGTCAGCTCCCACAATGTGGCGAGACGCATCTGGGTTCAGTGCCGCAAGCGCCTCAATGACCTCTTGCGATGGGGAAGGGGGTGGGTACCGTGTTGGCATGGGTCACTTAACACAGAAGTTAGGCTTGCCTCCCCTGGATCCCACCACCGCCCCCCCACCCCCAACCTCAACTCCAAACGTAGTGACTGAGTTGAATCATTCACAGCGTGTGGCCTTCGCTGGGTAGGCCAGCATTTATTGCCCATGCCTGGATCACCCTGAGAGGGGTGGTGCTGAGCTGGCTCCTGTATCTGTTGCGTGCGGTACGCTCACACCCACAGTTCTGTTTTTGGAGGTGACCTCTCAAGGATCAGCACCTAGGCCCAGGGCTGGAACTCCAAAAACATGTCAAAGCCAGGCTGCTGACTGGGAGGGGAACATCCTGATGGTGGGGCACCCATCCATCTGATGCCCTTGGCGTTCTTCGTGGTTGTCCTTCCTTGCTTTGGGAGGTCATAAAGTGTGGGTGGCAAATGTGATGAGGGGGGAGGGGGGCGGGGGGCAGCATCTGGGAAAGAGGGTCAGCCCTGGCTGCTTGGAATGAGTGTCTGGCAGCTCCAGGGTCACGAATCGGACGGGTGGAGGCCAGGTACAGTCGGCGACTCTCACCAGATACGAGCAGGAGGCTCTCGAGCTGGAGAGGTGCCCTGCGTCCCTGTCCACTGGTAGAGGTGAGGCTGGGGTGCCAAGGGGAGGTAAGAGTGCCCTGCACTGAGGTCACCATATCTGTCCTTGCAACCAACTGTTGACTGTTTTAGTGGATTAAGCCTCCAACCTGGGATCCCCATTGATTATGGAAGGAGGAGCCCATCCTGATCCAGGGGCCAGGCATGCACATTAACTGTGTCTCAAATCAGCAAGTCAAACGTCCTTGTTCTTCCTTTCAGCCTCACCAGAGCACGCCCAGACCCAGGAGGCAGAGGGCCCACCACTGACACCTGAGGGCCCAGACGACTTACAGTGTCACACCTTCACAGCCAGGCAGGCACCAGTGCAGTTACTAGCACCTCGGTGGAAATGAGATCATCGGTTAGTGTCCCGGGGCACAGCGGTGAGAGAACTGCACACTCGCTGGAGGTGCTGGTGGAGGCAGAGAGTGCCCAGGGCGCCAGCAGTCGGAGGATTGCTGGGGACCTGGATCATGCTCAGTTGGTGGCTGGTGATGGGCCTCTGGAGTTGTTCCCTGAGGCAGCAGATGCTGGACGTCCACCAGGGTATGCGGGAGGATCTGGCGGAGTTACAGGAGGCAAAGTGTGCCATGGTCTCCGTTGTGGAGCAGTCAGTGCGGAGCATCAACAATGTATTGACCCTCATGGCCGAGCGCAATGCTTCCTCCATGGAGGGAGTGGTGACTCTTGTGGAGACGCTCCCCCAGGAGAACAGCCAGGGCTTCCTGGGGATGTGCTCGGACCTGCAAGCCCTCACATCGGCAAAGACCTCAGCCAGTCAGTGCGTGTAGGAGATGGCGTGGGCAACTAGTGTCCCAGCTAGGTGCCCGTCCATCAACGGTGAGCAGGGAGGGAGGTCTGAAGCAACCTTACCTTGGTGGCAGGAGCTGCCTGTCGTCTCTGCGGACTCCTCTCAGGGCACTCCGGATGAGGGCAGCAGCTCCTCTGCCCCTCTGCCAGTGACCATGGGATGCGATGTGTCTGTGGTGACGGGAGATTCTAGCTGTGGCACTGGCCATTCCCTCCCAGGTGGGGCCAGCACAGGCTCCACAGGCCAGAGGACGCCCACCAAGGTCATCGAGGCCAACTGGACAGCATTGTGAGCAGGCTGGCTCGAATGGCAGTGCCAGCGAGGGCACCTAGACCTAGCACCCGGAAACATAAGCACATTAGACAGACCACGGGTTTCTCAGTGGTGGTTTTCTGTTACCCCGGTATTAGTTGATTATTATTTGGTGTGCAGCTCAGCACCTTTGAATTAAGTTTCTTTTCTGTTTTATTTTGTGCCACATAAGATGATTCCTTACTTCTGCAGGTGTATGGGGACCCATGATGAGCGACTTGTTTGTCATTGAGCTTTATTGACAAGGTACATAGTTAATGTTCCTAACCAGGCAGATGTTGCTCTCAGGTATCGAGTGTGGAGCCTGCAGCCCTGGTGTGTGTTGAAGATCCATCTGTGGTGTGCTAGCTGAAGGTTCGTTGGATTAAAGCCTCCCGAGTGTCCCTGCCTCCCTGGAGGTTGCCCAGGCCTGCTTCTATCCCCTCAGTGTTCTCCCGAGTGTGCTTGTCCTCGGACTCACTGCTGGACTCATCGTCTGCAGCCAGAGCATCCGCGTCTACATCTTCTTCCTCCACTGCGTCCCCCCTTTCCAGCACCAGATTGTGGAGAGCGCAGCATGCTACCACTATCACCGAGACACAATCTGCGGGGAGCTGGAGTGCGCCCCCTTAGTGGTCCAGGCATCAGAAGCGCATCTTGAGAAGACCGATGACTCTCTCCACCACAGCCCTTGTGGAGCCGTATCTCCTATTGTACCGCTGCTCAGCTTCTGTTCTTGGATGGCGGAGAGGTGTCATGAGCCACCTTCTGAGGGGATAGCCCTTGTCACCCAGCAGCCATCCATCCAGCCGGGCTGGAGCACTGAAGAGCCCCGGCACCTGGGAGTGTCTGAGGATGTAGGTGCTGTGGGAGCTGCCTGGGTACCTTGTACAAACTTGTAGAATCAGCATCCTGTGGTCACACACTATCTGCATGTTCATGGAGTGGAAGCCCTTCCTGTTGACGAAGGCACCCGGCTCACCTGCTGGAGCCTTGATGGCCACATGTGTACAGTCTATAGCTCCCTGGACACGGGGGAAGCCAGCAATAGCCGTGAAACCTCTGGCTCACTGTGTCTGGCTTGCCTGGTCCCAACGGTAGTGGATGAAGGTCAATGCACGCCTGAACGGAGTGTCTGTCACCTGCTTGATACAAGCTGGTTGGGAGACTCCACAAAGATCACCCACTGAGCCCTGGAAGGAACCAGAGGCCTAGAAGTTGAGGGCAGCTGTGACCTTCAGAGCCACTGTCATGGGGTGTCCATTCACAGTTGGAGCTGATCTCAGGGTCTATTAGCTGACAGATGGAGGTCACTGTCTCCCTTGATAGCCGGAGCCTCCTTTGGCATTGCACCTCAGACAGATTGAGGTAGCTGCTATCCTGCCTGTAAACCCTGGCAGCAGGATAGTGGCGTCTTCTGCGGCCCCTTGTACCTTGCAATTCCTGTTGGCCCTGCGCCCCTTGTGCCTGCGCCTGTCCTCCCAAAGGTGCCCCCCCCTCCTCCCCCCTCCCCCCGGCAGCTAAATATGGTCTTCTGGCCTCCTCCCCCTTCTGGCCCTCCCTTCCTCCTCAGAGGAGGTGGCTCCAGTGGAGAGCGCAACTCCCATTCCCAGGCTAAGGGAAGGCTTCCTGAAACCAGCAAGGCCCCAAGAATGATGTTTACTCCAGAGTCCCGACCTGAAGCCTGTTATTCCTGGTCAAGTAGCTGGAAAGAGATTTGAAGTTGTCCTCTTCAGACAGGCATGTAGGAGTAAGTTTAAACATCACATGTCGACCAAGGACCACTCGCGACCCCACTCACCCCTCTCATCCCGCCCGTGGATGAGGTTTTTAAAAACGTGGCCTACCCACCTGCCCGTTGCGCCCATGCAACAATCTGCAGACCGCTCGGGAGTCGGAAAATTGAGGCGTATTAATGGCTGAAGGGCCTTAAGAAGCCCGTGAGTTAACGGCAGGCCCGCATCGGAGATCACCGTGTGCCCGCCCACCGAAATATCGTGATGTCGGTGTGTCGGGCCCCACCCCCGAACGCCGGCGAGAAAATTCTGGCCTAGGTCGTCGCATACAGTCAATGTAGAGGTCGACAGGTTTTTGATCGACAAGGGGGTCGAGGGTCATGGGGGACAGTTAGGAAAGTGGATTCAAGGTCACAGTCAGATCAGCCACGATCTTATTGAATGGCAGAGCAGGCTCGAGGGGCTGAATGGCCTACTCCTGCTCCTATTTCTTATGGGCAGTCCTTGCTGACTTACAGATGATTCCTTCCTCCCCCGAACGTTCATCTGTACAATCCAGCCCTCCCATGGTCTTGTCTCTCCCAATGTTTGTAATTCTATATAAGCTCTGAGATTGGATAAATACATTAGGGAGTAAGTAACAGTAGGATAAGTTGGACTGAATTAGGATGAGGGAAGACTCATGTGGAGCGTAGCAACTAGCATCGACCAGCAGGGCAGAATGGCTTGTTTCTGTGCTGTAAAATTCTGGGTAATTATACGAACATCTGAGGCTTTGCGGTTTTTACATTTAACTGTCTTGTTGCATCAATACTCTGGCATTACGAGGGAGAAGGAGTAATCTCTTCCAGCCTTTCATCTTTTTCCAGTCACAAGAATCTAAATATTTGTTTTAAGTAGGTGCCTGCAACAAACGATCCAGAGTTGCCTTCTTTTAATCAATAGGAGTTGTTGCTTTTGGTTTAATTGAAGTCAACAGCCCTGTCCACATTTATCACTTGCACAAGTTTAATTGGGAAGGAAGGGACGGTGCAGGTCCCAAGAACCTTCTGTAGAAATGAGGAACCCTGTCAGTATTAATTATCGCAACACTTGTTGGTCCCTCAGCCCCTGGACCTTCTTCTACAATGAGCTCATTGCTGATCTTAATCTCCATCTAGCCGCCCCGGGTTCAAAACTTTTTATTTTGGTTCACTGGATATGTGGATGTCACATTTGTTGCCCGTCCCTAATTGCCCTTTGAGAATGGTTATGAGTCAGCCATGTGGGTCTGGGGTCACATGAAGGCCAGGCCGGGTAAGGACAGCAGATTTCCTTCCCTAAAGAGGTATTAGTGAGCCAAGTGTGTTTTTACGACAATCTTATGATAATTTCATGGTCACCGTTAATGAGACCAGCTTTCAATCCCAGATTTTTTATGAATTAAGTTTAAATTCAACCAGCTGCTATGGTGGGGTTTGAACCCATGTCCCCAGAGGATTAGCCTGGGCCTCTGGAATACTTTTCTTTTATTCATTCATGTTATGTGGCTGGTTGGGCCAACATTTATTGCCCATCCCTAGTTGCCCTTGAGAAGGTGGTGGTGAGCTGCCTTCTTGAACCGCTGCAGTCCCTGTGGTGTAGGTACACCCACAGTTCTTTGACCCAGCGACAGTGAAGGAACGGCCGATATATTTCTAAGTCAGGATGGTGAGTGACTTGGAGGGAAACTTCCAGGTGTGGTGTTCCCTGTCAAAGCAGCCTTGGTGAATTCCTGTAGTGCATCTTGTAGATGGTACACGCTGCTGTCACTGTGCGTCAGTGGTGGAGGGAGTGAATGTTTGTGGATGTGGTGCCAATCAAGTGGGCTGCTTTGTCCTGGATGGTGTTGAGCTTCTTGAGTGTTGTGGGAGCTGCACTCATCCAGGCAAGTGGGGAGTATTCCATCACACTCCTGACTTGTGCCTTGTAGAGAGTGGATAGGCTTTGGGGAGTCAGGAGGTGAGTTATTCATCGTAGGATTCCTAGCCTCTGACCTGCTCTTGTAGCCACAGTATTTATATGGCTAGTCCAGTTCAGTTTCTGGTCAATGGTGAACCCCAGGATGTTGGTAATGGGGGATTCAGTGATGGTAATGCCATTGAACATCAGAGGACAATGGTTGGATTCTCTCTTGTTGGAGATGGTCATTGCCTGACACTTGTGTGGTGCAAATGTTACTTACCACTGGTCAGCCCAAGTCTGGATATTGTCCAGGTCTTGCTGCATTTGGACATGGACTGCTTCAGTATCTGAGGAGTTGTGAATAGTGCTGAACATTGTGCAATCATCAGTGAACATTCCCACTTCTGACCTTATGATGGAAGGAAGGTCATTGATGAAGCAGCTGAAGATGGTTGGGCCGAGGACTCTACCCTGATGAACTCCTGCAGTGATGTCCTGGAACTGAGATGACTGACCTCCAACAACCACAACCAGCTTCCTTTGTGCTAGGTATGACTCCAACCAGTGGAGAGTTTTCCCCTTGACACCCATTGACTCCAGTTTTGCTAGGGCTCCTTGATGCCACACTCGGTCAAATGCGGCTTGATGTCAAGGGGAGTTAATCTCACCTCACCTCGGGAGTTCAGTTCTTTTGTCCATGTTTGAACCAAGGCTGTAACGAGGTCAGGAGCTGAGTGGCCCTGGCGGAACCCAAACTGGGTGTCAGTGAGCAGGCTAGTCCAGTGGCATTGCCACTATCCCCCTATTACTTACTGAATTCAGACCAGTTTTTATCTATCAATGTCAGCTTTGAACATTTTTATTGACTGCCCTGACCCCCCCCTCAACCCCTCCAAGATTCAACTGGCGGAATTTTCAGGTTCTGTCCGCTACGGAAAACATGGCGGTCAGGATGGAAAATTTGACGTCGGCGCCTGAAAATCCCGCCCAACAGCTTTTTGGGGAAGAGGGTTCCGGAGCTCCTCTCCCCGTTGTGTGAACATTCTAGCTCTTAGTTTTAGGTTTTGCCCCCTTGTTCTGATCTTCCCCAGCCCCCACCAGAGGAAACAGCCTCCCCCTATCCACCCTATCAAATCCTTTAACCATCTTAATTTTTTAAAAATCAATTTTAGCAGTTTCTTAAGTTTTTATTCATTTGGCTGGCAAGATGCTTGTTCCAGGATTTAAGAGCAAGACATGGACAGGGTGGATAGGGAGCAGCTGTTCCCCCTTAGTTCAAGGGTCAGTCACAAGGGGATATAAGTTCAAGGTGAGGGGCAGGAGGTTTAGTGGGGGATGTGAGGAAAAACCTTTTTTACCCAGAGGGTGGTGAGGGTCTGGAATGCGCTGCCTAGGAGGGTGGTGGAGGCGGGTTGCCTCACATCCTTTAAAAAGTACCTGGGTGAGCGCTTGGCACATCATAACATTCAAGGCTATGGGCCAAGTGCTGGTAAATGGGATCAGGGAGGTAGGTCAGGTGTTTGTCACGTGTCGGTGCAGACTCGATGGGCCGAAGGGCCTCTTCTGCACTGTGTGATTGTGTGATTCTGTGAAGACTTGGATGAGCTCCGCAGGGAGAGGATAAGCTGCGGCATTTTGCTGCTTTCCACTGTAACCCTAACGCAGTAATCCGGTGTGTAATATACCTTTAAGACGAATGCTGTAAGGTAAGATCACATGATCTTGGAACCCAATAGCAGAGTGGCGCAGGCTCCCTCGGTAGCGTAGGTGTACCTACAGCCTGATCAATGGGACGGTCGGCCGACAGTGCGCCCGCCAGGGCAATAACCTCAGCATTGCAATCCTGAGACTTGTGAATCATATCAAACTCCAATGGTCAGCTCATGGGATGTCAGAAAATAAAAACAGAAAGTGCTGGGAATACTCAGCAGGCCTGCTGACATCTGTGGAGAGAGAAACGGAGTTAATGTTTCAGGTCACGGACCTTGCACTCTGATGGAGGGTCATTGACCTGAAATGATATCCAGCATCTGCTTCTCGAACCTTTTCTCTCCGGGTGGGTATTTTGCGGACAAGGGAGTAGAACCTTAAAATCAGGGATAGGCCATTTGGGATGCAGTTCTCAAGGAACTAACAGGTAGCCCATCAGTCTGCTTAGCTGTATCATTCTATGACGAAGAGTCATTCGGACTCGAAACGTTAACCGTGTCCCTCTCCGCAGATGCTGTCAGACCTGCTGAGTTTTTCCAGCTATTTTTGTTTTTGTTTCAGATTTCCAGCATCCGCAGTATTTTGCTTTTATCGTTCTATGATTCTCTGGTTGTAAACAAAATGTCTCCTAACTTTGCTCCACTCATCATTTTTTTCAGCAGCTACCGGAACATTAGAGATGGAAATGTACATCTTGTAATGCAATTGCCACAAGGAGCCTCTTTGTTTAACTTGATGCTCAGTCGCTCTTCTGGCTGCACCGATAGATGGACATGATCACAGTTGGGATGTGACGAGGGCAAGATTGTTAAACATAGACCAACGTTTGTCAAGCACGCAAGTGACAGCAAGATTTAGCGTATGTGTGAAACAATGCACATTACTGTAATTACCAGCCCACCTAGTCTTTGCCACACTCATCTCAATGTCATTCACACTCATTCCGGCAGACAAATGAAAGCACTGAGCTCACTAATCATTAAGACTCTGTAGAAATCTCATAACGTTGCTCCTCTGTTTGTTTGCCACCCGTTGCAAGTCTAGTAGAAAAATCACATCTTAAGGCAAGGAAGGAGATTTGATAGAGATGTTCCAGACCTTCAGTAGCCGGGACAGAGTGGATGGAGAGGTTGGGGTGTGGAAACCAGAGGGCAAAGACATAAGAACATAAGAACATACGAACTAGGAGCAGGAGTAGGCAATTCAGCCCCTCGAGCCTGCCCCGCCATTCAATACGATCATGGCTGATCTCATTTCAGCCTCAACTCCAACTTCCCGCCCTCTCCCCATAACCTTTCAACCCGTTACTAATTAAAAATCTGTCTATCTCCTCCTTAAATTTATTCAGCGTCCCGGCATCCACTGCACTCTGAGGTAGTAGATTCCACAGATTCACGACCCTTTGAGAGAAGTAATTCCTCCTCATCTCTGATTTAAATCTACCACCCCTTAGCCTAAAACTATGGCCTCTCATTCTAGAATGCCCCACAAGGGGAAACATCCGCTCCACGTCTACTTTGTCTATCCCCTTTAGCATCTTATATACCTCAATTAGGTCTCCTCTTAACGTGAAAGGCAAAGGAAAAAAAAGTGACATGAAAAAGAGGTTAGGGTCTGGAAAGTGCTGTCTGAGAGTGTGGTTGGAGGCAGAGTCAATCAAGGCATTCAAAGGGGAATTGGATAATGATCTGAAGGGAAAAGAATTTTGCAGGGAAATGCGGAGAAGACAAGGGAATGGGACGAGATGAGTTGCTCTTGCAAAGAGATGGCATGGAAACGATGGGTTGAATGGCCTCCTGTGCTGTTATCATCCTAAGTTGGGAATTTACGATGTCACTGTCGATATAATGAAGGCAGTCAAGTAACATGCAGTGAAACATGTACCCGGTGGACGGAATAATCTAATCACCACTTTTGATCCTACTTTTACATAATGTACAGCACAGAAACATAAGAAATAGGAACAGGAGTAGGCCATTCAAACCTGCTCTGCCACTAGATAAGATCATGGCTGAACTTCTTGAGTTTCGAATTCTACATTCCCATTTACCCCCGACAACCTTTGATTCCCTTGCCTAATAAGAATCCATCTACCTCTATCTTAAAAATATTCAGTGACCCCGCCTCCACCACCTTCTGAGGCAGAGAGTTCCAAAGTCACACAACCCTCCGAGAAAAGCTTTCTCCTCATCTCCGTCCTAAAAGGGCGACCCCTAATTTTAAAACCGTGCCCCCTAGTTCTGGACTCACCCACAAGAGGAAACATCCTTTCCACGTTCACCTTGTCAAGGCCGTTCAGGATCTTGTATACTTCAATCAAATCACCCCTCACTCTTCTAAACTCCAGTGGAAACAAGCCCAGTCAGTCCAGCCTTTCCTCATAAGACAACCCACTCATTCCAGGTATCAATCTAGTAAACCTCCTCTGAACCGCCTTCAATATATTTACATCCTTCCTTAAATAAGGAGACCAAAACTACACACAGTATTCGAGATGTGGTCTCATCAATGCCCTGAATAACTGAAGCATAACATCCTTACTTTTATGTTCAATTCCTCTTGTAATAAAGGATACCAGTCCATTAGCCTTCTTAATTATTTGCTGTACCTACATACTAACTTCTTGTGACTCATGTACTAGAACACCTAGATCCCTCTGCACCTCGGAATTACGAGGCTGTTCTCCATTTAAATAATACTCTGCTTTTTTATTCTTCCTGCCAAAGTGAACAACTTCACCTTTTCCCACATTAAATTCCATTTGTCAGATCTTTGCTGACTCATTCAGCCTATCTATATCCATCTTCAACCTACTCAAGTCCTCTTCACAACGTACTTTCCTACCTATCTTTGTGTCATCTGCAAATTTAGCTACCACGTCTTCACTCCCCTCATCTAAGTCATTGAAGTAAATCATAAAAAGTTGAGACTCCAGCAAAGACCCCTGTGCAATTCCACTCGTCACATCTTGCCAATCCAAAAAAGACCCAATTATGCATACTCTCTGTTTTCTGCCAGCCAGCCAATCTTCTATCCATGCTAATATGTTACCCCCTACTTCATGAGCTTTTACTTTCTGTAATAGCATTTGATGTGGCACCTCATCAAATACCTTCTGGAAATCCACGTACAGTACATCTACAGGCTCCCCTCTAACCACCGCACACGTTACTCCTTCAAAAAACTCCAATAAATTGGTTAAACGTGATTTCCCTTTCTCATGATTTCCCTTTCACAGCGGTCTAGTGGTATTGTCACTAGACTAGTGTCCCAGAGATCCTGGGGGCCTGGGTTCGAATCCTGCTATGGCAGATGGTGGAATTTGAATTCAGTAAATATCTGGGATTAAAAGTCTAATGATGACCATGAAACAATTGTTGGTTGTTGTAAAAACCCATCTGGTTCACTAATGTCCTTTAGGGAAGGAAATCTGCTGTCCTTACCTGGTATGTGATTCCAGACCCACAGCAATGTGCTTGGCTCTTAGCTGCCCTCTGAAATGGCCTAGCCAGCCACTTAGTGAGAATACCACCAAGCCATTGTTAATGAGGTAGTAAATGCATTGGTGGTAATTTTCCAAAATTCATTAGATTCTGGAAAGGTTCCATCAGACTGGAAAGCAGTAAATATAACCCCTCTACTTAAGAAGGGAGGGAGGCAGAAAACAGGAAACTATAGGCCAGTTGGCTTGGCGTCAGTTGTGGGGAAGTTATTAGAATCGATCGTTAAGGAGGTTACAGCTGGGCACTTAGAAAAGCTCAAGGTAATCGGGAAGAGTCAGCATGTTTTTTTAAATTCTTTCATGGGATATGGGTTTCACTGGCTGGGCCAGCATGTATTGCCCATCCCTAACTGACCTTGCTCAGAGGGCATTTTTTTAAGACTTTAACCAGATGGGTTTTTACAACAATCGACAATGGTTCCATAGTCATCACTGGACTTTTAATTCCAGTACATTTTTATTGTTGAATTCAAATCCCACCACCATCCACTGTGGTGGGATTTGAATCTTGGCCCTTGGAACATCACCTCGGAATACTAGTCCAGTGACAATACCACTGTGCAACCTAGCATGGCGCAGCTTGATTCTGTGCATTTTTCCTTTGTGGAACAAGGTTTGTTCATAGAGACTATGTGGCAGTAGCAGCAAAAGCCCCTCCTGAAAATCGTTGCCATTTTGAGGAATCAGACTTCAGCTAAAGCCTTGAATCAAAGGCAAGGAAGTGTTTTGTTCCCTGATTTTTGCAGACTGATTGACTGCTGTAGAACTCCAAAAAAGCCACGGGGAAAGCTGCTAGGTGACGATGATTGAGCAAGTCCCAAAAGGCAATATTGGGATTGAAGGCTTCTTCCATCAAGTAGATTCAAAAATTGCCAGGTGTTTAGCGTACAAAAGGTACTTGGGGAGATCGGAGCAACTCTATGCTCATTCCTCTCTGAGGGAAGGTGGATGTGGAGAGGTTGTGGGAGAATCTAGAACTGGGGCCAGAATTTGTCGCTCGTCGGTTGGGCTTGGCATCGGGAACCTGACCGCCGCCCGTGATCGGCACCGCACCGCGATTTTATGCAGGCCGGCCAATTAAGCCCCTCCCAGCGTATGATGCGGCAGCAGCAACAGCGAGAAGGGGCGGGGTGGGGGCGGGAGTGGGAGCTCAACGTCCGCCAGGTCCAATGGCGGATTCAGAAGCAGCTCAGACGGCCCCTGGAAGGTCGCCACTGGAGGGACGCAAAGCCGTCATGATGGATGTGGTTGCGGGCGGACACGGCAGGTGGGAAGGCAGGTCGGCGGGGCATTTGGTTCTGCGTTTCTCTGAGGAGCGCCTCGCTTGCCCTCCTGGTGGAGGTGGCACATCACGGCAAGAAATCCTTGTTCCCAGGGACGGGAGGAGGAGGCCCCCCCCCCACACCCCCCCAGCCCCTTTCCTCACCAGAAAGGCCTGGCAGGAGGTGGCATCCAGAGTCAGCAGCCACAGCGTGGGGAGGCGCACATGGGTGCAGTGCCGGAGGTGCTTCAGTGATCTCCTGTGATCAGGCAGGGTGAGCACCATGTCGGCATGGGTTACTTAGCGCAGAAATGAAGAGCTGCCCATCCCTCCCTTGGACCTCACAGGTCATCAGTGTGAGTGGCAAATGTCAATGAGGCAGGAGCTGGCCAAGGGGGTGGGCGCTGGCTGCTTGGACTGAGCGTCTTGCAGCTCCAGGGTCACGAATCAGCTGAGCCTGGCGACGTGTTCCTCAGGTCGGGTTGGCCATGGTGCAATGGCGCTGCAGGTGGACCAATCAATGCTCCTCTGTCCTTTCAGGAGAAGACATCCCATAACAATGCAAAAAGGTTGTGGACTGGTGGGGGACTCCCCCCGACCTTCTAATCCTAACTCGATATGAGCAGGAGGTCCTGGAGCTGGAGAGGTGCCATGTGCCTAGTCACCCGCTGTGGTGAGGTTGGGGTGCCACAGGGAGGTAAGAGTGCAGTGCACTGAGGTCAGCATGTCTGTAATAGCAACCACCCCACCGTTGTCTCAATATTGATGTGAGCCTCGAACATGGAATCCCCATTGATAATGGGAAGACCCTGATCCGGGTGTCAGGCAATGCACAGTAACAGTGTAATGACTTCAACTAATGACATGTCCTTGTTCTTCCTTTCAGCCTCACCAGAAGCCTGTCAGGGTCAAGAGCCTGAAGGCTCACCACTGACCTCAGGGGACACGGACGATCGAAACGCACCAGCGTCACCCCCTCTCAGCCAGGCAGGCACCAGCGCAGATACCAGCACCTTGGTGGGCATTAGATCAGCTGCTGGTATCTCAGCACATTGGTGATGGCACTTTATATTCGCTTGGGGTACAGGTGGGGGCAGAGAGTGCTCAGGGCGCCGGCAGTCAGAAGGCTGCTGGGGACCAGGAACATGCTCAGTCAGTGGCTGATGATGGGCCTCTGGAGTCAGCCCTGAGGCAGCAGATGCTGGAAGTCCAGCAGGGTGTGCGGGAGGATCTGGTGGAGATACATGAAGGAATGAGTGCCATGGTCTCCATTGTGGAGGAGTCCTTGCAGAGTGTGGGCAATGCAATGACCCTCATAGCTGAGCGCTCTGCCTCCTCCATGGAAAGTGTGGTGACTCTCATGGAGAGGCAGCTCCAGAGACAGAATCAGGGGTTCCTGTTGATGCGCTTGGACCTGCAAACCCTCACATCGGCAAAGACCTCAGGTGGTCACTGTCAGTGTGGGAGATGGATTGGGCACCCAGTACCCCAGCTCAGTGCCCATCCGTCAACGGTGAGCAGGGAGGCCCAGAGTGACCTCACATTGGCGCATGAGCTGCTTGTCATCTCAGCGCGGTCAGGATGAGGACAGCAGCTCCTCCGCCCCTCTGTCAGTGACCGTGGCATCTGATGAGGCTGCGGTGACTGGGGTGATGCCAGCCATGGTACTGGCAACTCCATCCCAATCGGGGCCAGCACAGGCTCCACTGGCCATAGGACACCTGCCAAAGTCATCAAGGCCAACAAGACAGCAGAGTCAACAGTGCCGTGCCAGCGAGGGTGGAGCAGCTAGACGTAGCACCCATGACCTGAGCATGGGTCTTACTAGTTTTCCCCACTTTTAATTTAATTCTTCATTGGTGTGATGGAGGACACCTCTGAATTTCATTTGTTAACTTTATGACAGGCACCATGTCATTAAAACAAAAAAACTGCGGATGCTGGAAATCCAAAACAAAATCAGAATTACCTGGAAAAACTCAGCAGGTCTGGCAGCATCGGTGGAGAAGAAAAGAGTTGACGTTTCGCGTCCTCATGACCCTTCGACAGAACTTGAGTTCGAGTCCAAGAAAAAGTTGAAATATAAGCTGGTTTAAGGTGTGTGTGTGGTGGGCGGAGAGATAGAGAGAGAGAGAGGTGGGGGGGTGTGTGGTTGTGTGGACAAACAAGCAGTGATAGAAGCAGATCATCAAAAGATGTCAGCGACAATGGTACAATAGAACACATAGGTGTTAAAGTTAAAGTTGGTGATATTATCTAAAAATTAGCTATGCCTGTCTCTTTATGGGGTATGTGGAACATTCCTTGTTCCAGTCCTACTCCGGCCCCCTTCCACAACTTTTTCTCCGGTACATCGATGATTACTTCGGTGCCGCTTCATGCTCTCGTTGGGACTTGGAAAAATTTATTAATTTTGCTTCCAATCTCCACCCCTCCATCATTTTCACGTGGTCCATCTCTGACACTTCCCTTCCCTTCCTTGACCTCTCTGTCTCAATCTCTGGTGACAGACTGTCCACCAATATCCATTACAAACCCACCGACTCCCACAGCTACCTCGACTACAACTCCTCACACCCCGCTTCCTGTAAGGACTCCATCCCATTCTCCCAGTTGCTTCACCTTCGTCGCATCTGTTCCGATGATGCTACCTTCAAAAACGGTTCCTCTGACATGTCCTCCTTCTTCCTTAACCGAGGTTTTCCACCCACAGTCGCTGACAGGGCCCTCAACCGTGTCCGGCCCATCTCCCACGCATCCGCCCTCACGCCTTCTCCTCCCTCCCAGAAACATGATAGGGTCCACCTTGTCCTCACTTATCACCCCACCAGTCTCCGCATGCAAAGGATCATCCTCCGCCATTTCCGCCAACTCCAGCATGATGCCACCACCAAACACATCTTCCCTTCACCCCCCTTATCGGCATTCCGTAGGGATCGCTCCCTCCGGGACACCCTGGTCCACTCCTCCATCACCCCCTACTCCTCAACCCCCTCCTATGGCACCACCCCATATCCACGCAAAAGATGTAACACCTGCCCCTTCACTTCCTCTCTCCTCACCGTCCAAGGGCCCAAACACTCCTTTCAAGTGAAGCAGCATTTCACTTGCATTTCCCCCAACTTAGTCTACTGCATTCGTTGCTCCCAATGTGGTCTCCTCTACATTGGAGAGACCAAACGTAAACTGGGCGACCGCTTTGCAGAACACCTGCAGTCTGTCCGCAAGAATGACCCAAACCTCCCTGTCGCTTGCCATTTTAACACTCCACCCTGCTCTCTTGCCCACATGTCTGTCCTTGGCTTGCTGCATTGTTCTAGTGAAGCCCAACGCAAACTGGAGGAACAACATCTCATCTTCTGACTAGGCACCTTACAGCCTTCCGGACTGAATATTGAATTCAACAACTTTAGGTCGTGAGCTCCCTCCCCCATCCCCACCCTATTTCTGTTTCCCCTTTTCTTTTTTTTCCAATAAATTATATAGATTTTTCTTTTCCCACCTATTTCCATTATTTTTAAATATTTTAAAATCTTTTATGCTCTCCCCACCCCCATTAGAGCTATACCTTGAGTGCCCTACCATCCATTCTTAATTAGCACATTCGTTTAGATAATATCACCAACTTTAACTTTAACACCTATGTGTTCTATTGTACCATTGTCACTGACATCTTTTGATGATCTGCTTCTATCACTGCTTGTTTGTCTACACAAGCACCTCTCTCTCTCTCTCTCTCTCTCTATCTCTCCGCCCCCCACACACACACCTTAAACCAACTTATATTTCAACTCTTTCTTGGACTCGAAATCAAGTTCTGTCGAAGGGTCATGAGGACTCGAAACGTCAACTCTTTTCTTCTCCACCGATGCTGCCAGACCTGCTGAGTTTTTCCAGGTAATTCTGTTTTTGTTTACCATGTCATTAAATATGGTTTTCTACAACAAGCCTCTGGGTGGATCATTTGTTCTGCAGGTGCTGGGTGACCCATGATGTTATGAGTGATTTGTTTCTCATTGAATTTTATTAAAATGGTACATAGCGCATGTTGTTCACCAAGTAAATGTTCCTGTCAGGGATCGAGTATGGAGCCTGCAGCCCTGGCATGTGGTGGTGGTTCTTATTTGGTGGGCTAGCTGAAGGAGCGTTGGATCAAATCGTCCCGGGTATCGCTGCCCCCCTGGAGGTTGTCCAGGTCAGCGTCTACCCTCTCAGCATTCTCCTGACCGTGCTCGTCCTCGGGCTCACTACTGGACTCATCGTCTGCTGCCTGAGCAGCTGCGTCAACATCTTCCTCCTCCACTGCGTCTCCCCTTTCCAGAGCCAGATTGTGGAGAGTGCAGCATGCAACCACTATCAGCGATACACAATCTGGGAGGTACTGGAGTGCGCCCCCTGAGCGGTCCAGGCATCGGAAGCGCATCTTGAGAAGACCGATGGCTCTCTCCACCACAGACCTTGTGGAGCCGTGGCTCCTATTGTACCGCTGCTCAGCTTCTGTTCTTGGATGGCGGAGAGGCGTCATGAGCCACCTTCTGAGGGGATAGCCCTTGTCACCCAGCAGCCATCCATCCAGCCGGGCTGGAGCACTGAAGAGCCCCGGCACCTGGGAGTGTCTGAGGATGTAGGGGTTGTGGGAGCTGCCTGGGTACCTTGCACAGACTTGTAGAATCAGCATCCTGTGGTCACACACTATCTGCACGTCCATGGAGTGGAAGCCCTTCCTGTTGATGAAGGCACCGGGCTCACCTGCTGGCGCCTTGATGGCCACATGTGTACAGTTTATAGCACCCTGGATGCAGGGAAAGCCAGCAATGGCCGCGAAGCCTCTGGCTCGTTGTGCCTGGCTGGCCTTGTCTGTACGATAGTGAATGAAAGTCAATACACGCCTGAACAGAGCATCTGTCACCAGCTTGACACAACTGTGGGACAGCTGATTGGGAGACTCCATAAAATCACATACTAAGCCCTGGAAAGAGCTGGAGCTATAGAAGTTGAGGGTCACTGTGACCTTCAGAGTGACTGGGATAGGGTACCCACCCACACAGTCGGAACTGATCTCAGGGCCGATCCTCTGACAGTTGGAGGTCACTGTCTCCCTTGAGAGACGGAGCTTCCTTTGGCATTGCACCTCAGGCATATCGAGGTAGCTGCATCACTGCCTGTAAACCCTGGCAGCAGGATAGTGGCGTCTTCTGCGGCCCCTTCTGCCTTGGACCTCCTGTTGGCCCTGACCCCCCTTGTGCCTGCACCTCTCCTCTCTCAGGTCCCTCCCGTGGAAGCAGAATAGGGACACATGGCCTCCTCCCACTTCTGGCCCTCTCTTCCACCTCAGTGGAGGTGCCTCCAGTGGAGACCACAATCTCCAATTCCCAGGCTGACTGACACGTGGAAGGCCCAAGGTGGTATGAATCCTCCGGAATCCTGGAGAACACTGAGTCTTGAACTGAAGCCTCTTATTTCTATCAAAGCAGCTCTGAAGCAAAATGAAGATGCCCCCGTTCACATGAGCAAGCATCAGCAAGTACAGACTACTCGCGTCAGGGAGCCCATTCACCCCTCTTAACCCCAACCTGAGGATGAGGTTGTTGAAACTGTGGCCTGGTGTTTAGCCTGTGTGACAGCCTGAAAATCGCACGGGCTACGTAAACTCCTGGACAATTGGTGTCTCGAGGGCCTTAAGTGGTCACTTAATTAATGGCGGGTGCACCTCCGTCATCATCGTGCGCCCGCCTAACGAAACGTCACAAGGGTGCGTGTTGACATCGACACGCTTGGCCGACGTCAACGGCCTTCAGTTCTCGGTCGGACATGTCAGGGCACGGCACCCTAAAAATCCAGCCCCAAGGGAAGGGGGTCACCCGTTTAAGACAGCGATGAGGGGAAAAAAAATTCTCTCAGAGAGTTGCGAGACTTTGAACTCCCTTCCTCAAAAGGCAGTGGAAGCAAAGTCTTTGAATATTTTTAAGGCAGACATAGATAGACCCTTGGTAAACAAGTGGGGGAAAGGTTATTGGGGGGGTGTGGGTAGGTGGGAGGCTACAATCAGATCAGGCCTGGTCTAATTGAATGGTGGAACAAGCACCAGGGGTCGGGTAGTCTACTCCTGCTCCTAATCCGTGTGTTCATACAAAGAGATGCACTGAATCACCTGCAAAAATCAAGGTCATATCTATCTTTCAACTAGATCTTCGACTTGAGACAGTCCACAGCAACATAATCTCATTAGAGCTTTGTTGGTACCAGGCCTCTGAGTGATCAGACAATTAGACACTAAAGGCTTTGTCATGAATTTACAACAAACTTACAAGATCCTGCGTTAATTGAGATGTAGCTGTTCAACATGGACACTGAGAAGGCTGAGGGGTGACCTGATAGAGGGGGTTTAAGCTCATGCGAGGGGTTCAAAAGCAGATTGTTTCCACTTGTGTGGGAGTCCATTTGATGCAGTAGGGTGGGAGGATGCTTGTGTGGAGAATGAACACTTTCATAGAGGTGACAGCCTTAAGCAGCCCATTCTGCCCCGTGGATCCATGGTGGTGATCTTTTTTTTTAATATATTCTTCCATGCACTGAGTAAAGATTGACTCAAGTACGATCCTTCATCGACTATCTTTCTGAAATAGATCAGTGTGCGCTGTCCCAGCCTTAACACGGAATGATTGCTACATATTAGGGAAGGCTCAGGCTCTCGGTGCAGCTGAACACACTGAAGTCAACCAGCTCTGTTTGCAGTTCAAATGAGCAATGATAAAATATTCAGCAACTCTATACCTCATTTCAGAGAACTGAACATTGGCAGACTAATTCCTAATAGATAACCATGTCATGACACCTCTTTTTGCACCAGACCTTTGATTGGGCATAATGTATATTTTGGAATGATTCTACTGTCTGTTGCAATCACCTGGGAATGAAGACATTTTATCATTGGCAGCAAGCAAGCAGTGTAATAATGTCACCGATAAAAAGCCGGCTACGCTGTAGGCTGATAGGATCGTCAGGAGACTGTCAAGACAATTTAATTGATCCCTCGTTCCTCCGTATCCTGCTGCTCTCCTTTTCTCTCCTGCTCTCTTTCTTTCGCTCCAGTTGGTGACAGACCCCCGGCGTTGCAGGAATACAGAACACTCTAATTCGTTCAGCCGCGCCGCACGTAGGGGCTCAGTCAGGTTCGTAAGAAAGACAAGTTAAAGAAGATCTGATTTCTCTTCGAGTAACAGGTGGCCTGACACAGCGGGATAGAATTAGGTAACACCGACTCCCTGCGAGATTAATCCAGGAAGGAGCACACACTCATTATTTGCCAATTGTCAAAAGGTTCTAACTGTTTAAGAGCCAACAGTACTGAGGATAACGAATTAAAGTAGAATTGCTCAGGTACACACATTTATTTGTGCTAATTGTTTCAGAGTAACAAGTTAATAATATTTCAAGATTTTCTCCAGCACTGTGCTACAACAACTTGCATTTGTATAGCACCTTTAACAACGTCCCGAGGCACTTCACAGGAGTGTTGTCAAAGTTTGGCACTCAGCCACGTAAGGAGGACACTGGACAGGCGACTGAAAGCTTGGTCAGCGAGGTGGGATTTGAGGAACGTTTCCAAGTAGGAGATGGAAGTAGAGTCACAGAGACTTTACAGCACAGGAAGAGGCCACTCGGCCCATCGTGTCTGAGCTGACCACAAAACGAGCCGCCCAGCCTAATCCCACTTTCCGGCATTTGGTCTGTAGCTCTGCAGGTCCCGGGAGGTGGGTACATATCCGGCCACCGTTTAAATGAGTTCAGGGCCTCTGCTTCCACTACTTTTTCGTGCAGTAAGTTCCAGACCCCCACCACCCTCTGGGTGAAAGAGGCTTTCCTCATCTCCCCTCTAATCTTTCTGCCATCACTTTAAATCTATTCCCCCGAGTTGCTGACCTCTCTGCTAAAGTAAATAAGCCCTTCCCATCCACGCGATCCAGGGCCCTGACAGTCGGGTACATCCCAAGCAAATCTCCCCATGGCCTTCTCCGTTCCAAGGAGAACAGCCCCAGCCTGTCCCATCTTTCCTCATCGCTGCAATTTTCCAGTCCCGGCAACTTCCTCGTAAATCTCCTCTGGGACATGAGACAGCAAGTTGTTGTTTTAATGGGAGAGGGAAGCAAAGAACAAACTGGGATTTATTTGGAACCTATCCTGAACCCAGGGCGTCCCAAAGCACTTTACAGCCAAATAAACAATTTTGAACTGTTGTCATGTAGGAAGGAGGGGACTCATTCATGAAGTGTGATACCTGGACCCCCAAGGGCTAAATTACCAGGAGAGATTACACCAATTAAAGCTGTTTTATCTGGAAATCAGAAAGTTATGGGGTAATTTAATTGAAGTTTTTTTTTTCTTTGTTCTTTCATGGTGTGTGGGTGTTGTTGGCTAGGCCAGCATTTGCTGCTCATCCCTAATTCACAGAACCACGGAATCTTTTCGGCACAAAGGGAGGCCATTCAGCCCATTGTGTCTGCACCGACTCTCCAAAAGAGCATTATGACCTAGTGCCATTGACCTGTACTTTCCCCGCATCCCTGCCCGTTGTTTCTATTCAATTAATCATCTAATGCCCTCTTGAATGCTTCGGTTGACCCTGCCTCCACCACACTTCCAGGCAGTGCATTCCAGACCCGAACCACTCATCGTGTGAAAAAGTTTTTTCTCATGTCACACTTACTTCCTTTGCAAATCACTTTAAATCTGTGCCCTCTTGTTCTTGATCCTTTTACGAGCGGGAACAGCTTCTCCCTATCTACTTCGTCCAGCCCCCTCATGATTTTGAACATCTCTATCAAATCTCCTCTTAGCCTTCTTCTCTCCAAGGAGAACAGTCCCAGCCTCTCCAATCTATCTTCATAGCTGAAGTTTCTCATCCCTGGAACCATTCTTGTAAACCTCCTCTGCTCTCTCTCCAATGTGTTCACACCCTTCTGCCCTTGAACTGAGTGGCTTGCTGGGCCATTTCAGAGGGGCGGTTAAGATTCAGCCACATTGCTGAGGGTCTGGAGTCACATGTAGGCCGAACCAGGTAAGGGTGGCATATTTCCCTCCCTAAAGGGGATTAGTGAATCCGATAGATGTTTATGACAATCAATGACTGGCTCATGGTCACCATTACTGAGGCTAGCTTTATATGAGCATACGAATCAGGAGCAGGAGTAGACCATTAGGCCCCTCGAGCCTGCTCTGCCATTCATTCAGATCATGGCTGATCTGTTTGTGTTTTGAGTTCTACATTTCCATCCACCTCCAATGCCCTTTGATTTCTTTGCCTAACAAGAACCTATCTACAGAGATAAAACAAAAAAACTGCGGATGCTGGAAATCCAAAACAAAAACAGAATTACCTGGAAAAACTCAGCAGGTCTGGCAGCATCGGCGGAGAAGAAAAGAGTTGACGTTTCGAGTCCTCATGACCCTTCGACAGAACTTCTGTCAAAGGGTCATGAGGACTCGAAACGTCAACTCTTTTCTTCTCCGCCAGTGCTGCCAGACCTGCTGAGTTTTTCCAGGTAATTCTGTTTTTGTTTAAGAACCTATCTACCTCTGGCTTAAAAATATACAGTGACCCCGCCTCTACCACCTCCTGAGGAGAGAGTTCCAAAGTCACACAACCCTCTGATAGAAAAAAAAAATCTCCTCATCTCTGTCCTAAAAGGGCGACCCCTGATTTTAAAACAGTGCCCCCTAGTCCTGGACTCACCCACAAGAGGAAACAAACATCCTTTCAACATCCACCTTGTCAAGGCTGTTCATGATCTTGTAGACTTCAAACAAATTACTCTTCTAAACTCCAGTGGAAACAAGTCCAGCCTGTCCAATGCATCCTCTTCCCAACCTATTGAAATTCAAGATTTCTGAATTAACTTAATTTTAAATTCCACTAGCTGCTTTAGTCTGAGCCCCTGGATTACTAGTTCAATGACATTACCACTAAGCCACCATCTCCCTGAACAGGTTTTCAAAACTTCAGCAAAGTTTTCAAGTTATTAAGGGGATCAGATTAGGTAGTTAGAGAGAAATTATTTCCAATCATTGAGTAGTCTAGGACTAGGAGACGTCTTCTGAAGATTACAGTCAGGCCCATCAGGAGTGAAATTAGGAAACACAACTAAACAAAGAGGGGTCAGAGAAGTTTGGAACTCTCTTCTGCAAATGGTCTTGATTTCCTGATTAATTGTTACTTTGGTTAACCAGAGATATTAAGGGATATGGGACAAAGGTGGGTATGTGGAGTTAGGTAACAAATTAGGCATGTTATCATTGAATGATGGAACAGGTCGAGTGGTTAAATGGCCTTGTCCAGTTCCTATGTTCTTGAGTAATGGCACAAATCAGAGAAGCAGAGAGGGAGTACGAGAAGAGACTGGCAGCCAACATAAAAGTGAATCCAACAGTCTTTTATGGGCATACAAATAGTAAAAAGGTAGTAAGAGGAGGAGAGGTGGTGCTTTTTTTAATTCATTCATGGGATGTGGGCTTAGTTGGCTGGGCCAATATTTATTGCTCATCCCTAATTGCCCTTGAGAAGGTGGTAGTGAGCTGCCTTCTTGAACTGCTGCAGTCCATTAGGGATTAAAAAAGGGATTTACACATGGTGGCAGAGTGCATGGCTGAAGCACTACATGAATACTTTGTACTTGTCTTTACCAAGGAAGAAGATGCTACCAAAATCACAGTGAAAGAGGAGGCAGTTGAGATACTGCTTTGGCTAAAAGTGGGTAAAGAGGAGGTAATAGAAAGGCTGTCTGTACTTAAAGTTGATAAGTTGCCAGGAGGTTCTTTATAAATTCTTCTAAGAGGAATGGGGTTAATGGTGTAGTGATTTATGGAAAAGGGGCTTCAATACCAGGAGCATGGGTTCAATTTAAATTTTTTTTAGCTTTATTGCCTCATTGATTATTTTAAATGCACTGAAATGGTTTTCATCATATATTTAATCAGCCAGATTTTTGTGATGATGTAAAAAAAAATCTTCTTCGTTAATTATTCATTTATATGTCATTTTTAAAGACAAGCAAAGTCCCTGCAATGAATTTTCAAATGGACAATAAAATTTGATTTTTTTTTAATGGGATGTGGGCGTCGCTGGCAAGGCCAGCATTTGTTGCCCATCCTTAAATGCCCTTGAACTGAGCAGCCTGCTAGGTCATTTCAGAGGGCAGTTAAGAGTCAACCACATTGCTGTGGGTCTGGAGTCACGTGTAGGCCAGACCAGGTAAGGATGGTAGATTTCCTTCCCTAAAGGGGCATTAGTGGAGTAGATGAGGTTTTACAGCCATCAAGTCATAGTCACCATTACTGAGGCTAGCCTTCATTTCCAGATTCATTAATTGAATTCAAATTTCACCAGCTGCCATGGTGGGATTTGAACCCATTTTCCCTCAAGTATTACCCTGGGCCTCTGGGGAACTAGTCCGGTGACATTACCGCAGCACCACCATCTCCCCAACTGAACCAAATTGACTAGAAGGGGTGCATCCAATGAGAGAAGTAAGGGTGGAACTTGCTAACGTATTGGCCATAATGTTCCAATCCGCTTGAGATATAATGATGATGACAGAGGACTGGTGGCTTGCAAACGTTCAAAAAGAGTATGAGGATAAATTCATCGACCATCATAACCTCGATGGTGGGAAATGTTATGATATGGCAGGTGCTAATTGTCAGGCTAACCAAATCCCAAAGGGAAACTTGACCAAGCTATCTCAACGATTTGCAATTTGTTTTTTTATTACGAGAAGGAATGTGCACTTAAGTCAGATGTAAAGAGTCCGCTGCCACTTGTGGAGATTTTAAGGACTAAATTAAAACATTTATTAACAAATGGAAGAAAAACTCAAACACACAAGGTTATAGCTACACAGATAAATTTAGTCTTGCAACATTTACCAAATACTTCTACTTATCTAGACTCCCAAATAAAAGTATTTTCCGACAACAGTCCAAACAAATTCTTAATCTATAAGACATCCAGTAATATTTCCACAAGGTACCCACTGTTGCTATCAGGGAGGTATTTCACAAGGATCTCTTCACCCTCTCACTCAACAATGGAAATCCAAGGCTAAAACAAAACCTTACTTTCTGGAACAAGCAAACATTTCTCTGGGGTGGCTAGAAGTTGATACTTCACAATACACTCTTCAAGATCTCACATGGCCACTCCCATACAGCTTTTCATCTTTCTTAAATATATTTTCTCCCTTTTGATCACTAAAACTCACTGCTTTAAACCTTCTTTGAAACTCAAACTCTTCGAAATATAAGAGCTTTCATGTTTATATCTGTCTTTGCTTTGGGGTCAATAAAGTATGATAGCCCCACTACTTGGTTACCTATGAATTCCCGCGAGGTGCAAACATTTTTTTTGTCACTGCCTAATTCCCCTTTGAAATTCAAACAACCTCCTAACTTATTTACAAATTTAAATGTTAGCTGGCCCATTTCCATTTCAAAATGCCTGCTTTTACACCGAACCACTTTTATGAATTAAACCTTGCAGTCTGATTGTCTTCAGTTTAATTAAATTAGTCACACATCACAAACACACACAGCAACCACATGCCTGCTTCATTATCCCACAGTAATATTAGGGAAAAATGATATTTTCTTTACAGAAATGATAACGTTAGACAAGATTAGCAGTCACTTGGATTAAGGGAAACCAGCATGGATATGTTAAAAACAAATTGTGTTTAACTAAATTGATTGAGTTTTTTGATGAGGTAACAGAGAGGGTTGATGAGGGTAATATGGTAGATATTGTATATATAGACTTCCAAAAGGCATTTGACAAAGTGCCAAACAATAGATTTGATTTGATCGAGCTATTCAAAATCATGAGGGGTCTGGGCAGAGTATATAGGGAGAGACTGTTCCTGTTGGTGGAAGGATCGAGAATGCGAGGGCACAGATTTAAGGTGAATGGCCAATTGCAAAGGCAACAGGAAGAAAACCAATTTTACACAGCAAGTGGTTAGGATCTGGAATGCACTGCCTGAGAGTGTGATGGAGACAGGTTCAATCGGACCTTCAAAAGGGAATCAGGTAAGCTCCTGATGGGAAAAACATTGCAGGACTACAGGAAAAGGGTGGGGGAATGGGACTTGGTGAGTCTTGCAGGGAGCTGGCACAGACACAATGGGCTGAATGGCCTCCATTCTGTGCTGTAACCATTCTGTACTTCTAAATGCTCCAGTTCAATTCTGGCTTCCTCTTCATTTAAATAACCTGTGGAGCATGCACAAAATTCATTGCCAGACTCGACACTTTCTGATGTGTTCCCAGACGATGAGAGTGCATGGCTGCTTTCAAAATCCATTCAATGCTGTTGTTGCAAAAATAAAATGACATTTTTAGGATGTGAGACTATAACGGGATCACTAAATCAGTCAGCAGCAAAACAGCAGAAGCTTACTGCTGTATAGCGCTGCTTCTAACAAAGAGCACTTCCTTCCTTCGTTCTCTGCTGAAGGTAAGTCTGGCCGCTAGCGCCGCAATCTCCCCCTGGCCAGGGCAAGGAGGGAGGTCCCAAATCCGCCCCAGATAGAACAGGGAAAAATTAAACCCCATGTTGTTGGCACCAATCTGATCCGCAGCAGCCTTCCAGCCAACTGGCCCCCCCCCAAGGAGTGCGAGTTCCTGGGACACCACGAACCTTTGCCTGTTGTAGTCCAGAGCTATGGATGGTGATGGTAGAGGCTCCAACTTTCTTCCTATCGCATGGTTGACCAGCGACCTCTCCCTCTCCCACCACCTGGCACTGTGTGTGTTGGAAGGCTTTGCAGGTTGTTACTCAACCTGTTTGGCCACGTTATGAACACACCTTCCTCAGCCACCGAGTCCTGGGTTGTGACTTAAACCTGGAGATTCTGGCTTTGAGGCAGGGACACTACCCGCTGCGCCACAGGTCTTCTTTTCAAAGAGTGCTTTACAAAGGGGTAAGGGTGGATGGCGAGTAAGAAGACATACAACGATAATCTCGAAAGGATGAGTTGAACTCGATCTTAAAGGTAGGGAGTCATAATCTTATTTAATGATGGAGCAGGCCTACTCCTGCCCCTCTTTCTTATGATCTTAATTAAGTAATGAATCGCAAAACGTTTGAAGCGCAGGAGGAGGCCATTCGCCCCATCTGGTCCATTCCGCCTCGCTGTAAGAGCAATTTAGCTCGTCCCACTCCTCACCCTTTCCCCTAAAGGAGAGTCAATTCATTTTCTGATTGGTGCAGGAAGGTGGGCTGCCACCAGGGTGAGCACGTCGGTCGACCAATGGCAGGAGTATGGAGGCGGGACCGGAGGCCACGTGACAACATCTCTCGGATTATCCCCAACCAGAGTCTGCGGCTCTGGGAAGAGGCAGTGGTCCGGATGCCGAGAAAGAGACGGTGCAGGGTAGGTGGAGAAATCCCAGTTCTGGGAAAAGAGGCAGGGAGCCTGAATGGGGGATTTCAAACCAAATCATAATGTTTCAAAAAGATTCAATCCACCAACGTTTAATAAGATTATGGTCCGTATTGTCTGCACTCCCCAGCGTCGGATTTGGGGAGGGGGGGGGGGTAGCTGGGTACCTCAAAGATGGGCTGGAGAGTCCCTCTGGCAAGTTCCCACCAGCTAAGGGTTTGCACAGCAATTGCCCAGAAGTGCAGACTTCCTCTGGACAATTGTGCTGCACTGGGAACCGTCCGACAAAGTGGTTTAAATAACAAACCTCAATGGTTCCGCCGGGGTTACACCATAGTTACCCAGAAAGGGTAGAACAATTAAAACCCCTTTTAACTCCTGGGTAACTATTGTAAAGGCCCAGACCCACTCCATGGGTCTCCCCCACACCCCTGCACCACCACACCACCCCCCTCCCTCACCATGGGACTGTCCCCATCTCCCCACCCCACCCCCAACCCCGAATGCCCCCACCTTCCCCCCCCCACCGACCCCCCACTTCCCCCAACAGACCTCAGACACCCAACTTCTGGACCCCCAACCTCCGGACCTCCTCCCCCAACCCTCTCCCCGACCTTGAGAGCTCCCCACCCCACCCAACCCCCTCCGACACCGTCCCTGACCGGACACTCACCCCACCCCCGCCCCCGACCTCTAGATGCCCATTCCTCCCACTCCCCTGATCTCTAGATGACCACCACTCTCACCCCCCTGACCTCTAGATGCCTACCCCTCCTATCCCCCTGACCTCTAGATCCAGCCCTCCCATTCCCCCGATCTCTAGGTGCCCACTCCTCCTACCATCCCCCCGACCTCTAGGTGCCCACCCCTCCCATCCCCCCGATCTCTAGATCCACCCCTCCCACCCCCCCGATCTCTAGATCCATCCCTCCCACCCCCCTGATCACTAGATCCACCCCTCCCATCCCTCCGACCTCTAGGTGCCCACCCCTCCCATCCCCCTGATCTTTAGATCCACCCCTCCCACACCCCTGACCTCTAGATCCATCCCTACCACCCCCCCTGATCTCTAGATACACCCCTCCCATCCCCCCAACCTCTAGATCCACCCTTCCCACCCCACCGATCTCTAGATCCACTCCTCCCACCCTCCCCCGACCTCTAGATGCCCATCCTTCCCACCCCCCTGACCTCTAGATCCAACTTCCCACCCCCCCCGACCTCTAGATCCATCCCTACCACCCCCTCTGATCTCTAGATCCACCCCTCCCATCCCCCCAACCTCTAGATCCACCCTTCCCAGCCCCCCGATCTCTAGATCCACTCCTCGCACCCTCCCCCGACATCTAGGTGCCCACCCCTCCCACTCCCCCGACCTCTAGATGCCCAACCCTCCCACCACCCCTCCCCACCCGACCCCTAGGTGCCCACCACCCGCCCCCCCCCCCCCATCCCGACCCCCAGATGCAGCCAACCCCCAACCTCCGGATAGCCCCCCAAGTCCAATCTACTTACCTTAGACACTTGCCGACCCCTGTCCTGTCAAGTTCCCTGGCCCTTTAAACCTACCTGCTTGACGGCAGCGAGTGTCGTAAAAAGGTGGGTGTGGCCTCCTTGGACCCGCTGGACCTAGACTTCGCTGGGGCCCGTGAGGATCCTTCCGATGCAGGCCCCAAGCCGCTCCAGCGAACGGAACGCGGCAAGGCAATTTTCAAAACAAGCGAGCACTTATTTCTTCCAATTCCTGCGGGCCAGCACCTTTTCCTGACCCTGGTCGGAGGTCACGACCCTGTTATAATTTGGACAGGGTGAGATGACGACCTAAAGCCTATCTGCGTAAGTCGCTGGCGGACTCAACTGGGCTCAAGGGGATTGTATTGTTGTTCGGAGGTGGGGGGGGGTGGGGGGGGGGACCGATGGTGATATATGTGGATGTGGCCAAAAAAATCTATTCGACCAGTGAAGTCAATCACCCAGCAAGCAGTCTGAGAGCTTCTGGAAAAAAAATCATCTTCAGGGTTTTCACGTTTACTAGCCACCAGATCCGGAAGAAACTTTGCAGAGAAAGGACAAAGCAACTTCATTTACGTAGCGCCTATCGCAACTGCGAGACCTCCCAAAGCGCTTTACAGCCGACGGGGCGCTTTTCAAGCGTCGGCCCCCTATCGACACGCAGCAGCCAATTTGTGCGCAGCAAGCTCCCACAAACAGCTGTGAGATAACCTGCTTCCTTTCAGCAATGTTGTTGGCGGCATAATTCTTGTCACCAGGGCCCTCCCAACCCTTCACGTTATTTCCATGGGGCCCTTTCTCTCAACCTGGGAGGGCAGATGAGGCCGTTGTTTTGTCTCTCATCCGAAGTGACCTGTGACAGCGCAGGGCTCCTCAGGCCCGCGGTGATCAGTCTTGGGATTTGGGCTCAAGTCTCCAGCGCGGGAATCTAAACCCGCAACCCTGCAGCGCGGGAATGAGAGCGCTCACCCACTGAGCCGCAGGGACTTACGAATTAGGAGCAGGAGTAAGGCCACTCGGCCCCTTGAGTCCTGCTCCACCATTCAACAGGATCGTGGCTGATCTGATTGTCACCTCAACCCCACATTCCTGCCGACCCCCACCGCCCCCCGATAACCTTTCACCCCCTTTGTTAATCAAGAATCCAACAGGGCCTTAAAAAGTTTCAATCAAGTCGTCTCTCACTCTTCTAAATTCCAGCGGGTACAAGCCAAACCTGTCCAGCCTTGCCTCACAAGACAACGCCGCCCATTCCCGGTATTTATTAGTCTAGTAAACCTTCTCTGAACTGCTTCTAACACATTTACGTCCTTCCTTAAATGAGGAGACCAGCGCTGTACACAATACCCCAGGGGCAGGGTATTACCCTCAGCATGAGGGCGCGCACACGACACGCCTGAGCGCAAAATGACGTGGGATGATGTCGGGCGCCCATCCCGACTTCATGGCGCAGTCTCGCGATATTCTGCTTGGCGGGCAGGCACCAGAGTCAGCTGCGCTCCCACCGATAATTAAAGGGCCCACTGAGGCCATTAACAATCCCATTAAATCCAAATCTACGCTGCCCGTCCAACCTTGGCGGGCTGGCGAAGGGGCTAAGCGGCCTTCGCGTTTTTCTTTTAGGATACCTCATCCACGGGCAGGGTGAGGTTTCCCAAAGCAAATAAACATGAAATAAAAGCTGTATTTCTGAATCAAAAACGTCTCCCAGCTCACGGGACAAAGTCACGCGAGGGGGCGTGTTTTATTAATTATTTATTCTCTTCGTTATTTTGTTTTTAAACAGCGCTTCATCTCCCTGAGGTAGCTCCATGCCTCAGCGAGATTGAGGCTCTCTCTCTCTCTCTCTCTCGCGCATGCGTGAACCGCAAGCCAGGCCGGGGGTCTCCCTCCTCTCCCCCTCCCCCTCCCCGTCCCCCGCCCGCACAGGCAGCGGTCAGTGCTGCCACTCGCGATCCACGCTGGGCGGCCCTTAATCGCAGAGCGGAGCCGGTGGTCAGGAAGCTGACCCCCCCTCATCCCTCCTCCGCCAGCCCCACCCACCCCCGCCAAGCACCCCCACCGAGGGCAAAATCCTGCCCCAGAAGTAGTCTCCCCAATGCTCTGTACAACTGAAGCATAACCTCCCCACCTTTGTAATCAGTTCCCCTCACAATAAACAATAACGTTCCATTAGCTTTCCCGATTACCTGCTGTACCTGCATACCAGCCTTTTATGATTCATGCACTAGGACACCCAGATCCCTCTGAATCTCAGAGCTCCGCAATCTCTCACCATTTAGATAATAAGCTTCTTCTGTAGTCTTCCTGCCAAAATGGACAATTTCACATTTTCCCACATCATAATCCATTTGCCAGATCTTTGCCCCGCTCACTTCGCCTATCTATGTCAACCTATCTATGTCACTTCGTAGCCTCCTATGTCCTCGTCACAATTCACTCTCCTACCTATCTTTGTGTCATCAGCAAATTTAGCCACCTTTCCTTCGGTCCCTTCATCCAAATCATTGATATAAATTATAAAAATTTGAGGCCCCAGCACTGATCCTTGTGGCACACCCTCATCACATCCTGCCAGCCAGAAAAAGACCCATTTATGCCAGCTCTCTGCTTCCTGTTAGCCAGCCAGTCTTCTATCCACGTCAATGTTTTACCCCCTACACCGAGGGCTGTTATTTTCCGCTATAACCTTTGATGTGGAGCCTTCTCAGCCAGGGCTGGTATCTCAGCAGAATACAAGGCGTGCACCTGAAGGTGGTTGGGAGAGAGTACGGGGGTTAAGTTCAAACTTAATCAAGGGTTGATTTTAAACTTGTCCAGTGAAAATGGGGGAGGGAGAAGAGGGGCTTAAAATCAGGCCAAGCTCACTGACTGGCCTGAACATGACCTCCTCCCACCGCTTGCCATCTGATCTTCTCACCCACTTGAAGCCGGTTGATGCTCCCACTACAGGCGAGTGGCAGCCTCATTTCAAAGTCGCAGCCTGATGATGTCATTGGCACAACTTTAAAAAATTCTTTCATAAAATGTGGGCATCGGTGTCAAGGCCAACATTTAATGCCCATCCCTAGTTGCCCTTGAGAAGGTGGTGGTGAGCTGCCTTCTTGAACCACTGCAGTCCATGTGGTGTAGGTGCACCCACAGTATTGTTAGGAAGGGAGTTCCAGGATTTTGACCCGGCGACAGTGAAGGAACGGCGATATATTTCCAAGTCAGGATGGTGAGTGACTTGGAGGGGAACTTCCAGGTGGTGGTGTTCCCATGTGTCTGCTGCCCTTGTCCATCTAGGTGGTAGAGACTGTGGGTTTGGAAGATGCTGTTGAAGGAGCCTTGGTGAATTCCTGCAGTGCATCTTATAGATGGTACACACTGCTGCTACTGTGCGTCGATGGTGGAGAGAGTGAATGTTGAGGTGATGGGGGGGGGGTGGTGCCAATCATGCGGGCTGCTTTGTCCTGAATGGTGACAACTCACCCAGGCAAGTGGGGAGTATTCCATTACACTCCTGACTTGTGCCTTGTAGATAGTGGACAGGCTTTGAGGAGACAGGAGGTGAGTTACTCTTCGCAGGATTCCCAGCCTCTGACCTGCTCTTGTAGCCACAGTATTTCTATGGCTAGTCCAGTTCAGTTTCTGGTCATTGGTAACCCCCACGATGTTGATATTGGGGGATTCAATGAAGGTGATGCCATTGAATGTCAAGGGGTGCTGGTCTTTAAGATTATGAAGGGGTTCAATAATAATGGACTTTAGTAATGGAACTAATACCTGCGCATGTTGATCCCAGGTGGTCCCACCGCTCTGATGGTCTGCTTTGTGCCTGAGAAAAGAGTGTAACACATACCAAGTTCTACCGTAAAAGTGCACTTATTATTTAATGCTGCCTGTCTATCAATCCAGTTTAATTCTCCACACATTCTGAATTAAGTAAGTCTTATTTGCTGTCCTGGCTATATTTTACTTTCTGTCTTGTCACAACAAGTATGAAGGGAAAATAACCGGGAAAATGATTAATGTTTAATCTGTGTTTTTGTGTCCAGCCAGGAAGAATGCAATTAGCATGAACATTTCTGTTTTTTTTCTCTCTCTCTGACTCTGTAATGCAGACAGCTTGTGAGATTCAAAGTGAGCGATTATTGTTTACTCTTGCCCTTTGATATTTACTTCTGCATTCACAAAATATAAAGAGCGAGAAGACAAATATCACTCAAGGACAGAGTTTGACATCTATGGGAAGGGAGCTCAGAAGTTATCTGCCTCAAACATCTGCCAGGGATTTTTGTAATGATTAAAAAGAGACACATTATGATCCAGATGCTTTGGTGTGAAAGGGAGCATTCAAAGTTCATTCAGAGCTTCTCACAGCCCTAATGAATATCAATAGACAAGATACTTTGTTTAGCAGAATGGGCTTGATGGGCCAAATAGCCTCCTTCTGTGCCATTATGACTCAATGGCTTTAACTCATTTCATCTGGTGAAAATTACCAAACGATATGGGTGTGAGAATCAAACATGGAGTACACCTACCCGGTATGGTTCCATTCCCATAACTATCATGGAATCATAGAATGATACAGCACAGAAGGAGGCCATTTGGCCCATTGTGTTATTACTGGCTCTTTGATGGGGCAATTCAATTAATCCCACTCTTTCACTCCTTCCCTGTAGCCCTGCAATTTTTTTCCCTTCCAGTATTTATCCAATTCCCTTGTCAATGTCCTTATTGAATCTGCTTCCACTGCCCCTTTCAGGCAGTGCATTCCAGGTCGCAACAGCTCGCTGTGTAAGGTAAACGTTTTCTCATGTTCGCTCAGGTTATTTAGCCAATCACCTCACCTATTGTGACTCTTGTGCAAGTGGACTAGTTTCTCCTTATTTACGCTATGGAAACCCTTCTGGATTTTGAAAGCCTCTAACAAATCTCCTCTTAACTTTCTCTGCCTGACGGAGAATAACTCCAGCTAGCCCAGCCTCTCGTCATAGCTGAAGTTCCTCGTCCTGTCTCAACCGTGGTGCTCAATTCCCTAGACTTGGGCAGAAGCATCTTGAACTTTTGACCATTGGTCCCCGGCTTGCGTCCTAATTGTACAGCCTATTGGCAGTACACCTGGCCTGGAAACTCCTGTCAGAGGAGCCTGTCAGTACAGCAGTGAAAGCCCTCCAAAAAAGAAAGACTTGTATTTTATGTGTCACATTTGATAACCACAGGTCACCCCAAAGCACGTTACAGCCAAAGAAATATTTTTTTTGTAGAGTTTTCGCTGTTGTGACGTAGGAAACGTGGAAACCAATCGGCACCCTGCAAGCTGTAATTCAAATAATCTGATAGTGGTTAATGGATAAATTCTGGCCCAGGACACTAGGGAAAATGCCCCTCGCTCTTCCTCAAAATACTGAGTGAGGGACCTTTAACATCTGCCTAAGGGAGCAGACGGGGCCTCAGCTTAAACATCTCATTTGAAAGACAGAATCTCCGAGAGAATTATCCCGCTTATCATCTTCCCGTCACTCTGCTGTGCCCTGCCAAGTTCCTCTGGCCTGCTTTGATATCCAATAAGTCTTGTAAAAATCACATTGGAACTGTGCACAGTGCTACAAGTATGGTCTATCCAAGGCTTTAATTAAGTTTAACATTTCTGCTTTTCGTTTATATTCCTCTAGAAGTGAACCTGATTGCTTTTCTCGCATTTTAAAAATTATATGTTTTACCTGCGCTACTATCTTAAATGAATTGTGCCCTTATGCAGAATCTCACCACAGTACTCAATGCAAGTCCAAGTGTGAAACTATAAGTACTCAACATCTCTTTATCTTGTGTAAATAAACATTGCAAAATTGACAGCATAGATCAAAGAATCAGGACTATCAATTAAGCAAGATTTTCTCCTGAATTCATATGTTTCAACCGACTAATTGATCTGGGGTCTCAGCCAAGCCTCAATATATATTCTTGAGCTAGGACCTCAGACATCTATTAGCCTCTTGAAACACCTGAGCCTCAGGGAACATTGCTTAATTGGCAATGATTGTGGCCCTCTGATCTATGCTGTCAATTGCACAATGTTTATTAACACAGGATAAAGAGATTTCAAATGATTACAGTTTCAGCTATTGATACTTTAAAGATGGTTGGCACTTTAACTGGGCTGTAGTAAAAAGAGGTTTTTTTTTAAGAAATTGGAAAGTTATCAATGAGTGACTGTTTTTACAAACATTTTTTACATATCGTACTGTCACTGTAGGATTCATTGCTCCTATAGAGTGTATAACAGGTGAATGGCATGGAAGTGCCACAGATTGGAAAGGGGAGAATAAAGGTCCATAAGGGATGGGTGTGGGACATAACTTGGCATGGAGTGACACGAGGAGGACATTTTGAATTTACCTTTCAAAACGTTCCCTCATGCAGACTATGGCTCATGACTCCCCTGAGGTGTGGTGAACCACGACTCTTCGGGAAGCTGTGCCGACTCCACAGAAATTGCGGGAGGCATGTCTATCCCACAGTAGAGCCGGCCAGGTCAGGGTGCGGGCCACTGACCTGAACTGGCCCACACCCTTAAAATCGGAAACCCCAGGAATGGGGTTGTGAATCCGGGAGGCGGGATTCACCCGCCATTTTTAAAGGGCCTCTGAATCAATCATGCTGACTTGGCGGAAATCCGGTTCTATGAGTCAAAGGGATGTGCCTTTAACTCTTAGTCCAGAGACTTGAGCACATGAGCTAGATGGAAATGCAGGGTCTCAGTCTAGCCGCTCAAACTAAACATAAAAGATCCCCTGGCACGATTTGAACAAAAGCAGACTGGGTTTTCCCCAGTATTCTGGACAATCTTTATCTCCCAACCAACTCCATTTGAACAGACTAACTCTTTTTTGGTCTTATTATTGGTCACGGAATCTTGCTGTGTGCAAACTGGCTGCTGAATTTCCTACATTACAACAGTGACTACACTTCAAAAGTACTTTGTTGCCTATGAAGTGCTTCGGGACGTTGAGGTATCATGAACGGTGCTAAACAAATGCAAGTCTTCCTTTTTTAAGGATCTTATTTTTGTTTGGGAACATATTTTTGTCCACGCGGGATGAATATATAAATGAGTGACAAGCATTCGGTGTTAAAAATTATGTTCAGCTGGTAGCAAAATATTGCAAGAGCACACAGGTTCACAATCACAAGTGGGAATTGACAAATTCTGTTTGCGTTTTCCATTTATGGTCTGAGATTCTCATGGTCAGGAATGCAAAACAACAGTGAAAGAATCATACAGCACAGAGGAAGACCATTCAGCCCATTGGCCTGAATCCTAGGCTTGGTGGGTGACGTCGGGTGTGTGTCCTGGCAGTCACCGCCTGTCATTTAGATTTTCAGATCGGTCGAACTGTCAAAGGCCTATTAAGGCCATTTAGATATCGATTAGACTAAAAAACTGAGCTTCCCGTCCAACCTTAAGGTTGGTGGCGGGGGTTGGGGGGGGGGTGGGGGTGGGGCGGGGGGAGGTGAGATTGGGTGGGGGGAAGGCATAGAGTCCAGGCGGCCTTCATATTTATCATGAAACCTCATCCACGGGCGGGATGAGGTTTCATGAAGTGTTTATAAATGGAATCAAAATTTTTTATAAAAATCCACTGACACGTCCCAGCTCATGTGACACTGCCACGTGAGGGGAGATGTCTTTAATTTTTTTTTCCTTTCTTTGACAAAATTTTGGGAACTTTAAACTAATCTCCCGGAGGCAGCTCCGTGCCCCTCGGGGAGATTCCTGCACTCCTTCGCACGCGCGCAGCGTAAAAGCGTAGGCCCCCCCGACTCGAGAAACCCTCCCCACCACCCCCCCCCCCACACCGCTCGCACGGGGGACTGCTCTGCGCTACCGGGCGCGTGTCGCGCTTAGGCAAGCCTTAATTGGCCCGCCCACGTAAAATGGAGGCGCGGACCTGAATGCCGATCAGGTTTGCGCTCACTCCCCCCACCCACCCTCCAACAACCACCCCCGCTCCAGCAAAACCACCGCCCCCCCCCCCCCTCCCAACGAGGGGAAAATTCTCCCCATTGTGTCTGTGTTGGCTTTTTGAAGGACTTATCCAATTAGTCCCACTCCTGTGCTCTTTCCCCATCGCCTGCCAAATTTTTCCCCTTCAAGTGTTTATCCGACGCCTTTACAAACGTTACGGCTGAATCACATTCCGCAGGCTGGAAGGGGTTCACCAGAATGGTTCCAGGGATGAGGGATTTTAGCCACAAGGTTAGGTTGGAGAAGCTGGTGTTGTTCTCCTTGGGAAAAAAAAAGGGGATAGAGGGGAGATTTGATAGAGGTGAACAAGATGATGGCAGGTTTAGATAAGGTAGGAAAAGAAAAGCTGTTCCCGTCGGTTGATGGTACAAAGGCGAGAGGAAATAGAGTTAAGGTTTTGTGCAAGAGATGCTGGGGCAGGGGTGGGGGGTGGGGGGTGGTGGGGAAGGGGGAGGGGAGCGGGAGTGTGAGGAAGATCTTCTTATGCAGCGAGTGGTAATGACCTTCGAACTCGCTGCCCATGAGGGTGGTGGAGGCAGGAACGATAAATGAATTCAAAGGGAAACTGGATCGGCATACAGACATGTGATTTAGGAGCAGGAGTAAGGCCACTCGGCCCCTCCAGCCTGCTCCGCCATTCAATAACATTCTCGCCTACCCCCCGATAACCTTTCAACCCCCTTGTTTATCAATAATCTATCTGCCTCTGCCTTAAAAATATTCAAAGACTCTGCTTCCACTGCCCTTTGAGGAAGAGAGTTCCAAAGACTCGCAACCTTCTGAGAGGAAAAAAAAATTCTCCTCATTTCTGTCTTAAATGCGCGACCCCTTACTTTTAAACAGTGACCCCTCGTTCTAGATTCTTCCAGAAGAGGAAACGTCCTTTCACTTGATCAACTAAACATGTAGGGCTACGGGGATAGAGTTGAGGGGGTGGGGAGAACCAGACTGACTAGATTGCTGTACAGAGAGCCAGCATGGACTTGATGGACTGAATATACTCCCTGTATGATTCTATGACTCTATATAAGCATACGTTTTTCCCCAGCAATCAGTTAAATTAACTGGAACAGGCAGAAGAAGATGGAGAAAAGTATACTGAAGCTGACGTAAACTCTAGGTTAAATCCATGCCATAAGAGGATTTGCCATCACTGGCAGGATGTCATCTTCCCACCTTTAAAAGCCTTGGAAGGCATTTGTTTAAAAAAGCCTTGCACAGGTCAGTTGTAAAATTGACCATTAATTTAGAACATTTAGGAAAACAACGAGGAGGAGGAGTAGGCCTCAAGCCTGCTCTACCATTAGATGATGGCTGATTTTCTACCTGAACTCCGTTTCCCACCTGACCTCCACATCTCTTCGTTCTCTGAGAGTCTAAAAACATAGCGACCCGCCCCGCACCCCCCCACCCCCCGCACCCCCCCCCCCCCCCCCCCCCCATCTCGAATATGCTCAATAACTGAGCTATCTCTGGGCTGGAGTATTCCAGATATTCAAAACCCTTTGAGTGAAGAAGTCTCTCCTCACCTCAGTCCTAAATGACAAACCTCTTATGTTGAGACTGTGCCCCCATATTCTAGACTCTCCAGTCAGGAGAAACAACTGCCTAGTGTCTACCCTGCCAAACCCCCTCAGAATCTTATAAGTGTCAATGAGATTAAGTTGCACCTCATCAAGCTTGGGCCCTTGTCTGTAGTAAGTACTTGGGCCAAACAAGTGAGTCACTTGCTAAGGTTGGCAGGATCATAAATCAGCGACTTATGGAACGAATTAAATAACACCTAGGCATTTGAAAAATCACCCAGCAAAAAATAAAGGTAATTATTCCAAAATTGCTAGCTTTTTCCTAATATAAATCCAAAGCAGAACACATATATTGCAATTAATATTAAAAAAAAACCTCAGCATAGTGCAGCAATGGAAAATAACGGCAGACAGTCAAAGCAAATGTCAAGGTCACACCTGGGACTGAGGAGGCTTCTTATCCCAGAATAGATGGGCCAACTCTCAAGGTGACTCTTGCCCGAGTACTGCCCTTCAAAAGCAAGTGACAAGAGGGATACCTAGGGGGAAATCGTTTGATACATTATTAATCGAGAAAGCGAGACAGAAGCCTATTATATCTCCCAACCCTCCATGCTTCTCTTTTGAACTGTACAAGTATTATTATCAACAGAAGTATCAAATTCTTCAGATCATAAAAGGTCGGAGAATCAGAATAAAGTAGGTGACTTGCTGCATGCCAATGTGGCGCACACTGACCCTTACTGCATCATCAAGACTATTTCTTTCTCTCAAAGTGGTGAAATAGGTCATCCTTATGTGCTGTTGTTTTCCTGGTTCTGAGTGCTGGGATTGTTTTAATTGCTTTGCCCAGTAGGGATGAGGTTGGCTGGGGTGAACATTTAAGCCTTAGCCTCAATCCCTGCAGTTCACCCGTGAAGAGAAAACAACTGCTGGAGTTTAAACATTCAGCATGTCATGTGCATTGAAGGAATAGAAACAGTTCTCAACAACAACTTGCATTTATAGAGCATCTAAATGTCCAAAGGCACAAATCCCAAGAAGCGCTAATAAACAAAGTTTGACACTGATTCGCCTAGGGAGATATTAGGACCGATAACCAAAGGCTTGACCAAAGAAATGGGAGCAGGAGTAGGTCATTCAGCCCCTCGAGCCTGCTCCACCATGCGATGAGATCATGGCTCATTTTCTACTTCAACACCATTTTCCTGCACTACCCCCCGTATCCCTTGATGTTTTTAATGTAGAAACCTATTGATCTCAGTCTTGAACATCCTCAATGCCACAGTCCTCCGGGGCACAGAATTCCAAAGAATTGGCAACCCTCTGAGTGAAGCAATTCCTCCTCGTCTCGGTCCTAAGTAGCCTGCCCCTCGTCCTAAGGCTGTGTCCCCTGGTTCGAGACGCCCTCCCACCAGGGGAAACATCCATCACGCGTCAACCCTGCCGAACCCTGGAAGAATTTTGTAGGTTTGAACGCGATCACCTCTCATTCTTCTAAACACCAGAGAATAAAGGCCCAGTCTACTTAATCTTTCCTCACAAGACAATCCCTTCATTCCAGGAATTAATCTGATGAACTTTCATTGAACTCCCTCGACGGCAAGTTTATCTTTTTTTTTAGTTAGGGAGAACAAAACTGCGCACAATACTCCAGGGCTGGGGGTGGAGTCGCTTGCCAATGCCTAATATGACGCGGGCGGAAACCCGCGACGCCACCCCGCCCCATTTAGATTTTCAGGTAGGCAGGGTCTCAGCAGAATCAGCTCTGCGCCCGTCGACCTGTCAGTGGCCAATTGAGGCCACTGACAGAGCCGTTAAACTAATTAATGGACATGCCCGGGGTGGGATGAGGCTTCATGTAGGTTTTAGCGCTTCCTGGTGGACGTCACGCTGGGCAGGCCTTAATCGGCCCGCCCATATAAAATGGCAGCACGCCCCCAAATGGGGGGGGCCGATCAGAGGTGTGCCTCTTCAACTTCCCCCCCACCCCCCCCCCACCCGATGGGGGGAAAATTCTGCCCCAATTGTGGTCTCACCAAAGCCCCATGTAATTACAGTAAGACATCTTTACTCCTATATTCAAATCCTCTTGTAATAAAGGCCAACATACCACTTGCTTGTTGTGCCTGCATTTTAGCTTTCAGTGACTCATAGCAAGGACACCCAAGTCCCTTTGAAGTTCAACATTTCCCAGCCTCTCACCATTTAGGAATAGGAGGGCTTTAAAGAAGGAGAGGGACAAAGAATCACAGAATCACACGGTGCAGAAGAGACCCTTCGGCCCATCGAGTCTGCACCGACACGTGAGAAACACCTGACCTACCTACCTAATCCCATTTACCAGCACTTGACCCATAGCCTTGAATGTTATGACGTGCCAAGTGCTCATTCACAAGAGAGATGGAGAGGTGTAGGGAGGGAATTCCAGGGCAACTGGGCCTCCACAGCCGAAGGCAGGGTTAGCAATGGTGGAGTGATTCAAGTTGGGGACACGGAAGACATGCGGATAGGAGGATAACAGAGATCCCGGTCTGTTGTCAAAGCTGGAAGGGGTTACAGTGATAGGGAGGCCGTGGAAAGATTTGAAAACCTGGATGAGAATCTTAAAACTGAAGCATTGCTTGACCGGGAGCACAGGGGTAATGGGTAAACAGAACTTGATGAGCGATAGAGTGCAGGCAGCAGAGTTTTGGATGACCTCGTGTTTGCGGAGAGAGCGCAATTAGGTACAAGACCAGTCAGGAGAGTGTTGGAATACTTGAAAACAATCCATGCCTACTGGGCTGAAAACTACAATGAATATGGTTGTTTCCTCATGTCAATGAAGCTAAGAAGCTGAGACGATGATTCAGCCCCTATTTTTCAGGCTTATTACTTGTTGCAATGTGAACACTTTGAGCCGTGTGTAGGAGGGAGAATCAGCGACACACTGAATATGCTTAGCTCTTTGTACTTCTGAAATTCTGGCAGTTTTCTCTTTATTCATTCACAGGATGTGGGTGTCACAGGCTGGGCCAACATTTATTGTCCATCCCTTGTTGCCCTTGAGAAGGTGAGTTGCCTTCTTGAACCGCTGCAGTCCATGTGGTGTAGCTACACCCACAGTGCTTTATTAGGGAGGGAGCTCCAGGATTTTGACCCAGTGACAGTGAATTTGAAAAACATTCCATGCCTTTCGGGCTGAAAACCACAATGAATATATTTCCATGGAATGGATATATTTCCAAGTCAGGAAGGTGAGTGGGCTTGGAGGGGAACTTGCAGGTGGTGGTGTTCCCATCTACTTGCTGCCCGTGTCCCTCTAGGCTGTAGAGGTCACAGGTTTGGAAGGTGCTGTCTAAGGAGCCTTGGTGAATTCCCGCAGTGAATCTTGTAGATGGTACACACACTGCTGCCACTGTGCGTCGGTGGTGGAGGGAGTAAATATTTGTGGATGTGGTACCAATCAAGCGGGGCTGCTTTGTCCTGGATGGTGTCGAGCTTCTTGAGTGTTGTGGGAGCTGCACTCACCCAGACAAGTGGGGAGTATTCCATCACACTCCTGACTTGTGCCATGTAGATGGTGGGCAAGCGTAGGGGAGTCAGGATGTGAGTTAACATTGCACTGCTAAACCTGTAAGAACACCAGCACAAAAAAAACCAAACAAAGCAGAAATACAATTTGCTTCTACCAGAGTGAATTTTTTTTTGGGGGGGGGTGAGAAATATCCTGAAGTGTCATTATATTAAACTCAGCATGAAAACTGGCTGTTGTTTGGTTGAAGTGTGCGTTTTTTGATTGTGCGTAATTATACAGGATTGAAGGTTTCTTGACAAGTATCATAAACATGTTACCATTTCGTAATGAGGTCAAATCACAGGCAATCTTGGAGCTGACTAAACAGGCAAAAATTCTGGTAAACATGTCACAAGATAATTTCAACAGATGAAAGTAAAATGGGAACAGAGGAAAAGGGGGAGGCCATTCCACCTCTCGAATCGGTCAGCCAAAATTGCCCCTAACTTAACAATTGATCTGGCATCAGTTACTATTTGCGGAAGAGAATTCCAAAAGTCTGCCGCGTTTTGCCTGAAGAAGCGTTTCCTAATTTCACTCCTGAGAGGTCTAGTTCTAATTTTTAAATCCTGCCCCCTTTTTCTGAACAGAAATAGTTTATATCTCCCTCTATCTGTCCTGCTTAATATCTCTAAAACTTTGATCAAATCATCCCTCAATCTTCTAAATTACTGCGATACGACCCCTCTGTTTAACCTCTCCTCTTGGCCTGATCCTTAGAGTTCAGGCGTCATTCTGGTGAGTCTACAATGCATTCCCTCCAAGTCCGCTATACCCTTCCCCAAGGTCCGGTGCTCAAAAACTGCTGACAGTAACTCCAGGGGCAGAATTTTATGCCTCGCAGGCGATCATGCGCCAGGCCCGATCGGGTGTAAAATAGCGCGAGAGGGCATCGGGCGAGCATCCTGACATCACCGCGCACGTGCGCACTCTTCAGGTCGGCGGGCGTGCCGTGGGAGTCGGAGCTGCGCCCGCCATCAATGAAGAGGCCACTTCAAGGCCATTAAAAGCCCAACTGATCCAGATGTTACGTTGCCCGTGCGATTTAGCGCTCGTCGCACACAGGCAAAATGGGCAGGTGGGCATCCCAAATTCTGCAACACTTCACCCAAGGGCGGGATAAAAAGGGTCAGCAGCATTGCCAGGGTGAGTGGTGAGGAGTTCAGGAGATAGCTTGCTGCTGGTTGCTTATTTGAACTTGACAGCTTCATCTCTGTCCTGAGGTCCACTCTTAGCATTTCCAGGCTTCATTTCAGGACCCATCAGTGTCTCCAAGGCCCCAGGAGGATTTTGACCGTGTGGACCCTTCCAGGTATCAGATAGCCATCTCTGACCCTGGGAATGGGGATTGTGGCCTCTGCTGTGGGCCCCTCCTCTGAGGAGGAAGAGAGGGGCAGCAGGGAGAGGAGGCCGGGTGTCCCAATGCATCTTCCAGAGGAGGGACCTGTGGGAGGAGAGGCACAGACACAAGGGGCTCAGGGCTAGCAGGTAGTCCAAGGCAGAAGGGTCTGCAGAAGACACCACTATCCTGCTGCCAGGGTTTACAGGCGGCGATGCAGCTACCTCAATATGTCCGAGGTACAATGCTGAATGAGGCTCCGCCTCTCCAGGGAGACTGTGACTTCCATTTGCCAGATGATTGGACTTGAGATCAGCTCAGACGGGGTGTGTGGTAACCCCATGCCAGCGGCTCTGAAGATCACTGCGGCCCTTAACATCTATGCCTCTGGCTCTTTCCAGGGGTCAGTGGGGGATCTGTGTGGAGTGTCTCTATCAGCTGTCCACAGTTGTGTCAAGCTGGTGACAGAAGCTCTGTTCAGGTGGGTATTGACTTTCATTCGTTACTGTACAGACGAGGCCAGCCAGGCAGAGCGAGCCAGTGGGTTTGCACCAATTGCTGGGTACCCCTGCATCCAGGGTGCTGTAGACTGTACACATGTGGCCATCAAGGCGCCAGCAGGTGAGCCCGGTGCCTTCGTCAACAGGAAGGGCTTCCAATCCATGAACGTGCAGATAGTGTGTGATCACAGGATGCTGATTCTACAAGTCTGTGCAAGGTACCCAGGCAGCTCCCACGACACTTATATCCTTTGACGCTCCCAGGTGCCGATGGTATTCAGTGCTCCAGCCCGAGTGGATGGATGGCTGCTGGGTGAGATGGGTTATCTATTGAAGAAGAGGCTTAGGATGCCTGTCTGCCACCCAAGAGCAGAGGCAGTTGTACAATAGGAGTCATGCCTCCACAGGGGCAGTGATAGAAGGGGCCATAGGTCTTCTGAAGATGCGCTTCCGATAACTGGACCAGTGGGAGCACAACAATAGCCCCCCCGGAGCGGGTGTCACTGATAGTGACATGCTGCACCCTCCAAAATCTGGCACCGGCAAGCGGGAAGAGGATCTGGAAGAGGATCACTGGAGGAAGAGGATATTGATGCAACTCCACAGGCCACGGAGGATGAATCCAGTAGTGAGACAGAAGAGGAGCACAGTGAGGAGAGTGCTGAGGGTGGAGGCAGACCTCTGGATCCTTCAGGGAGGCAGGGGCACCAGGGACGCCTTGATCCAACACTCCTTCAGCTAGGCTGCCAAAGATCTCCTTCCACCTCACGCCAGGGCTGCCGCCTCCATCCCACGTGTCTGAAATGACCCTTTCATTTGAACCCAAAGTCCACTCAGTGCCTGTGCAATAAAGTTTAGAGCTATTCACATCCAGCACTACATTCTGGTGTACCCTGAACCAGAAAAAAAAGGTGAGCCATACTCAGGCCATTACAACAAAAATAAAATTTATGTACTTTTCACGATAAAAAAAATTTAACATGACCATCTCTGATGTACATTTTCACACCAGTAAACATAAACAAAACATTACACTACAGTCCCTCTTGTGCTCATGGTGCCTTAAACTTAAGGTTGTGAGTGCTACGTCTTTGTGCCATCCCCTCACTGGCAACAGCATTGGAGACAGCCTGCTGACCCTGGTGTCTTGTTGGCCTTGATGACCTTGGCGGTTGTCCTCTGGCCAGTGGATCTCTGCTGGCCCCACCTGGGAGGGAGCGGCCAGTGCCACAGCTGGCATCTCCCCAGTTGCTGCAGCCTCATCAAGATGTCATGGTAACTGGCAGAGGGGCAGAGCAGCTGCTGCCATCATCCAGAGCATGCTGAGCGGAGCCCGCAGAGATGACACGCAACTCGTGTGCCAACATGAGGTTGCTCTGGACCTCCCTGCTTGCCATTGATGGATGGCACCTAGCTGGGATACTGGGTGCCTCATCCATCTACCACGCTGGCACTGACCACCTGAGGTCAATACCTGTGTGAGGGCACAACAGGAGCAAGCACAACCCCAGGAACCCCTGATTCTGTCCCAGGAGCTGCCTCTCCATGAGAGCCGCCACTCTCTCAATGGAAGAGGCAGTGTGCTCAGCCATGAGGGGCAATGCAGTGCTTATGCTTGACATGGATTTGTCCACAACAGAGACCATGGCACGCAGACCCTCATGGACCTCCACCAGATCCTCCCGCACATCCCGCTGGACATCCAGCATCTGCCACCTAATGGAAGACTCCAGAGGCTCACCATCTGCCTTCGACACAGCATTGTCCTGGTCTCCAGCAGTCATAGAGTCATAGAGTCATGCAGCACAGAAACAGCCCCTTCGGCACACCATGTCTGTGCTGACCATCAATCCCATTTTCCAGCACTTGGCCCATAGCCCTGTATGCTCATCAGGTGTTCATCTAAATGCTTCTTAAATGTTGTGAGGGTTTCTGCCTCTACCACCCCCTCAGGCAGTGTGTTCCAGATTCCAACCACCCTCTGGGTGAAAAAATTCTTCCTCAAATCCCCTATAAGCCTTCTGCCCTTTACCTTAAATCTATGCCCCCTGGTTATTGACACCTGCACTAAAGGGGAAAGTTTCTTCCTATTCACCCTCTCTATGCCCCTCATAATTTTGTACACCTCTATCAGGTCCCCCCTCAGACTTCTCTGCTCTAAGGAAAACAACCCCAGCCTACCCAGTCTCTCTTCATAGCTGAAACGCTCCAACCCAGGCAACTTCCTGGTGAATCTCCTCTGCACCCTCTCCAGTGCAATCACATCCTTCCTATAGTGTGGTGTCCAGAACTGCACACAGTACTCCAGCTGTGGCCTAATTAGCGTTTTATACATCTCCGACATAACCTCCCTGTTCTTATATTCTAAGCCTCGGCTAATAAGGGCAAGTATCCCATATGCCTTCCTAACCACTTAACCTATCTCTGCTGCTGTGTTCAGAGATCTATGGACATGTACACCAAGGTCCCTCTGATCCTCTGTACTTCCTAGGGTCCTAGGTATATTCCCTTGCCTGTTAGTCCTCCTAACATGCATCACCTCACACTTCTCAGTCTTAAATTCCATTTGCCACTGCTCTGTCCATCTTACCAGTCCATCTATATCATCTTGTAATTTCGTCCTCACTATTTATGACACCACCAATTTCTGTGGCATCTGTGAACTTACGGATCATACCTCTTATATTCACATTTAAATCATTAACGTACACTACAAACAGCAAGGATCCCAGCACCGATCTCTGCAGTACATGGCTCATTACAGATTTCCAATCGCAAAAACAACCTTCGACCATCACCCTCTGCCTCCTGCCACTAAGCCAATTTGGGTCCAATTTGCCAAATTGCCCTGGACCCCATGGGCTCTTACCTTCTTGACCATTCTCCCATGTGGGACCTTGTCAAAAGCCTTACTGAATCCATGTAGACTACATCAACTGCACTGCCCTCATCTACACAACTAGTCACCTCCTCGAAAAATTCAATCAAATTTGTTAAACATGATCTCCCCTGACAAAGCCATGCTGACTATCCCTGACTGATCCCTGCCTCTCCAAGTGGAGATTAACCCTGTCCCTCAGAATTTTTTCCAATAATTTCCCAACCACTGATGTTAGATTCAGTGCCCTGTAATTACTTGGTTTATCCCCATTACCCTTCTTGAATACTGGTACCACATTCGCTGTCCTCCAGTCCTCTGGCCACCTCTCCTGTGGCCAGAGAGGATTTGAAAATTAGTGTCAGAGCCCCTGCAATCTCCTCCTGTGCCTCACACAGCAGCCTGGGCTACATCTCATCTGGGCCTGGGAATTTATCCACTTTTAAGCCCGTTAAAACCGCTAATACCTCCTCCCTTTTAATGCTAATTTGTTCAAGTATATCACAGTTCCCCTCCCTGATTTCTGCACCCACACCGTCCTTCTCCACAGATGTAAATCATTTAGAACCTCACCTACGTCCTCCAGCTCCATGCACCAATTGCCACTTTGGTCCCTAATGGGCCCCACTCTTTCCCTGGTTATCCTCTTGCCCTTAATATATTTATAAAAGCCCTCGGGGATTTTTTTTAAATCTTGCCCGCTAATGTTTTTTCATGCCCCCTCTTTGTTCTCCTAATTACTTTTTTAAATACCCACCTATACTTTCTCTACTCCTCTGGGGCTTCCGCTGTTTACAGTCCTCTGTATCTGCCATAACCCTCCGTTTTCTCACTTTTCGAATTCTCTATATCCCTTGACATTCAAGGTTCCCTGGACTTGTTGGTCCCGCCCTTCACCTTTACAGGAACATGTTGGTCCTGAACTCTCACTGTTTCCTTTCTTCATGACTCCCTCTGGTCTAATGTTGACTTTCCTACAAGAAGCTGCTCCCAGTCCGTGTGGACCAGATCCTGTCTTATCATATTGAAATCGGCCTTTCCCCAATTCAGGACCTTAATTTCTGGTCCATCATTGTCCTTTTCCATAACTACCTTAAATCTTACAGAGTTATGGTCACTATTCCCGAAATGCTCCTCCACTGAGACTTCTACCACTTGCCCGGCTTAATTCTGTAAGATTAGGTCCAGTACCACCCCTTCTATTGTAGGGCTTTCTACATGGCTGGCTCAGAAAGCTCTCCTGGATGCACTTTAAGAATTCCACTCCCTCTAAGACTATCCCAGTTAATAGTAGGGAAGTTGAAATCCCCTACTACCCTTTTATTTTTACATCTCTCTGAGATTTGCCTACATATCTGCTCCTCTATCTCCTGCTGACTGTTTGGAGTCCTATAGTACACTCCCAGCAAAGTGATTGCCCCATTTTTGTTTTTAAGTTCTACTCATAAGGCTTCATTTGAGGAACCTTCTAAGATATCATCCCTCCTTACTACAGTAATTGACTCCTTGATCAATGATCAATCGATAGCAATGCTATCTCCTCTTTTACACCCATCAATGTCACGCCTGAAGATCCTATACCTTGGAATATTGAGCTGCCAGTCCTGCCCTTGCCTCAACCATTTCTCTGTGATAGCAAAAATATCATATTCCCATGTGTTAATCAACACCCTCAATTCATCTGCCTCACTTGTAAGGCTCCTTGCATTAAAATAGATGCAATCCAGCCTTGCATTATTCCCTTGTGCCCTAACAAGTCTATATTTGCACTGCCTTCCAGACTGACTTATTTTCTGTTCTATATTTGGCTGTGCATCACCCCCTGCTGTACCTCCACTCTGTATCCCATCTCCCTGCCAAATTAGTTTAAAACCCCCCCACCACCAACAGCACTAGCAAACCTCCCCTCGAGGATGTAGGTCCCATTCTGGTTCAGCTGCAACCTGTCTGACTTGTACAGGCCCCACCGCCCCCAGAAACGAACCCAATGATCCAGGAAACTAAAGCCCTAGCTCCTGCACCACCTCTTCAGCCATGCATTCATCCCCTCTATCCTCCTGTTCCTATACTCACCAGCACGTGGCACAGGGAGTAATCCGGATTCCCCCAACTGCCGGTGTCCTGGGCACACCCCACCTCTGCCTGCACCTCTAACAAGTGTGAATTGCCCTCACTGCTGTGCACCGACATTCTGACGAAAAGCTACTGCCCACCGAGGTGCTGGTATCTACGCTGGTGTCTCATTCAGAGAGCGGGTGGGATGCTGGTGAAGCCCGGTGGTCCTCTGGCGTTGGGAATGGCTCTTCGGGGTCCTGCAAACAAGTGCATGCTGGTGAATCTAAGGGAGAACAAAGACATGTCATTAGTTTGAGTCATCACTCTGTCGCTGTGCATGCCAGGCACCCTGGTGAGACAATGGAGATCTGCATCACAGTTCCATCGTCTTTCAATGATCAATGGGGATTTCAGTTTTGAGGCTCCCATTAATGATGAGATTACGCAAGAATGTTTGCACCATCCAAAACTCTCGCCTCTGTGCCCTGCACTCTTACCCTCGTCTGGCACCCCAGCCTCTCCGCAGCTGGTAGATCAAGGTGCTTGGCGCCTCTCTAGCTCCAAGGCATCCTGCTCAAACCTGGTCAGGATTTGGAGGTTTTCTGGGGCCTCTGCCTGTCTGCGACCTCTCAATGTTGTTATGGATCGTCCTGTCCTGAATGGAAACAGGAGCATGGATTAGTCCCCTCTCTACCCGCAGCACCATTGCAGCCTGGCCAACCCCAGCTGAGGAACACCTGGCAGGGCACATCCGAGTTGTGGCCCTCGAGCCGCAAGGCACTCAGTCCAAGCAGCCGGGCCTCACCCCTTTGGCCAACTCTGGTGCCATTGACAGTTGGTATTCAGGCTCTAACACCCCTGAGCTCCACGGGGGGTGCGAGGGGGACAGTCAAACTTTAACACTTCACCACACTGATCCATGCCAACCCAGTACTCACCCTTCCCGAGCGCAGGAGGGTGTTGAATCTGTTATGGCACTGCACCCATGTGCGCCGCCCAACATCGTGGCTGCTGACCTGGACTGCCACCTCCTCCCGAGCTCTTTTGATCTGGTATGGTGGCCTCCTCCTTTCACCTCTGGGGATGAGGGTGTGTTTCCTGGCAGCCACCTCCTCCAACAGCACTGCAGGCACGTGCCCAAAAACCGGTGAGGCAGGGAGTGGGGGGGGTGGCCGAGTGCTCACCTGACCTGCCCTCCCACCGCTCAACAGGCCCCTGCCCACCCCTGCCCCAAACCCTGCCCCCGCCCTGCCCTTCTCAACCATTGGTGGGCCTGAGTTGGCCAGCCAACGTGAAATCGTATATCGTGGGCCGATCCTGGGCAGGGGCCCTGTCTCCCAACCAGTCCCGGGGCCCACCAATCACGCTCACCCACCAAGGGTAAAATTCAGGCCCAGCTATGGTCCATCCAGGGCCTTGTAGAGCTGAAGACTGACTTATTTTTCTTCAGTTCTCTGCCTGAAGGCAGGTCTTTAGCGATTGTTTGCCAAACTACAGCAATACATTGTGATTTTTTTTAACTTAAGGAGAAGGTCGAGGAGGTGGGCCCCCAGTCTGCCAGAACAGGGATTGATCCCCATGCTATTGACATTGCTCTGCCCCTCATGCTAGCCGTCTAACCAACTGAGCTAACATAGGCCTAACTGTACAGCCCCTCACAGCTATAGCTTCTGGCGATAGGCTAGCGACCTAGTCCAGGAGAAACAAGCTACAGGAAACAGACCTAAGCCTGTGCTCTGTCTGCCTCATCCATCTCCAGACGCCGGATCGACTAAGTCCAAAATCCCCTTCCTTAACCGAACTTTTGACCATCTCTGTTGATCTCAGTTTGCATTCTCCTTGGCCGTGCCTCCCTGAGGAACCTTGCAATGTTTATCTTCATTGAAAGCACGGCTATATAAGTGCAAGCAATTGTCAGAATTTTAACCGCTTCCGATTGTTTTGCGACACGATAATCACACCAGTTAAATCATTTGCATCTTATTCCTCACGTTCCCACTTAAAAGGGTGTGCTTTGTAAAGAAAGAAAAACTTTTGCATTTATACGGTGACCCCTGGCATGACCTCAGGACACCTTTTCATCCAATGAGACGATTCTGAAGTGTTGATGTCACTGTTGTAATGCAGGAAATGCAGCAGCCAATTTGCGAACAGCAAGATCCCACAAACAGAAATGTGACGATGGCCAGGTGCTCGGTTGTTCGTGACGTTGATTGAGTGATAAATATTGGCCAGGACACCAGGGATAACTCCCCTGCTCTTCATTGAAATACTGCCAGAGGATCTTTTCCGTGAATGTGAGGAGAAACAGTTAACATCTCATTTGCAGGACAGGTTCTCCCACAGAGTATAACACTTACTCTGACCTCTTAGCTTCAATTTTGTGCTCAATTCTCTGCAGTGCGACTTGAACCCACAACCCTTCTGACTCATTGACAAGAGTGCTGCCCACTGAGGGACAACTAACTGCCTTGAAGCTACTCCGTGATTCATCGTATTAGCTGTGTGGGTACAGGAGCTATGCATGAGATTACTGCTCTGAACATGGAGACATTAACGGGCAAGATTTTAACTCTTTCAAACCCCATTCAGCTTGCGCAAGGTTGAAGTTGGGCCCATTGTGAGGAATGATCCCCCTGACAATCAGGGCACAGGGAAGGGGACATTGTTGGGCGAGTGAACAGCGGCGACGGGGGCAATCCAGTTTCAGCCTGAAAAATCAAACTATAAAATACCCCCAGGATGATCAATCACTCAGGTCTGAATTCCAAACAGTACAACTCAGAGCAATTGCCTGGGTTACCATTCATTAACGGCAACAAGGAAATCTCGTTCAGCAATTTTCTTTTCAAAGGAGTCTAACCTGCTCTTTTATTTGCTCGGGTCTTCCGTTCTCCAGATGGTCGTACCTCGGAGGTACCCCCGGAAGATGAGCTGGGGTACTCCTCAGAGATCCCCATGCACTGACTACACGGGAATTGCCTGGGAAGGTTCAAACTCTGGAACCCTCTGAAACTCCGATTTAAGTCGGAGACTCTGGATGGTTCTGACTCACACAGCAGAATATTTACACAGGAAATTAGAAGAATTAAAAACGCTGGGTAACTATAAAGCTCATCCCCCCCTCCCCCCCCGACTCCCTCTGAACTCTGTGACTACTCCTCACGGCACCCCAACTACCCACCCCCACCCCCACCACCCCCCCTCCCACCTGACCCAACGATAATGCACAGCAGGGGGAGCACTCCAGAGGCAGCGACACTCCACATTTCTCAGGAGGCCTGGTCATGAAGTTCTGGCAAGAAATATGGAGCTCCAGTCTTGTTTTTGTATTCATTCACGGGATGCAGGCGTCGCTGGCTGGGCCCAGCATTTATTGCCCATCCCTAGTTGCCCCTTGAGAAGGTGGTGGTGAGCTGCCTTCTTGAACCGCTGCAGTCCCTGTGATGTAGGTACACCCACAGTGCTGTTAGGGAGGGAGTTCCAGGATTTTGACCCAGTGACAGTGAAGGAACGGCCGATATATTTCCAAGTCATGATGGTGAGTGACTTGGAGGGGAACTTCCAGGTGGTGTTGTTCCCATCTATCTGCTGCCCTTGTCCTTCTAGGTGGCAGAGGTCGTGGGGTTGGAAGGTGCTATCAAAGGAGCCTTGGTGAGTTCCTGCAGTGCATCTTGTAGATGGTACACACACTGCTGTCACTGTGCATCGGTGGTGGAGGGAGTGAATGTTTGTGGATGTGGTGTCAATCAAGTGGGCTGCTTTGTCCTGGATGGTGTCAAGCTTCTTGAGTGTTGTGGGATCTGCACTCATCCAGGCAAGTGGGGAATATTCCATCACACTCCTGACTTGTGCTTTGTAGATGGTGGACAGGCTTTGGAGAGTCAGGAAGTGAGTTATTTGCCACAGGATTCCTAGCCTCTGTAGGGTAAGTAAATCGGAGCGGAGTGAATTCCATGGAAGGTTTGGCTCATTGTGCCTTTTAAACTGATAGGTGGCCGCAAGTAATAATATTTTCTTTTAAATATACCTTTGAATTTCCACCTACAATTCCTTTTGAAATCATTGATATTATTTTGATATATTCAACTTAATTTCTGAGTAATATTTCCTTATTAGGGGCAGGATATTGCGTTTAAGGTTGCAACCCTGACGTTGGGGTCAAATGGGAGTCCTGACCCCGCACTGTCAAGAACAGTCACCTGACAGTGATTTTTGCCTGAATTGTCCAATTAGTGGTCAGGGGGCAAGCTTGCTGGCCAATTAGAGATGGATGGTGGGCGGGCTCTCGAAGTTGCGTGGCCAATAGAAGGAACTGGAGCCTGCCATTGCAGGTAAGGGAGGGAGAGGGTTCCTCCATCTTGATGCTCCTCTCAGCAACTTAAACAAACCAGAAATGGAAACAATGGTCACAGCTTCCAGGCCACCACTGTGTCCGCCACAAACCAAACGGTATCGTGCCATGTCATCGAGAGTATCTCCGAAGTTACACTGCCCAGACAACTGCTTCAACTCCACTCTACACATTGCGATTGACTCACCCGGGGCCCTTACTCGAGAGTTGAACCTAACTCTCTGCATAATTACTGATCATTTAGGCTAAAAATGTCCCTTCACGAGGTCTACCGGCTCGTTAAATGATTGGGAATTGGGCGGGTTCAGTGCTGTCAGACTACGGGTGAGGTTGTGTGCCTTGCTCTCACAGACACGTGGAAGAATCGCTTTCAGTTTCTCCTCCGCTGTTAGTTCATTCGTCACAAAGTAGAAACCCAGACTGGCTCTCCGTACTGGCTCCAGTTTTCCATGGACAAGTCATAAGGGTCGATTCTGCTGACGAGTGACATGACTGGTGAGTACACTTTTCTTTCTTCCCTTAAAAATCAAAATACTCACATTCATGAGGTAAGGTGCAGAATCGGAGTTTTTTATCCTCATCGCCAATTGTAATAAAGTTGGGGTACCGGACAGGTTTCTTGTTAGAAGCAGTAAACTTTATTTACAGAGCTCCTGACGAAGCTACATCTTTAAACCAAGAACACAATTAGAAAGCTCCACCCCTAAGATTACCCACGCTTAGGGTTGATTCATCTGTACAGTCACATGATCCCCAAAGCAGTACGAAAGGTTTTACTTTGAATCACTGCACTGTGGGTTTGGACTTGTGTGTAGGCCAGACCTGGTGAGGAGGGCAGATTTCCTTCTGTAAAGGTCATGAGTGAACCAGATGGATTTATTCTGACAATCAATTCATAGCCCATCATTAGATTTTTAATTCCAGATTTTTATTGGATTCAAATTCCACTATCTGCCATGGTGGGATTCAAACCTAAGTCCCCAGAGATTACTAGTCTAGTGACAATGCCACTATGCCAGCATCTCATCTGAATAGCGGCATGTCCAACAACACATCCTCATTATTGCACTGCAAACGGCAGCTTAGATTTTGTACTCCAGTCTCCTGAGTGAAACTTGAATGTACAACGTTGCTGACTCAGAGATGAGTGCTATCAGCTCAGTCGAGGAAGCACCTATAGTGCATTAAATCTTTCTGCTGTCCCTTCCGACATCAGGTACAGAGTCTGATGAGTAAGGGCACTTTAATGTAATTGTCAGTCCCTCCATCAATCCATCTGCACTTGACTGAGGAGTGTTGTCTCTGAAGGTTTTTTTTTTATAAGTCCATTAGGATAAATTTATTTTATCACAGCTGGATTAATAGAAAATGTGTATATTATATTGTTTAGGAGCCTTGTTTACTATTAACCAGTTGAGTTAGCCACATTATTGCTGGCCTTTTCTAATTGGGTTGTGCTAGAACCGGAGGTAGCGTGAACAAATATTTATTTACGCAGCGAGTTGTTGTGATCTGGAAGGCGCTGCCTGCAAGGGCGGTGGAAGCAGATTCAGTAGGAACTTTCAAAACAACTGCAACAATTTGTATTTATATAGCACCGTTGAAGTAATAGAATATCGCAAAGCACTTCACAGATGAGCTAGAAAAAAAACAAGGTTTGACACCAGACCACGTAAGGCGATATTAGTGCAGGCGTCCAAAAGCTCGGTCAAAATATAGGTTTTTAGGATAAAGGAGGAAAGAGGGGTGGAGATGTTTGAGGGGGCGTGGGGTTTAGGGGTGGGGGAAGCTTTCAGTGTGCAGGGCCCAGGCCACTGAAGGCACAGTCGCCAATGCCAGAGTGATTAAAATCAGGGTTCCTCAAGAGGCCAGAATTAAAGGAGCACAGGTACTTTGGAGGATTGTGGGGCTGGAGGAGATTACAGAGGTTGGGGGGGGGTGGGTGGGGGTGGTGGGGGAGCGGGGTGAGGCCATTGAAGGATTGGAAAACAAGGATAAGGATTTTAAAATGGAGGCATTTGCTGAATGGGAGCCCACGCAGGTCAGCAAGAGCTGAGATGATCGGTGAATGGCATGAGTTAGAACTCAGGCAGCATTGATTCGACGGCATCAGTTTTACAAAGGGTTGGGAGTGGAAGGTCGGTCAGCAGTCTGCTGGGATAATCAAGGGGTAATGAATGATTGAGGGTTTCAAGGATAGATGAGCTGAGACGGGGGCGAAGTCGGATGATGTTATGAAGGTGGAGTTAGGTGTACTAAGTGGCGGTGCGAATCTGTGTTTGGAAGCTTATCTCAGGGTCTTATATGGCACCGAGGTTGTAAACACTGTGTTTCAGCCTCCAACAATTGTCAGGGAGAGGGATGGAGTCGGGACGATGGAACGGGGTTTGGAGCAGGAACCGAAGACAATGGCTTCAGGCTTCTTAAAGTTTAATTGGAGGAAATTTCTGCACATCTAGTGCTGGATGTCAGATAAACAGTCTGATAATATAGCAACAGCAGAGGAGTCAAGAGGGGTGGTGGTGAGGTAGGGTTAGGTGTCATTAGCGTTCATGTGAAAACTAACACTGTGTCTTTGGATGATGTCACCGAGAGGCAGCAAGTAGATAAGATATAGGAGGGGGTCAAGGATAGATCCTTGGGGAACACCAGAGGTAACACTGTGGGGACAGAAAGAGAAGCCGGGGTTTTTTGGCTGCGATTAGATCGGGGAGGCGATGATGCAGTGGTATTGTCACTGGACTAGTAATCCAGAGACCCCGGATGGTGCTCTTGGGACCCAGGTTTGAAGCCCATCATGGCAGCTGGTGGAATTTGAATTCAACAAAAACCTGGAATTAAGAAACCTTATGGTAACCAGGAAACCATTGTTGATTGTTGTAAAAAACCCAATTAGTTCCTTTAGGGAAGGAAATCTGCCATCCTTACCTGGTCTGGCCTAATTGTGACTCCAGGCCCACAGCAATGTGATTAACTCTTAAATGCCCTCTGGATGGGGCAATTAGAGTTGGGCAATAAATGCTGGCCTATCCAGCGATGCCCACATCCACTGAATGAATAAAAAAGAAGAATTGGAACCAGGTGAAAGCACTCAACAGGATAACAGTGGAGAGGTAGTGTTGGAGGTCAACTGTGTCACAGGTTTGCAGACTAGACAAAGAGGGAAAGTTTTGTCACAGTCACATAGGATGTCCTTTGTGACATCTTGTGATTTCAAAGGTAGGCAGGAAAGTAAATTATGAAGAGGACATAAGGACAAGCGACATGGATAGGTTAAGTGAGTGGACAACGATCTGGCAAACGGAGTATAACGCGGGCAAATGTGAAATCATTCATTTTGGCAGGAAGAATAAAAGAGAAGTTTATTATCTAAATGGTGAGGTACTGCAGAGCTCTGACATTCAGAGGGATCTGGGTGTCCCAGTGCATGAGTCACCAATGTTAGTATGCTGGTACAGCAAGTAATTAGGAAAGCTAATAAAATGATATAATTTATTGTGAGGGGAATTGATTACAAAAGTAGGGAGGTTATGCTTCAGTTGTACAGGAGATTGGTGAGACCACTTCTGGAGTATTGTGCACAGCACTGGTCTCCTTATTTAAGATGTAAATGTGTTAGAAGCAGTTCCGAGAAGGTTTACTAGACTAATAACTGGAATTGTCTTCTGAGGAAAGGTTGGACAGATTAGGCTTGTATCCACTGGAGTTTAGAAGACTAAGAGGTGACTTGATTGAAACAAATAAGATCCTGAGGGGTCTTGACAGGGTAAATGTGGAGAGGGTGTTTCCTCTTGTGGGAGAATCTAGAACTAGGGGGTCACTGTTTAAAAATAAGGGGTCACTCATTTAAGACAGGGATGAGGATAAGCTTTACCTCTCAGAGGGTCGCGAGTCTTTGGAACCCTCTTCCTCAAAAGGGGGTGGAAGGAAAGTCTTTAAACATTTTTAAGGCAGAGCTAGATAGATTCTTGATTCACAAGGGGGTGAAAGGTTATCAGGGGTAGGCAGGAATGTGATGTCGAGAATACAATCGAATCAGCCATGATGTTACTGAATGGTGGAGCAGGCTCGAGGGGCCGAATGGCCTACCCCTGCTCCTTGTTTGTATGTTTGTATGTACAAGAGATGTTTTGCTGCTGTGACAGGTGCAGGAACCTAATTGGATCAATCAGGCATGATTGGGCATCAAATCAGGCATCAAACATGCAGTTCCGGGAATGAACTTGGGAGGCGAGAACGCATTGAAGGACTTTGGTGAGGAAAGGAAGATTGGCGATGGGGGGATGGTAGTTTGAAAGGGGGAGGTATTGTGGTGCAGTGGGTAGCTTCCCTACCTCTGAGCCAGAAGTTCCAGTTTTGAGTCCCACTCCTGGACTTGATGGCCAAGGAAGGTGTGCTGGTGTGGCCAAACTAGTTGGTTATTAACCCATAGTCCTTCCGATGCACCTGACGCAGGTGGTAAGAACAAGGTAGTATCCTGGTTAGCCAGAATCATGGGGTAGCTGTAGAGCAACAGCCTCCCCGGGTTAAAAAACTCCAAGTACAAGCTCTAGTCACAATTTCCATGGCAAGTGGCCTCCTTACATTACAGGGCTGTTAGAGAGAGAGTTTGCAAGGATAGTCAGATAAAGGTTTGGCTATTGAGGAGAGGGGTGATGATTGCAGATTAAAAGGAGAGAGATAACACCTGAAGAGAGAGAATCATGTGTAATATTACAATTCACCAAGGTTCCTTAGACAGCACCTTCCAAACCCAGCCACTACCACCTAGAAGGACAAGGGCAGCAGATAAATAGGAACACCACCACCTGGAGGTTCCCCTCCGTCCTGACTTGGAAATATATCGCTGTTCCTTCACTATCGCTGGGTCAAAATCCTAGAACTCCCTCCCTAATAGCGCTGTGGGTGTACCTACACCACATAGACTGCAGCGGTTCAAGAAGGCAGCTCACCACCACCTTCTCAAGGGCAACCAAGCATGGGCAATAAACGCTGGCCCAGCCAGCAAAGCCCACATCCCGTGAATGAATATTAAAAAAAAAGGGACCAGGAGGGAAAGCTGGGTGATCAGCAGTTTAGTGGGAACAGGATCAAGAGAACAGGAGGTGGGTCTCATGGATAAGATGAGCAAGAGCAGGAGGGGAGATAGGAAAAAAAACTGGAGGAAGATGAGAGTTCAGGGCTAGGACATGAGGGTGCTGTAATGAAAGTTTGTCCCGGTGGGCTAGTGTAAGGGAGGCAGGTAGTCGCAATCTCTGCGATTAAGAAATCTGAGTCCTTCGTACTTACTGTTACTTGAAAAGGAGTCGTTTGCAGGGCTATGAATACAAAGCAGGGGCGACTGGGATTAATTAGGTAGATCTTTCAAGAACTAGTACAGTATCTATTTGAGGTATATACGATGCTAAACAGGATAGACAAAGTAGATGTGGAGCAGATGTTTCCCCTTGTGAGGCATTCTAGAACGAGAGGCCATAGTTTTAGGCTAAGGGGCGGTAGATTTAAATCAGAGATGAGGATGAATTGCTTTTCTCAAAGGGTGTGAATCTGTGGAACTCATTACCTCAGAGTGCAGTGGATGCCAGGACGCTGAATAAATTTAAGGAGGGGATAGACAGATTTTTAATTAGTAACGGGTTGAAAGGTTATGGGGAGAGGGCGGGAAATTGGAGTTGAGGCCGAAATGAGATCAGCCATGATCATATTGAATGGCGGGGCAGGCTCGAGGGGCTGAATTGCCTACTCCTGCTCCTAGTTCTTATGTTCCTCTCTTCAGGCACGATGGGCCGAATATCCTCCTTCTGGCTGAATGATTCCATGGATTTTACGAACACATCAAATACCCTCTTGCAAAAGTCGTAATGAGAACCAAATGTTCCTGAGAGCCTATTTAAAGTGTCCATGCAGAGTGGTTATTAGTCATCATACATACATTTTGCATGAAAAAAGAATTGCATTCTCCGCTGCTTTAAATATTCTTACACATCTCACTGATGTTGAATGATACAACACAATGCAGGTATATTTTTATACTATTTACTGACCTTCACATAAATTGTGTTCATTCTTTATCTCTTAATTCTTTCATGGGATGTGGGCGTCCCTGGGCAAGGCCAGCATTTGTTGCCCATCCCTAATTGCCCTTGAACTGAGTGACTTGCTCAGCCATTCCAGAGGGCAGTTAAGGGTCAGCCACGTTGCTGTGGGTCTGGAGTCACATGTAGGCCAGGTAAGGATGGCAGATTTCCTTCCCTAAGGGTCATTATTGAACCAGATGGGTTTTTATGACAATCGATGATTAGTTGTCATTGGTTACCATTACCGAGACCAGCTTTCACATCCACATTTATTAATTAAATTTAAATTCCACCTGCTGCCATTGTCAGATTTGGACCTGTGGCCCCCACCAGAGTGTTAGCCTGGGCCTCGAGATTTCCAGCCCAGTGACATTACCACGATCCCAGCCACCCCGCTTATTCTCAGAAAGTAACATTACAAGCTATTTTTTTGTACCTCCCCTAACCGATTTACACCAATTGTTTCAGTTGAAACTATGTTCTATGTTTCTCATCCTTTTCCTCAAATCCCGACCTCCATAACCTTCTCCAGCCCTCTGAGTGCTGGAAAATGGGATTAGTGCAGTCAAATCTTTGTTGACCGGCATGGACACGAGGGGCCGAATGGCCTCCTTCTGTGCTGTAAACATCTATGAATCTGACCCTCTGAGATCTCTGCTCTCTTCCGATTCTGGCCTCTTGAGTATCCTCGATTTTACTGTGCCATTATTGGTGACCATGCCTCAGTTCAAAGCTCTGGAATTCCCTCCCTAAACCTCTCCGCCTCTCCCTTCTTCTCTAAGACGCTTTGGCCAAGCTTTTGGTCACATGTCCCAATATCTCCTCATGAGGCTCAGTCAAATAATGTTTGATAATCACTCCTTGGATGGTCTTGCTACGTCAAGGGCACTTTATAATCACCAGTTGCTGTTGGTGGTGTTCATCACTCACAACCCCTTCAAAACACTCCTCTTCATTTTCTCAAATCGTTCACACGGTTGCAAAAGAGGTTTTCCTTCTTGGCTACTGGAAGAGATTTGACCAGCGAAGTTAGTCCGTCTTTGAGTCTTCAATGACAGACACCAAGACTGAAACACGCTGCAATATCTTAGCTCAGTGTGGAAGGGCCTCAGAAATGTCTCCCGCCAGCGACTAAGTCTCCCCTTCGTGGTGTAAAAGAAAACACTACCTGGACAATGCCTTCACGAGGAAACTAGACCAATTCTTGACTGTGGTAGAAATCACATTATAAGAACATAGGAACATGGGACTTAGGAACAGGAGTAGGCCACTTGACCCTTCAAGGCTGCTCTGCCATTCAATAAGGTCTTGTGGTTTTAAGTTCACCTTCCAGTCTGCCCCCACAGAAGAACATAACATAAGAACATAAGAAATACAAGTAGGAATACGAGATATGGGCCCTCAAGCTTGCTCCACCATTCAGTAAAAGCACCGTGGATTTCCTATATTAGCTCCAAAATCCCCATACCCTTTAATTCCCTGAGTACCCAAAAATCTATCATTCTCAATCTTGAACATGATCAATGCCTGAGCATCCACAGTTCTCTGGTTAGAGAATTCCAAAGATTCACAGCCCTCTGAGTGAAGAAATTCCTCCTCATTTCAGTCCAAAATGGCCGACCCCTTATCGGGAGACTGACCTCTCGTTCCAGACTCTCTAGCCTGGGAAACAGCCTCTCAGCACCTACCCTGTCAAGCCCTCTCGGAACTTTGCATACAAACATACGAATTAGGAGCAGGAGTAGGCCATTCGGCCCCTCGAGCTTGCTCTGCCATTCAATAAGACCATGGCTGATGTGATTGTAACCACATTCCTGCCTCCCCCCAATAACCTTTCACCCCCTTGATTATCAAGAATCTATCCACCTCTGCCTTTAAAATATTCAGAGACTCTGCTTCCACCGCCTTTTGAGGAAGAGACTTCAAAAGACTCACCACCCTCTCAGAGAAAAAAATTGGCCTAATTTCTGTCCTAAATGGGTAACCCCTTATTTTTAAACAATGGCCCCTAGCAGTAGATTCTCCCACAATAGGAAACATACTCTCCACATCCACTCTGTCAAGACCCATCAGGATCTTATATGTTTGAAGTAAGTCACATCTTACTCTTCTAAACTCCAGCGAATACAAGCCTAGCCTGTCTAACCTTGCCTCACAAGACAATCCACCCACTTCAGGTATTAGTCTGGTAAACCTTCTCTGAACTGCTTCCAACGCACTTACTTACTTCCTTACATAAGACCAGTACTGTACACTGTACTTCAGACGTGATCTCACCCTGTACAACTGAAGCATAACCTCCCTACTTTTGTAATCAATTCCCCTCACAATAAATGATAACATCCTATTAGCGTTCCTAATTACTTGCTGTACCTGCATACTAGCCTTTTGCGATTCATGCACTAGGACACCCAGATCCCTCTGCACTCAGATTGCTCTGCAATCTCTCACCATTTAGATATTATGCTTTTAAAAGCATTTTTCCTGCCAAAATGTACAATTTCACATTTTCCCATGTTATACTCCATTTGACAGGTCTTTGCCCATTCACTTAACCTAGTTATGTCACTTTGTAGCCTTTTTGTTTCCTCGTCACATCTTACTATCTGACCTACCTTTGTGTCATCAGCAAATTTAGCAACCATTGCTTCGATCCCTTCATCCAAGTCATTTATATGAATTGTAAAAAGTTGAGCCACAGCACTGATCCCTGTGGTACACCATTTATTACATCCTGCCAATCAGGAAAAGACCCAATTATGCATACCCTCCATTTTCTGTTAGCCAGCCAATCTTCTATCCATGCCAATATGTTACCCTCTACACCATGAGGTTTTATTTTTCGCAATAACCTTTGATGTGTCACCTTATCAAATGCCTTGTGGAAATCTAAGTACAGCACGTCCACCGGTTCCTCTTTATCCACAGCATATGTGACTCCTTCAAAGAACTCCAATAAATTGGTTGAACGTGGTTTCCTTTTCACAAAACCATGTTGATTCTGCCTGATTGCTTTGAATTTTTCTAAGTGCCCTGCTATAACATCATTAATAATAGTTTCTGTGACAGATGTTAGGCTAACTGGCCTATAGCTTCCTGCATTTTGTTTCCCTCCTTTTTTCAATAAAGGAGTTGCATTTGCTATTTTCCAATCTAATGGAACCTTCCCCGAATGTAGGGAATTTTAGAAAATTAAAACCAACGTATCAACTTTCTCACTAGCCTCTTCATGTACCACCCTAGGATGAAGTCCATCAAGACCTGGGGATTTGTCAGCCCTCAGCTCCAGCAGTTTTCTCAGTACTACTTTCCTGGTGATTGTAATTTTCCCGAGCTCCTCCCTCCCTCCCATTTCCTGATTTACAGCTATTTCTGGGATATTGCTTGTACCCTCAATAGTGAAGACTGATGCGAAATACCTGTTCAATTCACCTGCCATCTCCTTATTTTCGATAAAGGCAAAATACTGCAGATGCTGGAAATCTGAAACAAAAACAAAAAATGCTGGAAAAACTCAGCAGGCCTGACAGACAGAGTTAACATTTCAAGTCCGTATGACTCTTCTTCAGAGCTGAAGGGAAGTAGAAATGTGGTGAAATGTACACTGTTTAAAGGGGGTGGGATAGATGAAGCTGGATAGGAGGCCAGCGATAGGTGGGGACAAAGGAGAGATTGCGAAAGATGTCATAAACAAAAGGCCAAAGCATTGTTAATAGTGATGGTACTGGCTAAAGGAGCTGCTAATGGTGACATTAAGAGTGGAAAGCAGAATGTGATAATGGCCGGACCAGGTTAAGCACTCTGGAAAGTGACTGATGGCCCGAATGAGGGTGGGGGTGGGGGGAGGGGCCGGTGGTGGGAAAACAGATTGAAAAGGCTGGGGATGGTAGTGGTCGTGGGTCTGGAAGGTGCTGTCGAAGGAGCTTTTGTGAATATAAAGCACAGAAACAGTCTGTGTGCTGGTCTTCATATTCACTCATGCCTCCTCCTAATCTACTAATCTCATCTCAGCTTTCTAAACAAATCTTTCAGCATCTTTCTCCATCTCACCCCATTTATAAGGAGATACAGCTATCTGTTTCTTTAGCATTACTGATAAAGAGACATGCTGCAAGTTGCAGTTAACTGTTCCTGGTGCATTCTCCATGGCAACACCTTTACCAGTCAGAGTCCACTTGCCTAACAGTACCCTCTTCTCATGCAGTATAAATTGTTGTTCCCTTGAGATTTGGTTTTCTTGTGATTCTGTCCTGATGAGTGCAAGACAAAAAGCTTCGACACCACGTTTCTTTTTTCAGCAATCCTCAAGTTCTGTACCACCAAATGACTATTTATCTCTTTTTCCAAGCCTTTATACGCTGTAAGTATTATCAGCCAATCATGGAATAAAGGAAAGAACATCACAGACAAAAACAATGCCTAGTAATTTTGATACATAATTTGGAAGCGTTGTGAACTGCGAGGAGGATAGTGGAGGACTTCAAAAGGACATAGACACGTTGGGGGAATGGGCGGACAGGTGGCAGATGAAGTTCAATGCGGAGAAATGTGAAGTGATTCATTTGGGTAGGAAGAAAATGGAGAGAGAATGTAAAATAAAGGGTAAAATTCTAAAGGAGACGCGGGAGCAGAGGTACCTGGGTGTGCACGTGCATAAGTCGTTGAGGGCGGCAGGACATGTTGAAAGTGCGGTTAATAAAGCAGACGGTATCGTGGGCTTTATTAACGGGGGCATAGAATACAAGAGCAGGGTGGTTATGTTGAACTTGTAAAAATCATGAGTTTGGCCTCAAGTAGGCTATTGGGTCCAGTTCTGGGTGTCGTGCTTTAAGAAGGATGTGAAGGCATTAGAGAGGGTGCAGAAAAAATTCCAGAGTGGCTCCAGAGACGAGGAAAATTGGAGAAGTTAGGACATGTTTACCTGAGAGAATAGAAGACTGAGAGGAGGTTTGGAGATAGAGGCGTTCAAAATCATGTGGGGTCTAGACGGAGTTCATAGGGAGAAACTGTATCCCCTCGTGAAGGGATCGAGAATGAGAAGGCACAGATTTAACGTAATCACTAAAAGAAGCAAGAGTGACATGAGGAAAAACTTATTCACACAGCAAGTGGTCAAGGCTTGGAATGTACTGCCTGAGCGTGTGGTGGGGGGCAGGTTCAGTTGAAACATTCACAAGGAATTAGACTGTTAGGGGAGGCGTTGGCATAGTGGTATTGTCACTGGACTAGTGCTCTCTAGAGACCCAAGGTAATGCTTTGGGGACCTGGGTTTGAATCCCACCATAGCAGATGATGAAATTTGAATTCAATAAAAATCTGGAATTAACAGTCTGATGATGACCATTACTGATTGTTGTTAAAAACCCATCCGGTTCACTAATGCTCCTTTGGGGAAGGAAATCTGCTGTCCTTGCCTGGCCTACATGTGACTCCAGACCCACAGCAATGTGGTTGACTCCTAAATGCCTTCTGAACAAGGGCAGTTAGGGATGGGCAATAAATGCTGGCCTAGCCAACAATGCCCCCGTCCCATGGATGAATATATAAAAAAAAACAACCTGAAAAGGAAGAGTTTGCAGGAGAAAGCAGCAGAATGGAGTGAGCGGCTCATTCAGACAACTGGCGATGACACAATGGGTCGAATAGCCTCATTCTGCACCGTTACAATTCTGTGAGGTTATTTGATCGGTTTATTTTGTGTTGTAGCAGTCCTGCTAAAAATAAAAAACAAAATAGGGCAATTTGATTCGAGGATTTTGTGGTGTTTATTCATTGTTGAATGAATAAGTGAAAATAAGTGATTTTTAAATTTCTCCATATTTAGTTAATTCAATACTTCAGCCCTGCATTGTCATTCATTCCGCAGGCAGCAGTTACACCAACCACTTATATCAGGTGGACAATCTTTTAACTAAATACAATGACCATTTTCAGGGCACAAGGACCAAATGCATAAAAATGCACAATTTAGCACCGCAGTAAAATACATAACATGCAGCTATCAGCTGAAGGATCCAGGATTCTTTGGGACATTGAGATTTTAATGGTTGGAGAAGAGCCTGTTCCTGACTGCTGCGACTACACCGAGAACCCCAAATTTCCCCAACCTGCCGTCACTTCCCCAAGCAGGGTGAAGGAGAGGGCCTGGAATTATCATCGCGGCCAGTCGCTCGGGCAGACAAAAACACAGAGGGGGAGATTCGAGGGGGTTGTGGGGAGTGGGGGATGGGGAATGGGTGGAGACTGGGAGGACCGAATCTCGAGGACAGCTTTTACAGACTTGGAATAAAAAGAAAAGGTGCTGGAAAAGCTCAGCAGGTCTGGCGGCCTGTGTGGAGAGGGGAGCTGGGGTAACGTTTTGTGCCGAATATGGGTCTTTTTTTTTTTAGAATGTCCTATTAGACTTGAAACGTTCACTCTGTTTCTCTCTCCACAGGAGCTGCCAGACCTGCTGAGTTTTTCCACCAGCACTTTCTGTTTTTATTTCAGATTTCCAGCGTCCGCAGTTTTTTTGCTTTTATGGTTTGGACTTGGTTTATATTCTCTCGAGCATAAGGGGCGATTTCATTGAAATGTTTAAGATGATTAAAAAGGCCGAAGGAGTAAATAAAAATAAATTATTTCAAATGGTGGGGTGGGGGGGGTGGGGGGGGGGGGGCGCGGTGGGGAGTTCCGACAAGGGGGGATCACCTTAAAATTAGCGCTAGGCCATTCAGAGCTGTTCACTCCCTAAGAGGGTTGGAAATCTGGAACCCTCCCCCCCAAAACGGTTGTAATATGCCTTTAAAGCATAGCAGCATGCCATCACTGGAAGGGAAGTGTGTCATGTGATCCAGTCTCTGTTTCACTTTGGCCTATGAGCAGAACACAGCACAGCTCTGATGTCCTGGTCAATATTTAGCCCTTAACCAGCGTTAGAGTCAGCCGTGACTCAGCTGGTAGAACACTCACCTCCGAATCCAAGAGTTGTGAATCAGAGACGAGCGTATGAATTTACACTGACTCTCCATTGCAGGTACTGAAGGAGTGTTGTGTTGTCTTTTGGATGAAAGTCTAAACCAAGGCAACATCTTCTTTCTCAGAGATAAAGACAAAAAAACTGCAGATGCTGGAAATCCAAAACAAAAACAGAATTACCTGGAAAATCTCAGCAGGTCTGGCAGCATCGGCGGAAAAGTGACTCTTTTCATCTTCTTTCTCAGTTGGACATAAAAGATCCCATGGCACTATTTTGAAGAAGAGCTTCTACCTTTGCATATCTGTGCTCCTGTGCCCAGTCTCAATAAGTGAACCTACAATGTGCTTACACAATCCTTTATGACTGATTGATACTTTTATATCATCATAAAAACACAAAAAATAAACAGTTGAGGCTGCGAGTGCATTAGAAATTTTGAAACTGAGATTGAGGGATTTTTGTTAGTCAAGGGTATAAGACATAGGAGCAGAAATTAGGTCATTCGGCCCATTGAGTCTGCTCCGCCATTCAATCATGGCTGATAAGTTTCTCAACCCCGTTCTCCCACCTTCTCCCCGTAACCTTTGATCCCCTTACCAATCAAGAACCTATCTATCCCGGTCTTAAATACACTTAATGACCTGGCCTCCACAGCCTTCTGTGGCAATGAATTCCATAGATTCACCACTCTCTGGCTAAAGAACTTTCTCCTCATCTCTGTTCTAAAAGGTCTTCCCTTTACTCTGAGGCTGTGCCCTCGGGTCCTAGTCTCTCCTACTAATGGAAACATCTTCCCCACGTCCACTCTATCCAGGCCTTTCAGTATTCTGTAAGTTTCAATCAGATCCCCCCCTCATCCTTCTAAACTCCATCGAGTATAGACCCAGAGTCCTCAAACGTTCCTCATATGTTAAGCCTTTCATTCCTGGGATCGTTCTCGTGAACCTCCTCTGGACCCTCTCCAGGGCCAGCACATCCTTCCTGAGATACGGGGCCCAAAACTGCTCACAATATTCTAAATGTGGTCTGACCAGAGCCTTATAAAATCTCAGCAGCACATCCCTGCTTTTATATTCCAGTCCTCTCGAGTATTAAAGGTTATGGATCCAAATTGGGTAAATGGAGTTAAGACACAGATCAGACATGTTCTGATTGAATGGCTGGAGGAGCTGAATGGCCTTCTCCTGTTTCTGTACTCTCACGATAGAAGAGAAAAGGGGAAAGTTCCAGAAAAGAGGGCAAAATTTATTTTGATGCCACTTTCGTACTGCACTGATAGGAATGATTATTTCTATGGTGATGTTAACATGTTTTCACGGAGTGATTAATCGTGATGATGTTTCAGGAAGCAGAACTGGATGAATGTGTTAAATCGATCCAAGCCAGATGGTCAAGTATGAAGCTACACAGATCCTTTTCTTGATGGCAGGTTTATTCACAGAATGCAGCGTTACAGATCTCCGCCTCCAACCTACCATCGTCCCAGTGCCCCTGCAGTTCCATTTGTGCTCTTCTCGAAACTAATAGGAAATAAAGATAGGAGATAAGAGCAGGAGTAGGCCATTCGGCCCCTCAAGCCTGCTCTGTCATTCAATTAGATCGTGACTGATTTTTACCTCATTGCTGTTTTCTTACAATATCCCCATATCCATTGGTATCTTTAAACCCAATTGAAGTGGCTACTTTAATGTCGTTGCAACTAAAGCAAAATCAAGGGAGACTTTATCAAATTAGAATAATGTTCTCTGGGCTGATAATGAACGGCAGCTCCTGTGGCAGCCATCGCCTGCGGAAAGCCGCTAACTTGTACCGGTGGACACTGCATGCACCCTTCCCCAGGGGTGCCCAGGTGCAGCTGGGCAGGCAGTGTGGCCAAATAGCCCCCTTAACCACCCCCACAGCCTGGAATCGTTGACGGCCACCTTGGCCAAGCCCGGGCCCAGGAGCAGACCCGTGAGGAGGTCCTCCTACCCCCCCCCACCCCCCCCCCACACCCCGCCACCACTTCCCACCCCACCCCACCCCCCTCACCCTGCAGCAGGTGACCAAAGATCAGGAGCACGGGGCTGCAATCCCTTTTCACTCTTTTTGAGTCAACCAAATAAATGAAAGCAACAAAATCAGGGCTAAAATAAACACAGCCCCTAAGTTAGGTCAGCTGTAAAAAAAACAAAGATAAAGTTTAATGGAAACTTACAAACATCAAATCAAAAAGTGATTAAAAGAGGTTCATAAAGCACCCCAGCAACACCCCTCCCCCGGAAGTGCCCACCGGGCATGGAAGGCCTCGACGGTGCCGGCAGACACCGCGCGTTCAGACACCGTGTGTTCCCTCTCCAGGGACACCCGGCCGCGAACGTCGCCGCGGAAGAGGGGCGGACAGTGGGGGGGGAATCCCCCCTCGATCGCCCGCTGCCTGGACCTGTTGATGGCCGACTTGGCCAGGCCCAGGAGCAGGTTCACAAGGAGCTCCTCCTCCTTCCCGGCCCCCAACTCCACACCGGGTGCAATCCCTTTTGAGCAAACTAAAAATAATTAACCTAATTAACTAATGAACCGCCTTTAAAGGGGTACTGTGACAAAAAAAACCCCTCAAAACTTTAAAGGAAACGTAAATTAAATTAAGGTGACATTCCTGGAGCTGACGATGTACTCCAGCCCCCCTGGCGCCCGTCAGTTAGGGAAGGCCGTAAGCCTGCCAGTGGGCAACGCACGCTCCTTCTCCCAGGACACCCGGCTGCGAACATAGGCGCGGAAGAGGGGCTGATAGTCGGGTTAGACGACTCCTTGACCACCCGCTGGCTGGACCTCTTAATGGCCACCTTGGCCAGGCCCCGGAGCAGGCCCTCCTCCGTCCTTGCCGTCCCTCCACACCGGGCGACCAAAGGTCAGGAGCGTGGAGCTGGAGTGCAGCCAAAATTTGTGGAGCAGTCCCTTCAAGTGGCCAAAGAAAAAGGGGCTGCCACATCTGACGCTCCATATAAACATGGAACACAGACTCCTCAAGGCTGCAGGAAACACAGGCGGCCTGGGAGGCCATGAGACATCCTAACCTCCTAGTGCATGACACTGCTGTGTGCAACACCCTCCATGTCGGGTCCCCGAGGGACAAAAGGGAGGGCTCCCTCTCAGAGAGTTCTCCCCTGGGGACGTCCCACACAGCCGGAGGCAGGACAGAAGTCCGCAGCGTGTCCGGACGCTGGACCCCGGGCGAGGAAGCGAAGGGTGTGCAAATGTGCTCAAGATACTTTATCAATCAATACTTTCCCCTCTTTATCATTAACCTTAGCAACACAATTAACACAACATTAATAGAATGCTATTAAACATGTATACAGAGCACCTATCACCACTCTCCCAGTGTCAGTGCAATTCCTAATGATTGAGTAGATGTGACGAGATAGTCAGCTCTTTCAATCGTTAAATATGAATGACAAGCCATCAGGTCGGCAGCTGGGGTGAGGTAGTGGACCGGGATGTTCTCCTACTGTATTCTGACTGTTCTAGAAGTATTTTAAAGCCATGGTTGTAAATTTTCAGGATTTGAGTTCAGAGGATATATATATATATAGAATGAAGGAAAGGCTTGCATTTTAAAAAAAATTCTTTCACAGGATGTGGATGTTACTGGCTGGGCCAGCATTTATTGCCCATCCCTAATTGCCCCTTGAGAACGAGCTGGTGAGCTGCCTTCTTGAACCGCTGCAGTCCATGTGGTGCAGGTACACCCACCATGCTGTTAGGGAGGGAGTTCCAGGATTTTGACCCAGCGACAGTGAAGGAACGACTGATATATTTCCAAGTCAGGATGGTGAGTGACTTGGAGGGGGTCTTCCAGGTCATGGAGCGTTACATAGCATTTTTCACCACCTCAGCACAGCCAATGACTTGCTTTTAAAGTGTTGTCTCTATTGTCATTTGGAAACACCAGCTGGGGATAACTCCCCTGCTCTTCTTCAGCATAGTGCCACGTCCATCTGAGAGACAAGACGTAGCCTTGCTTTAATCTCTCATCCAAAACCTAACACAGCACTCCTTCAGTATCTGTAATGGAGTGTCAGTCTGAATTTATGCGATCTTGTCTCTAAGTCACAACCTTCAGATTCAGAGGTGAGTGTGTTACCAGCTGAGTCACAGCCGACTCTCTGACGCTGGTTAAGGGCTAAATACTGACCAGGACACCAGGCAGAACTCTTCTATTGTTCTTTGAAATAACGCCGTGGGATGTTTTACCTCCACCTGACAGGGCCTTGAAAAATAAGGACCTCTGACAATGCAACGCTGTTACAGTCCTGCTCTCTTATAGCAACCTGGATGTTGCAGCAATGTCTGCTGGCAGAGGATTCGAACCCATAGCCTTCTAGTGTCAGAGCTGACAAGGTAACCCACTGAGCAAGGCCTGGCAGAGTAGTGGAGGCAAAAAATTCCATATAATTCTTTCCAGAAAATGAGGGATCAAAGGGTGCATTTGGAAAGATTAGTTAAGATGGGCTGAATGGCCCAGAAGTGTTTAGAACTATTTAGACGAGCACTCGAAATGCCATCGCATACAGGGTTATAGGCCAAGTCTGGAAAATAGGATTAGAAAAGATAGGAGTTCGACGGCTAGCACAGACACGATGGGCCGAAGGGCCTGTTTCTGTGCTGTATGACTTTATGGCCTCCCTCATTTGTAATTATTTTGTGATCCTATGACTTTTGGTGTGAGGGTCAACAAACCCTGCAAGGGCATCCATTTAAATGGCCAAATGAAAAATCCTGCTGTGGGATCTGCCACTCATCCCCTGAACTCCCAATCTGGCCCTCACTACCAGAGCTTGGCAACTGGGAAACTAGTCTCCTAAAACCTGCCCTGAAAACTATGGGACGCCTGCAGAATATGCTCTTCAATATCACTGAGGAAAGGGACCAGTAGAATGCGTGTAGCTGACACTGTGGAAGGGGTTTGTGCTGGAGCTGAATATCGGCTGAAAGCGTATTAAGTGAAATCCCTCCACTCTCCGAAACCCTCCTTGGCTGAACTGGATTCTGCAGTGGTAACGACAAAGAAACTGACAATGTTTGCTGTTATTACTCCTCTGAAACTGACAGCAACCTCTGGAGTCCACACGTGAGCAGTTAACTAGCTCAATTTTTTCCAATCTACCTCAATGGCTTGGATGCGGGGTCTGATGGTACGGTAGCTAAATTTTGCTGATGACACCAAGATAGGTCGGAAAGTAAGATGTAAGGAGGAGGTAAAGTGTCTACAAAGGGATATAGATAGGTCAAGTGAGTTGGCAAAAAATTGGCAGATGGACTATAATGTGGGAAAATGGGAAATTGTCTACTTGACAGGAAGAATAGAAAAATATTAATGGATAGAGATTGCAGAATTCGGTGGTACAGAGGGATCTGGGTGTCCTGGTACATGGATCACAGAAAGTTAGTGTGCAGGTAGAGAAAGTGATTAGGAAGGCAAATGGGATGTTGGTATTTATTGCAAGGGGGATGGAATATATAAGTAAAGAAGTTTTACGGCAGCTGTTCAGGGCCTTGGTGAGACCACATCTGTACAGTTTTAGTGTCCTTGTTTGAAAAAATGCTATAATTGCATTAGATACAGTTCAGAGAAGGTTCAAAAGGCTGATTCCTGGGATGAAGGGATTGTCCTATGAAGAAAGGTTGAGCAGGTTGAGCCTATACCCATTGGAGTTCAGAAGAATGAGAGGTGACCTTATTGAAACAGATAGGGGACTTGATAGGGTAGACACCAGGAGGATGTTTCCTCTTGTAGGAGTGATTAGAACCAGGGGACACAAATTAAGAACAAGAGGTCTCCTTTTTAAGACTGAGATGAGGAAATGTATTTTTTCTCAGAGTCGCTAGTCTGTAGAATTCTCTTCCACAGGAAGTAGTAGAGGTCATTGAATTTATTCAAGGCTGAGTTAGATAGATTTTTGATAGATGTGGAAGCCAAGGGTTAAGGGGAGCTGACAGGAAGATCAATAAGCTCAGTAAGATCACCCATTGTCTTATTGAATGATGGAACAGGCTCAAGGACCTGAATGGCCTACTTCTGCTCTGAAGTTCTATGTTTCTATGTTCCTAACTGCAGAAATCCAGGAGTTGCTGTCAGTAGTTCTGCACTTATTCAGAGGGTGCACTGTTGAAACTATCCCCCACTCCACCCCCCAGATTAACTGGTGAACAACCTCTCTGGCCCTGAAAAGCTAATTTTATATATGTTGAATATCATATTTCACCATAAAAAAATCTACGCATTTTAAAAATAATTTTTTAAAAGTTTGTTTTTGATATTTTAGCTGCTACCTAAATCAGATGTGCATGTTATTTTGCTTTCAACAAAACATAAAAATTAAAAGTAAAGGGATTCAGTGCTTTTAACATCCTGGTTTGCTGTCTGTGAGAATACATCAACATGATTGGCCACTTACCCTGCTTGCTGACATCACTGTCGTTGAATGCTTAGAGATCCTTTTGACTTGGCAACAGATTCAAGCTAATGTCAGGAAAGACAACATTCACACCACAAAGATCGCTTGATATTTATGGGCGAAGGGGAGCACTGTTATTCGCCGCTGACAATAATATTCTGGCCTGTTTCTCTCTAAAGATCCATACATTCTTTCCAGAGTTGTTTGAGGTGCTGAATCACGCTCACACACGAAGAGTAATTAGCAATGGACTGTCACCTTCATGAGCCATTTTGGCTTCTTAATACAACCATCATGTCACAGATCCACAAGGATGTCAGGGTTATTGGAGGGGGGGAGGAGTCAGGTAGGAAAACGGAGTTAGGGCCACAATCAGATCAGCCATGATCTTATTGGATGGTAGAACAGACTTGAGGGGCCAAATGGCCTACTCTGGCTCCCGTTTTTGATGTTCTTATATTCTTATGTAAAATGAGACTGCACAGAAGAAGGCCATTCAGTCCATCCTGCCTGTGCTAGTTCTTTTGAAGGGGCTCCCAAATTAGCCCCACTCTCCCTACTCTTCGCCATAGCCCAGCAAATCCTCATGAAGCTCGGATTAGGAAGAATTTCCAGTGCCCCTCGTGATGTTACAGTGAAGACCTGGCCCCCTAGAAGCAACCCAAAGTGCAAGTGTCAAAGCTGAAGTAAATCACAGCCAGTAATCAGGAAGAGACGGCCATAGCTTAGAAGTTGCTGGTTTTAAGGTAAAGGATTTGATGCCTTGAATTGTTGAACTTCCTCCCATAGCTTTCAAGTTTTTAACTGTGGTTTTGTTTTACACTAATAGGACACTGCATCTCTCATTTCCATTAAAAAGCAAAAGTCATTTAATTCCACTGTTAGTCGTCACCTGATTCCCCACAAATACCCTTCCACAGGAATGCAAGAGGAGGCCATTCAGCCTCTCCAGCTTGTTCTGCCATTCAGTTAGGTCATGGCTGATCTGCACCTTAACTCCATCTACCCTCTGTAACCCTTCATACCCTTACCTACCAAAGAACCATCCTTTCCTGTGTACAGACTGACACAATCAGCGTTCTAGGTCTTGACATCTGGGTTTTCTGTACTTTCTCTGCTGGGGTGTTGGAATGGAACTGGTGCAGGAAGGAGTGAGAACCAGAGTGGATTTATGCACTGATCTTCTGCTCCTGCTTTAGTTGTGTCAGCATCACAGGCTAACATCCGAATTCCACTAACGTTTATATGGATAGTGCTAGTCAAGCTACATATGACCTGCTGAAATGATAGTCCTGAAAATGAACAGTGTACAACTGGAAATAATCTAGAGATGGGTGTTGAAGATTTCCAACTGTGGTTAAATGTATTCCTGGAGGTTTCATCACACGACCTGCCCCCACACCCCAGCCATTGGTCAGCCAAAACATCCATCCTTGTGACGTACTGCCTTCCTATGCCGATTGGAAAGCAAAAAGATTCATTACCCAATTGGATGATACATGACTGTCAGCTAAATAGTATTTTTATTTTCCCATTTTCAATATTTTTGTAGCTGGTAAAGAGAAATGTTCAAAGAAAATTACAAAAAAAAACCCCAATTTTTTTTGTGTCCTGATGGTTTTTCCCCAGGGTTGCACACAGTGGTGTCCTGGAGATTGATCTTCAATTCCGGTAGACTCCAGTACAATCCTGGAGAGTTGGCAACTCTAGGTCCCAATCCATGACTTGGCCTCAAAAATTGAGGCTGACACTCCAGCGCAGCACTTGAGGGGTGCTGCACTGTTGAAGGGTGCTGTCTTTCAGATCAGCCAAAACCAAGTTAAACTAGGGCCTCCTCAGATGGATGTAAAAGATCCCATACCACTATTTTGAAAATGAGTAGTATAGTTATCCCTGGTGTCCTGGCCAATTTATTCTTCAATCAAAATCAGACCATGGTCATTGTAAATTGATGTTTATGGGAGCTTGCTGTGCGCAAATTGGCTGCCGGGTTTCCAACATGACAACACTGACTGCACTTCAAGAAGCACGTTATTGGTTGGAAAACACTTTGCAACGGCCTGAGATTACGAAAGGTGCTAAAGCAATGCAATTCTTCCTTTCTTCCTTCCTCCATAACTGCTTGCTCTGACCCAGAAAAGAGCTGTCTGGTTTACAGAGTTCTTGACCTGGAGTTTTCCCACCCCCCCACCGCAGGATATGTGGCGGCCCAGCCAAAGGCCCAATGACTTTCGGCCGGGCCGGACCATGCCGGCAGCGGGGGCCGGAAAATCCTGCCCCTCGTCTTTTTAAAACAGGCCTCCCTCGTTGTCTGGACACAGCTTGGCTCGGAATGCCTGAGATGTCTCTTACTCTTTACCGCACAACTTGCTGACAATCCCTATCCTGCGAGGCGAAGCTGACCCCGCGACTTCCACTCAAGTGCGTTGGTCCATCCGGATCCTTCCTTTAAACACAGGGCTCCCAAAATCATGCTCTTTCTTTATCCGTTCGTGGCATGTGGGCGTCGCTGGCTAGGCCAAAATTTATTGCCCATCCCTAATTGCCCTTGTTCCGACTTGCATTTTGTAGGCCAGACCAGGTAAGGGCGGCAGGTTTCCTTCCCTAAAAGACACTGGTGGCTTTTACAACAATTGATTCATGGTCATCAGACTTTAACCATCTGCAGTGGTGGGATTTGAATCCAGGCCCCCCCCCGCCCCCCCAGAGCTTTCCCCTGGGTCTCCAGCAATGTCAGTTCAGTGACAGTACCACTATACAACTGCATCCTGATTCTTCAGCCATGACTAGATATCACCTGACTGCCCTGCCGAAGTCTCCTCTTCCATCATTCCTCCCTCAGCTTGACATGAGGCCAAGTCCTCTTCACTTCCCTGCCCACTGAGGGCATGCCGGTGCCTACAGAGTTAGAGAAGTCACAGGCTTCAGGGATCATTAGGAGTTTGAGGGACGAGCTTAAGACTGAAGGTATTAATGCTGGATTCTACTTGAGTGTGAATGACTTGTTGTAGACAAGTGGGTTGATTAATGTGCTTTAGATCTGGCAAATAGAACTAACGAGTTCTAATCCTGCCGTCCTTGTCATGACCTGGAAACCAGCATAAAGGAAAGTGTAGAAGGTAATTGGAGTTCTGCCTTTCATCAAATTAACTGATGTCTGACAAATATAGACTCTGACACAAACATGTCCAATTGAATGGCGCGTTGGAGAAGATATCCGAGATAGGATTGATCAACTTGGATTGGTCACTAATGATCCTGTCTCTTAAGTGGGACTTACCAAGAGCAATGGAACTGTTCAATGTCATTACTACATCCATCAAAAGTTGAAGGGGTTTACAGAACGGCTATTTTTTTTCATTATTCGTTCATGGGATGTGGGCGTCACAGGCTAGGCCAGTATTTATTGCCTATCCTTAATTGCCCTTGAGAAGGAGCTGCCTTCTTGAGCCGCTGCAGTCCATGTGGTGTAGGTACTCCCACAGTGCTCTTAGGGAGGCAGTTCCAGGATTTTGACCCAGTGGCAGTGAAGGAACGGCCGATATATTTTCAAGTTTATTAGATTCTAGAGAAGACAGAATGTTTAAGGAAGTTGTTAACAATTTTTGAGGACGTATTTGAGAAAACAAAGAAAGAGAGTTAGGAGATTAAGACAGTTGAGGATTTTCCTCAGTTAAACCTGCTGCCTTGGAAACAAAAACAGAATTACCTAGAAAAACTCAGCAGGTCTGGCAGCATCGGCAGAGAAGCAAAGAGTTGACATTTCGAGTCCTCAATTTCGAGTCATCTCAATTTCTCTGCTCCTCTCATCCATTCTAATCTCTCTCTCTCTGAACTTACTGCACTCCGTTCTCTCAGGTCCAACCCCAACGTTGTCATCAAACTCGCTGACAAGGATGGTGCTGTTGTTGTCTGGCTCACTGACCTCTACCTCGCGGAGGCTGAGCATCAACATGCAGACACTTCCTCCTATCTCTCCTTGGAGCATGACCCCACCACTGAACATCAAGCTATTGTTTCCAGGATTGGCACTGACCTCATCTCCTCTGGAGATCTTCCTCCCACAGCTTCCAACCTGATAGTCGCCCAACATCAGATGGCCCGCTTCTACCTCCTACCCAAAATCCACAAACAGAACTGTCCTGGTAGACCGATCGTCTCAGCTTGCTCCTGCCCCACGGAACTCATTTCTCGTTGTCTTGACTCCCTTCTCTCTCCCCTTGTCCAGTCCCTTCCCACCTACATCCGTGATTCCTCTGACACCTTACGTCACATCAACAATTTCCAGTTCCCTGGCCCCAACTGCTTCCTCTTCACCATTGACGTCCAATCCCTCTACACCTCCAACCCTCACCAGGATACTCTGAGGATCCTTAGCTTCTTCCTCGAACAGAGGCCTGAACAATCCCCATCCACCACTACTCTCCTCCGTCTGGCTGAACTTGTTCTCACACTGAACAATTTCTCCTTTAACTCCTCTCACTTCCTCCAAATAAAAGGTGTGGCTATGGGTACCCGCATGGGCCCCAGCTATGCCTGTCTCTTTATGGGGTATGTGGAACATTCCTTGTTCCAGTCCTACTACGGCCCCCTCCCACAACTCTTTCTCTGGTACATCGATGATTACTTCGGTGCCGCTTCATGCTCTCGTCGGGACTTGGAAAAATTTATTAATTTTGCTCCCAATCTCCACCCCTCCATCATTTTCACGTGGTCCATCTCTGACACTTCCCTTCCCTTCCTTGACCTCTCTGTCTCAATCTCTGGTGATAGACTGTCCACCAATATCCATTACAAATCCACTGACTCCCACAGCTACCTCGACTACAGCTCCTCACACCCTGCTTCCTGTAAGGACTCCATCCCATTCTCTCAGTTCCTTCGCCTTCGTTGCATCTGTTCTGATGATGTTACCTTCAAAAGCAGTTCCTCTGACATGTCCTCCTTCTTCCTTAACCGAGGTTTTCCACCCATGGTCATTGACAGGGCCCTCAACAGTGACCAGCCCATCTCCCGCGCATCCGCCCTCACGCCTTCTCCTTCCTCCCAGAAACATAATAGAGTCCCCCTTGTCCTCACTTATCACCCCACCAGCCTCTGCATTCAAAGGATCATCCCCCCCTGGCGGCATTCCATAGGGATCGTTCCGTCCGGGACACCCTGGTCCACTCCTCCAACACCCCCTACTCCTCAAACCCCACCTATGTCACCTCCCCATGTCCACGCAAAAGATGCAACACCTGCCCCTTCACTTTCTCTCTCCTCACCGTCCAAGGGCCCAAACACTCCTTTCAAGTGAAGCAGCATTTCACCTGTACTTCCCCCAACTTAGTCTACTGCATTCGTTGCTCCCAATGCGGTCTCCTCTACATTGGAGAGACCAAATGTAAATTGGGCGCCCGCTTTGCAGAACACCTTCGGTCTGTCCGCAAGAATGACCCAGACCTCCCTGTCGCTTGCCATTTTAACACTCCACCCTGCTCTCATGCCCACATGTCCATCCTTGGCCTGCTGCGTTGTTCCAGTGAAGCCCAACGCAAACTGAATGAACAGCACCTCATCTTCCGACTAGGCACTTTACAGCCTTCCGGACTGAATATTGAATTCAACAACTATAGATCTTGACCTCCCTCCTCCATCCCCACCCGCTTTCTGTTTCTTCCCCCTTCCTTTTGTTTCCAATAATTAATATAGATTTTTCTTTTCCCACCTATTTCCATTATTTTTAAATCTCTTATGCCCTGCTAGTCTTTCCACCCCACCCCCACTAGAGCTGTACCTTGAGTGCCCTGCCATCCATTTTTAATTAGCACATTCTTTTAGATCATATCACCACCTTCAACACCTCTGTACTCTTATGTTCTTTTGTCCGAAACATCTTTTGTTTATCTGCTCCTATCACTACTTGCTTGTCCCTACAACCACACCACCTCCCTCCACTTCTCTCCCCCCACCCAACACCCACCCCCCACTACCCCCACCTTAAAACAGCTTATATTTCACCCCTCTCCTTATATTCACTCAGTTCTGTTGAAGGGTCATGAGGACTCGAAACGTCAACTCTTTTCTTCTCCGCCGATGCTGCCAGACCTGCTGAGTTTTTCCAGGTAATTCTGTTTTTGTTTTGGATTTCCAGCATCCGCGGTTTTTTGTTTTTATTTTTGTTTTATCTGCTGCCTTGGAAGCCTACTGGCATTGGCCACGGATTTATTTGGGCAAGTATTTGGAGTCTCGTAATCTTCCTATTTACTGGTCAATATTTATCCCTTGACCAAAATCAAATCATCTGGTCGTTAATATGTTGCTATTTGTTGGAGCTTTCTGTGTGCAAGTTGGCTGCCACATTCCCTGCTTTACAGCAGTGATTACACTTCAAGAGCACTTCATTGGCTGTAAACAACAAAAATGGCACCTTGAGTTTATATATTGCTTCCAGACTCTTCACAGGAGCATTGTCAAATAAAATTTGACCCCGAACCACATAAGGAGAAGTTTGAGCAGTTGGACAGAAGCTTGGTCAAAGAGGTAGGGTTTTAAGGAGCATGGCGAAAATCAAATATTTACCTTGGAGTTCGGGAACTCCAGTTCCGAGTGGGCCTTGGGACTTCTGCATATGCACTGAACAGAAAGAAGAAAAGGGAAACATGCGTGAAACTGCAGGTCAGGTGACCTGAAGAGAAGCAGATGAGGTGTCCCAGGGAGCAGGACAGGGGGGGTGGGGGAAGATGGTCTCAAACAAAGAGCAAGACCCCAAACTAGGGAGTGGGGCAGAATCAGGTCCCAGAAGGAATACCCACACCCCTGCCCTCATCCTTTCTCCTCCCTCCCAGAACCATGACAGGGTCCCCCTTGTTCTCACTTTTCACCCAACAGCCTCCACAATCAAAGGATCATCCTCCGCCATTTCCACCAGCTGCAGCATGATGCCACCACCAAACACATCTTCCCTTCACCACCCCCCCACCCCCCCCCCCCCCCCCCCCCACCACCCCATCCCCCCACCACCCCCCAACCCCCCGTCGATATTCTATAGCAAATGTTCCCTCCAGGACACCCTCATCCACACCTCCATCACCCCCAGCTTCTCATCCCTTTCTCACTGCACCTTCCCATTGCAATCGCAGAAGGTGCAACACTTGCCCCTTTACTGAAGCAGCACTCCACTTGCACCTCCCTCAATTTAGTCTACTGCATTCGTTGCTCACAATGCAGTCTCCTCTATATTGGGGAGACTAAACGCAGACTGGGTGGCTGCTTTGCGCAACGCCTTCAGTCTGTCCGCAAGAATGACTCCGACCTTCCTATCTCTTGCCATTTCAATTCACTCTGTTGCTCTCATGCCCTCATTTCTGTCCTTGGCCTGGCACAATGTTACAGTGAAGCCTAATGCAAATTAGAGGAATAGCATCTCATCTTACAATTAGGCACTTTACAGCCTTCTGGACTTAACATTGAGTGAAAAAGTTTCAAGCCATGAACTCTGTCCTCCATTTTGACCTTTTAAATCTTTTTTCCCAACTCCCTCCCCATACACGGCTATCTGTAACTTGTTCTGATGTTTTGCTTTCACAGAGTAGATGATCTTTGTTCTGCTATTAACCCATTCTGCTGTCTTACCTTTATGCCACTATTAGCACCTTCTTTAGTCTTTAACACCACCATTAACCTCCCTTTGTCTTGTGTCCATGACATCTTTGTGCAATCTTCCCTTTGCGCTCACCTACCTTCTATATTGTATATAATCCATCACATTTCTGCCTCTCTTCAGCTCCAAAGAAGTGTCATATGGATTTTCTTTTATTGGTTCATGGGATGAGGGTATCACTGGCATTTTATGCCCATTCCTAATTGCCCCTGCTTAGAGGGCATTTAAGAGTCAACCACATTGCTGTGGGTCTGCCAGAGCAGGTAAGGACAGCAGACTTCCTTTCCTAAAGGACATTAGTGAACCAGATGGGTTTTTATGACAATTGTTTCATGGTCATCAGACTTTTAATTCCAGATTTTTTATTGAATTCAAATTTTAACCATCTGCCTTGGTGGGGTTTGAACTCAGGCCCCCAGAGCATTACCCTGGGTCTCTGGAATAGTAGTCCAGCAACAATACCACTATGCTGCCACCCCATCCCCGTTAGCTCTGTTTCTCCCTCCATAGACCTGCTGAATTTTGCTACCATTTTCTGCTTTAATTTCAGATTTGCAGCATTCACAGTATTTTGCACTTATTATCTCCAGAAGAAGGTCCCAGGCCAGAGATCAGGAACATCCTGTTAAACGAAGTTGAGAGAAAGGAGCAGAGCAATAGCATCTGAATTAAAGGGAGAGGGCTGCAGGGAGCAGTCTTGAAGCAAAGTCGACGTGAGGGAAGACCTGAAGATCCGAGAGGGCAGCCCAAGGTTGGTGACTCCGTGCTGCAGGCCGTAAGGGCAAAGGTACCCTTTCGGGCAAAGGTGTTCTGCTTGGCACGGCCGAGGTTCTGAATTTGTGCTTGGAAGGTGAAACTTGAGTGTGCTCGGAGATCCAGAGGAGAGGAAAGTCAGAAGGCGGGATTCAAACCCTGGAAGTGGATCCCTTTTGAAGCTGTCCGGGTGTGAGCGACGTTTGGGAGAGAATTCCAAGGCGAGTTGTTCAAAGGTGGAGATTGGAAACCCTCGTGAGAAAGACAGGGTTTCAGTGGTTGGCTCCCGGTGTGACAAGAATCTCGGTGGGTCGTTGAGAAATCCATAGAATCAGCTTTGGTTGCATCTGTCATTCATGTGGTGTGTCTGTTCACAGTTCACCAGTTGGTTCACATGTTTCGCAAACTCACCCAGAATATTAGATAGATATGGTGAATTGTTTTATCTTTCCGAATTTGTACATGTCTGTAAGAGATAGCTGGAGTGAATATTTGGATTCCTTCCTTGTGTTTGAACTCAGAACTTTCCAACCTTTTCATCTAGTATAATATAGTTCATTTTTCTTGTTTAATAAATATTTTACTCTTTGTGTTAAAAGATCATCAGCAGACTCCTGTGACTTTGTTCAGTAATAAACCTCTGTGGTTTCTACCAAAATAAATAAAAGTTAGGATCTATCAAGGCAGGTTTCACTCTGACTTGTTCAATGTTAACATCAGCTGGAATCATAATAGGAATCTCTTCAAGAAACAGGGAGGTGTAGAGAGGCAGAGATGCTTAGGGAGCATGGTTCAGATCTTGGGGCTTGGCCGCTGATGGCCTGGCTGCTGATGATGCGGACGCTATGGTGGAAAGGACAAAAATCGATTTCACGACGTCGTGAAACCGGTTTGCGATCGTCCGCTCCACCTGCCAATAGCGGGCTGCATTTCCTGCCACTGGACATCAGGAACCCCACTGTAATACCTCAGCATATCATTATAAGGCCAGCATCCTGGACTAATCCCTCCGACAATACCAACCCCCCAGCCATCCCCCGCTGGATCGTCCACCTGAGTCGGCGGGAAAACGCTCCAACATGTTTCACAATGGCACAGAAGCGACGTGCGCTTGATAGGCTGCACTTCACTCAGGACTTCAAGGCTTGTTTGCCCACCTTGCTTCAAGCAGCACTCGCAGTCATCAGCGCCAGGCTTCACAGACAGCACCACATCACTTTTAGGAAGGCTTACAGGCAGGTCTCTACCTACCGGATCAGCCACATGTGGGTAGCTTTTCGATGGCTGCAGGGCTAAGGCTTGCTTGGGGAAGGGAGGGGTTACGTGGTCTCAGGCAAGGGACGAGGCTGCAGGGCGAGGGCTGTACTGGGGAAGGAGGGTATCCCAGGGTGTGTAGGGGGCACACGTTGATCTGTGCAAGTGGCCTCAAGAGGGTGAGGGCTGAGGAGGCAGTCTCCAGAGGAGATGAGGCCAGATGGAGATGTGAGGGTGTGTGTGTGTGAGAGAGTGAGTGGTGATGTCCCTTGAGCTGGCAGTGAGTGAGATGCCAGTGAATGTGTGATGGACTTGTGAGTGTGTGAGTTTAGACTGATGGGATGGTTGCCATATCCAGGCGGCACGGATGAGATCAATCATCCCCTACCTGGACTGGATGGCCAACCTCTTCTGTGCAACACTGGCACTGATCACTGCTGTCACTGGCTGCCATGCTGGATTAGTGGTGTCGCTGCCCGTCCTGCAGCCAGAGCCGGGGCAGGGGACATCATGGTGGGCCTCCGCTGTGTCCAAATGGCATCCCAGTGACGCGTCATTAAACCTGGGGGCTGCTGTCTTTTTGCCTTTCATGGGCATCTTCCCTGTAGTGGTCGTGGGCTGGGAGCACTGAGAGGTGTGCGTGTGCGGCTGGATGTTAAATATGGCGCCCAGCATGATGAAGCGGTGAGGTGGAAGCAGATGGGTGAATGAGAGCCTGCCCGCCATGGAAACGGCACATTTGCCGCGAACGCGTAATTAATGTGGCGGGTTTGGGACAATACGATGTGAAATCCCGCTAATGCAGCGGTTTTGAGTCCATATGGCTCTTCAGAGCTGATGTTAATACTGGACAAGTCAGATCCCAGAGTGAAACATGGCTTGATTGACCCTAATTTTTAATTATTTTTGTAGAAACCCATGGAGGTAAGTTACTGAACAAAGTCACAGGAGTCAGCTGTTGAACTTTTAACACAGAATAAAACATTTATTAAACAAGAAAAATGAACTGAGTTACACCAGACAAAATGGCTGAAAAGATCTCAACTAACCCGCAAGGAAATGATTCAAATATTTACTGTTCATTCACCCCCAGCTACCTTTGACAGGTAGATACAACTTCGGAAAGATAAAACAACTAAAATTGAGGTTGCTCAAGAAGCAAGGAGTAAGGGAATACAGATATCTCTGAGGGTTATTTCAATAATGGTGATCATTTGGAGGCTGCAAAAGCTCACTATCATGGAGATGATTCCTGGTATTATCAACATAGTCTTGGAGTTGTGAAAGGAGCTGTATAGAACTGCTAATCTTTCTTTTCAACATCCAATGGGAATGCAAGGCCTAATCTGCCTAATCCTGGATTGCCCCCAGATTTTTCAATGGGCAATGTAAGAGATAGAGCCTTCTGTCCACTTCAATCAAGAGCAGGAGTACAGGGATCCCATGGACATAGATGTCTGGGTCAGAAGGTCCAGCATATCTTCGGCAATATGGCAGCCGCGCCTCCAGCTGCCTAGGTCCAAAGCTCCAGAATTCCCTTTCTAAACCTCTCCAACTCTCTCTTTTCCTTTCAGATGGTCCTTAAAGCTTACTTCGTATGCCAAACTTTCAATCACTTGTTCTGATGAGTCCTTTTGTGGCTCGGCGTCAATCAAAGCTCCTGTAAAACACCTTTGCCGTGTTTGAACATGTCAAAGGTGCTATAGAAGTGCAAGTTCTAGTTACTGTTTAACACCATTTGTCAAACTATTATGCCAATTGGAAGCAAGTACAATGGTTGCTTCATTGATGGCTGAAGGCCGACCTCACCATTTCAGGCCGGATCATGACCTTGAGCACTGAAGATAAGAAATACTATTTAAAGATTTTATGGCTTACATAAAGGAAGAAATGTTTCCCTTTTTTCTATGAGAGTTTCAGGCAATACCCCCAAATCAGCTCACTCATTTAACGATGGCCATCTGAGTTCTGCCTGAAATGACAATTCCCAGCAGAGATGTTTAAATTAAAACTTTTTAAAAGTCTCGCATTTATATAGCATCTGTCACGACCTCAAGGATATCCTAGAGCACTTTGCAGCCAGTGAAGTGCTATCGAAGTGTAATCAGTGTTGCACTGTAGGAAAATGCAGCAGCCTACTTGTGCACAGTAAGCTCCCACAAACAGCACCATGTGACCGAGCAGATGATCTGTTTACTTTTGGTCAAGTTGGTCAAGGGATAAAGATTGGACAGGGCACCAGGGAGGTCGCCCAGTGCCTCTTTGAAATTGTGTCACGGCAACATTTGCATCCACTTGAGAGGCAGGCTGGGCCTCTGTTTAATATCAGATCTGAAAGACGGCACCTCCGACAATGCGGCAGTCCCTCAGTGCTGCACTGAGAGTGTCAGCCGAGATTTTATGCTCAAGTCTCTGGACTTGACCCCGTTTACTTTTGACTAAATTAAGAGACCCCCGACCCCACAAACTTTACAAGGTCAGGAACTGAGGGTCCTGAGCAAGTGCACCTTGGTACACATACTGGTATATTACCGTGCAGCTTCTGACCAACATGCGCTTTATTGTCATGCCACAGTTAGAAAGCTGGAGACTTTTCAGTGATATGTTGGATGCCAATTTGAAACTTAACCCCACTAAGTCACAATAATTTCCAATGTTAAACCGAATGCTGTGATACTGGTATTAAGTAAAGACTTGCTGTGATGCAGTTAAGCTACAATTGTGCCAATCTAGAATATATCTGACCAAGTTGTTATATTTCTCAACGCTTATGTCTCATGGCATCAGGTCGAACAGGGACAAGGAAACCTCTTGCTGATTACCACGTCAGCTGCTGAATCGGTGCTCCTCCATGTTGAACACCACTTGGAGGAAGCACTGAGGGTGGCAAGGGCGCAGAATGTACTCTGGGCGGGGGACTTCAATGTCCATCACCAAGAGTGGCTCGGTAGTACCACTACTGACCAAGCTGGCTGAGGCCTAAATGGCATAGCTGCTAGGTTGGGTCTGCAGCAGGTGGTGAGGGAACAACATACTGCCGCAGATGCATCTGTCCATGACAGTATCGGTAGGAGTGACCACCGCACATTCGTTGTGGAGACGGTCCCGCCTTCACATTGAGGATACCCTCCATCGTGTTGTGTGGCACTACCACCGTGCTAAATGGGATAGATTTTGAACAGATCAGGCAACTCAAGACTGGACATCCATGAGGTGCTGTGGGCCATCAGCAGCAGCAGAATTGTACTCGAACACAATCTGTAACCTCATGGCTCAGCATATCCCCCACTCTACCATTACCATCAAGCCAGGGAATCAACCCTGGTTCAATGAAGAGTGCAGGAGGGCGTGCCAGGAGCAGCACCAGGCATACCTAAACATGAGGTGTTAACCTGGTGAAGCTATAACACAGGAATACTTACATGTCAAACAGTATAAGCAGCAAGTCATGGACAGGGCTAAGCGATCCCACAACCAACAGATCAGATCTAAGCTCTGCAGTCCTGTCACATCCAGTCGTGAATGGTGGTGGACAATTAAACAACTCACTGGAGGAGGAGGCTCCACAAATATCCCCATCGTCAATGATAGAGGAGCCCAGCACATCAGTTTCATTTGCTACAATCTTCAGCCAGAAGTGCCGAGTGGATGATCCATCTTGGTCTCCTCCGGAGGTCCCCAGTATCACAGATGCCAGTCTTCAGCCAATTTGATTAATTCCACATGATATAAAGAAAAGGCTGAAGGCACTGGAAATTGCAAAGGCTATGGGCCCTGACAATATTCCAGCAATAGTACTGAAGACTTGGGCTCTAACACTTGCTGTGGCCTTAGCTAAGCTCTTCCAGTACAGCTACAAAACTGGCATCTACAAACTTGGCTCCAAACACTCAACACAACTCCTGCTCCAAACACTCAGCACAGCTCCTGCTCCAAACACTCAGCACAGCTCCTGCTCCAAACACTCAACACAGCTCCTGCTCCAAACACTCATGGTATATGGAAAATTGCCCAGGTATGTCCTGTACACAAAATGGAGGATGAATCTAACCCGGCCAATTACCACCCATAAGTCTACTCTCGATCATCAGTTAAGTATTGGAAGAGGTCAGAAACAGTGCTATCAAGTGGCACTTGCTTAGCAATAACCTGCTCACTGATGTCCAGTTGAGGTTACACCAGAGTCACTTAGCTCCTGACCTCATTACAGCCTTGGTGCAGACATAGACAAAAGAGCTGAACTCCTGAGGTGAGCCCGAGCAATTCGCACCACAAAAGTGTCAAGCAATGACCATCTCCACGACAGAGAATCTAATCATCGCTCCTGGACGTTCAATGGAATTACTATCACTGAATCCCCCATTTTCAACATCCTGGGTGTTACCGTTGACCGGAAACTGAACTGGACTAGCCGTATAAATACTATGGCTACAAGAGCATGTCAGTGGTTAGGAATCGTGCGACGGATAACTCTCCTCCTGACTCCTCAAAGCCTGTCCACCATCTACAAGGCACAAGTCAGGAGTGTGATGGAATACTCCCCGCTTACCTGGATGAGTGCAGCTCCCACAACACTCAAGAAGCTTGACACCGTCCAGGACAAAGCAGCCCGCTTGATTGGCACCAGAACCACAAACCTTCATTCCCTCCACTACCAATGCACAGTGACAGCAGTGTGTACCATCTACAAGATGCACTGCAGGAATTCACCAAAGCTCCTTCGACAGCACCTTCCAAACCCACGACCACCTAGAAGGACAAGGGCAGCAGATAGATGGGAACACCACCACCTGCAAGTTCCCCTCCAAGTCACTCACCATCCTGACTTGGAAATATATCGCCGTTCCTTCACTGTCACTGGGTCAAAACCCTGGAACTCCCTCCCTAACAGCACTGTGGGTGTACCTACACCACACAGACTGCCGCGGCTCAAGGGCAACTAGGGATGAGTAATAATGCTGGCCCAGCCAGCGAAGCCCACATCCCGTGAATGCATAAAATAAAAAAAAAACGTTTTGGCTCCCTTTATGCTACATTTTGAGGCAGGGTTGACAGGAACATTCTCTGGTCAGGTAACTCTGTGATTGCGTGCAGAGGGAGAGCGTGGATTTCAAAATTAACTTGTTTAAAAGCCAGCCGCCTACTTCTTAGCTAAACATTTAACCTCAGAAACTCAACTTTTACATAACTATATACGTTAAGCCTGAGTGTCATCATTATAGGATTAGTGCTGCATGCCTGATTTCACAACCTATCACTATCACAGTGGGGTGGCTGTCAGCTCACAATTTGATTGACAGATCCGGACACTTATAAAGTCTTTGAAGGGGGCCATAATGTTATAAGGGATTAAATGGCTGAAGGAATTTAAATACAACGCATGGGTTTAATAGTGAATTCATGAATAGACACTTAGAACTTTACTTATTTTCCCCTCAGCATGGGTCCTGAGGTGTTCCCGTGGTGGATACTGGGTAAGATGACATGGAAGGTGTAAGGGCAAAGGGTGGTGGGGGCGTGGGTTGGCATGAGTTGGCACTTATTTGGCACAGGGTCTATAAAAGCCATGGGGATGGGTGGAGGGCTATGCATTGGCATGGTGGATATGATGGTCAGTGCGGTGGGTAGAGGGGCATATGGTGACTTGGAGGGTTATAGGGGCCACAGGGGTGTGTGGAGAGCACATAGCGACATGAGTCGGTAGTGGACGGGGTACGGGGAGCGTGTGGTGGTTGATGGGGTGCGTGGGGTGAGTGCTAGAGGACTGCTTTTATTTTGTTGATTTATTTTTGCAGCCGAGACAAAGAGACATGTCACCCAGGCCAGCCTTTCCCCCCAGCTCACGCCTCCACACCCGGCAGCCTCGTGCTGCCTGCAAACTGTTTCCGATTTCCATTACACCTGTCGCCCCCCCACCACCCCCCCCACCCCGCCCCAGGAACGAAAATCCGAATATCCGGGGCAGTTTATCAGGAGTCAGGTTTGTGGAGCCCAGGAATTCTCCTGACTCCGAGCTCCTGGCCTGGGAGTAAAAGGCTTCCAAAGATGAGCTAAATCAGGCATTAATGATGGGTTCCAGTCCAATTTTCCCATGCATCCATGTTAGAAATGGAGCAGTTAAAGTTCCATCTAATCCTCTGTGACTAATGCCATTTAGATATTGGGATTTTGGATACATATTTTAGTGGATTTCACACTCATACGCACGTACGAATTGGGAACATAAGTAGGCCACTTGGCTCCTCGTGTCTGTTCCGCCATTCAATAAGATCAGGGCCAATCTGACTGTGGCCTCAAACCTACTTTCTGCCCACCCCCTGATAACCCTTGATTCCGTTAGTTAAGAATGTAGCTACCAAAAACAACAACAACTTGTATTTACATAGCGCCTTTAATGTAGTAAAAAGGCCCAAGGCCCTTTACAGGAACGTGATCAAGAGAAGTAAAACCTGACATAATAAGCAGATGCTGCTCCCTTTGAAATTTGGTATTCTTGCATCTGTCCTGATCAGTGCACAATGAAAAGCTTTGACAGCATGTCTGTTTTTTCAGGGGTACTCAAGTTCTGTACTACCAAGCGACCACTGATAAGGAGACATTCGATCAGGTGATCAAAGGTTTGGTCTTTGTGGTAGCCTTTAAGGAGCAATATAAAGGAGGAGAAACAGTAGGACAGGCAGATAGGCAGAGAGGTTAAGGGAGGGAATCTTCAAACCTTATGTCAAAATAGCTGAAAGCACAGCCACTAAGGATAGACTGACGTAAACTGAAAGAATAACAAAATTCTAAGGAGCTGGAAATGTTGCGCGACTGATTCAGCGTTAACTGTTAAGAGAGATAAAGCTGAAAACACTGTCTGTAATATGTTAGCTACGTTTGAAGCCAAATTAGATGTTGCTTACTATTATACGGATGTAACACGTCTAGTCATATAATTATGCAACATGACCTATGCAGATGATGTGACAACAAAGGTGCAAAAATAACAGGTGAGAACTTTTGAAATGAGGTTGCAGTTTTGAGAAATGGAACTTCTATATTCCTGTTCTTGATATGAAAAAGCAGGCAGCAACCACTGCAGATACCTTCAATAAAGTGTGTGTCAGTCTTATTTCTGGAGTGAGCTCTTCATTGAACATAAGGTAGTCAGAAATGCTTGTCACGGGGATCAAACACCTGTAAATTGGAATACAAGGGAAGGATCAAGATTGTACCATAGGCGGCAAAAGGTTAAAGCTAATAAGCATGCAGATATTGAACAGAGGTGAAATGTGACATTAGCTTATCCTCAAGGTGGCTGAGGATTTTGGTCAATGGTAGAATAATTTCCTTGTCCATTTGCAATCATAAATACATCTGTTCATTGGAAAGTCAATAAAATCCCCTTCATATGTGCAACAAGGAATAACTAATAAAATCCTTCAAGTCCTTGGCTGATAACATCCTGTGTCCTTCAGCGCAATCCAACTAAATAATTTAAGTACCAATCTCTTCGTTATGTATTGATATGATCAAAGGCACACTTTGCAGAGCGTATTTCTGTCCAATATTGTCAACTGCCACCCACCTCCACTCATCAGCCCACCCCTGAGTTGCAGCACCTTAACCCGAGGACTCCTGTTATCCTTATCTGCCAATACCTTGAAACTTACTGAATTATGGTCACTTTTCCCGAAATGCTCCCCTACTGAAACTTCGACCACCTGGCCGGGTTCATTCCCTAATACCAGATCCAGTATTGCCCCTTCCCTACTTGAACTATCTACATATCAGGAAGCCTTCCAGATGCACTTTACAAATTCTGCACCATCCAAACCCCTAGCACTAAGTGACTCCCAGTCAATATAGTGAAAGTTAAAATCACTCACCACAACAACTCTATTGTTTTTACATCTTTCCAAAATCTGCCTACATAACTGTTCCTCAATCTCCTGCCGACAACTGGGAGACCAATAGTAAACCCCCTGTGATGGTAATGCCATTGAACATCAAGGGGCAATGGTTGGATTCTCTCTTGTTGGAGATGGTCATTGCCTGACACTTGTGTGGCGTGAATGTTACTTGCCAGTTGTCAACCCAAGCCTGGATATTGTCCAGGTCTTGCTGCATATGGACATGGGCTGCTTCAGTATCTGAGGAGTCGTGAATGGTGCTGAACATTGTGCAAACATCAGCGAACATCGAGATAAAAACAAAGAGAACTGCGGATGCTGGAAATGCAAAACAAAAACAGAATTACCTGGAAAAACTCAGCAGGTCTGGCAGCATCGGCAGAGAAGAAAAGAGTTGACGTTTCGAGTCTTCATGACCCTTCGACAGAACTTGATTTCGAGTCCAGGAAAGAGTTGAAATATAAGCTGGTTTAAGGTGTGTGGGGGGGGGGGGGGGGGGCGCAGAGAGAGAGAGAGAGAGACAGAGGTGCTTGTGTAGACAAACAAGCAGTGATAGAAGCAGATCATCAAAAGATGTCAGTGACAATGGGACAAAAGAACACGTAGGTGTTAAAGTTAAAGTTGGTGATATTATCTAAACGAATGTGCTAATTAAGAATGGATGGTAGGGCACTCAAGGTACAGCTCTAATGGGGGTGGGGGGAGCATAAAAGATTTTAAAATATTTAAAAATAAGTGGGAAAAGAAAAATCTGTAAAATTTATAGGGAAAAAAAAGGGGGGAAAAAAAGGGGGGAAACAAAAAGGGGGTGGGGATGGGGGAGGGAGCTCACGACCTAAAGTTATTGAATTCAATATTCAGACCGGAAGGCTGTAAGGTGCCTAGTCGGAAGATGAGGTGTTGTTCCTCCAGTTTGCGTTGGGCTTCACTGGAACAATGCAGTAAGCCAAGGACAGACATGTGGGCAAGAGAGCAGGGTGGAGTGTTAAAATGGCAAGCGACAGGGAGGTTTGGGTCATTCTTGCGGACAGACCGCAGGTGTTCTGCAAAGCGGTCGCCCAGTTTACGTTTGGTCTCTCCAATGTAGAGGAGACCACATTGGGAGCAACGAATGCAGTAGACTAAGTTGGGGGAAATGCAAGTGAAATGCTGCTTCACTTGAAAGGAGTGTTTGGGCCCTTGGACGGTGAGGAGAGAGGAAGTGAAGGGGCAGGTGTTACATCTTTTGCGTGGGCATGGGGTGGTGCCATAGGAGGGGGTTGAGGAGTAGGGGGTGATGGAGGAGTGGACCAGGGTGTCCCGGAGGGAGCGATCCCTACGGAATGCCGATAAGGGGGGTGAAGGGAAGATGTGTTTGGTGGTGGCATCATGCTGGAGTTGGCGGAAATGGCGGAGGATGATCCTTTGAATGCGAAGGCTGGTGGGGTGATAAGTGAGGACAAGGGGGACCCTATCATGTTTCTGGGAGGGAGGAGAAGGCGTGAGGGCGGATGCGCGGGAGATGGGCCGGACACGGTTGAGGGCCCTGTCAACGACCGTGGGTGGAAAACCTCGGTTAAGGAAGAAGGAGGACATGTCAGAGGAACCGTTTTTGAAGGTAGCATCATCGGAACAGATGCGACAAAGGCGAAGGAACTGGGAGAATGGGATGGAGTCCTTACAGGAAGCGGGGTGTGAGGAGCTGTAGTCGAGGTAGCTGTGGGAGTCGGTGGGTTTGTAATGGATATTGGTGGACAGTCTATCACCGGAGATTGAGACAGAGAGGTCAAGGAAGGGAAGGGAAGTGTCAGAGATGGACCACATGAAAATGATGGAGGGGTGGAGATTGGAAGCAAAATTAATAAATTTTTCCAAGTCCCGACGAGAGCATGAAGCGGCACCGAAGTAATCATCGATGTACCGGAGAAAAAGTTGTGGAAGGGGGCCGTAGTAGGACTGCAACAAGGAATGTTCCACATACCCCATAAAGAGACAGGCATAGCTGGGGCCCATGCGGGTACCCATAGCCACACCTTTTATTTGGAGAAAGTGAGAGGAGTTGAAGGAGAAATTGTTCAGCGTGAGAACAAGTTCAGCCAGACGGAGGAGAGTAGTGGTGGATGGGGATTGTTCGGGCCTCTGTTCGAGGAAGAAGCTAAGGGCCCTCAGACCATCCTGGTGGGGGATGGAGGTGTAGAGGGATTGGACGTCCATGGTGAAGAGGAAGCGGTTGGAGCCAGGGAACTGAGTGTGTTCATACGGCGGCGCATGGCACTGAGTGTGGATTTCAGAATGTGACGGGAACAGCAGTCTGAGAACTTTTTTCGCTATAAATTTTACAGATTTTTCTTTTCCCACTTATTTTTAAATATTTTAAAATCTTTTATGCTCCCCCTTTTATGCTGTACCTTGAGTGCCCTACCATCCATTCTTAATTAGCACATTCGTTTAGATAATATCACCAACTTTAACTTTAACACCTACGTGTTCTTTTGTCCCATTGTCACTGACATCTTTTGATGATCTGCTTCTATCACTGCTTGTTTGTCTACACAAGCACCTCTGTCTCTCTCTCTCTCTCTCCGCGCCCCCCCCCCCCCCCCCCCCACACACCTTAAACCAGCTTATATTTCAACTCTTTCCTGGACTCGAAATCAAGTTCTGTCGAAGGGTCATGAAGACTCGAAACGTCAACTATTTTCTTCTCCGCCGATGCTGCCAGACCTGCTGAGTTTTTCCAGGTAATTCTGTTTTTGTTTTGCATTTCCAGCATCCGCAGTTCTCTTTGTTTTTATCTCGATGTTCGCTGATGATTGCACAATGTTCAGCACCATTCACGACTCCTCAGATACTGAAGCAGCCCATGTCCATATGCAGCAAGACCTGGACAATATCCAGGCTTGGGTTGACAACTGGCAAGTAACATTCACGCCACACAAGTGTCAGGCAATGACCATCTCCAACAAGAGAGAATCCAACCATTGCCCCTTGATGTTCAATGGCATTACCATCACAGGGGGTTTACTATTGGTCTCCCAATTGTCGGCAGGAGATTGAGGAACAGTTATGTAGGCAGATTTTGGAAAGATGTAAAAACAATAGAGTTGTTGTGGTGAGTGATTTTAACTTTCACTATATTGACTGGGAGTCACTTAGTGCTAGGGGTTTGGATGGTGCAGAATTTGTAAAGTGCATCTGGAAGGCTTCCTGATATGTAGATAGTTCAAGTAGGGAAGGGGCAATACTGGATCTGGTATTAGGGAATGAACCCGGCCAGGTGGTCGAAGTTTCAGTAGGGGAGCATTTCGGGAAAAGTGACCATAATTCAGTAAGTTTCAAGGTATTGGCGGATAAGGATAACAGGAGTCCTCAGGTTAAGGTGCTTAATTGGGGAAAGGCTAATTATAACAATATTAGGCAGGAACTGAGGAATCTAGACTGGAGGCGGATGTTTGAGGGACTTTCAAACGTTTGTTGATAAAAAATCAGGACCGGCATATTCCTGCTAGGATAAAGGATAAGTATGGCAAGTTTCAGGAACCTTGGATAACAAAGGATATTGTGAGATTAGTCAAAAAATAAAAGGGAAGCATTCGTAAGGTCTAGAAGGCTGGGAACAGATGAAGCCCGTGGAGAATATAACGAAAGTGGGAAGAAACTTAAGCAAGGAGTCAGGAGGGCTAAAAGGGGTCATGAAGTCGTTGGCAACCAAGATTAAGGAAAATCCCAAGGCCTTTTATACATATGTAAAAAGCAAGAGGGTAGCCAGGGAAAGGGTAGGCCCACTCAGGTACAGAGGTGGGAATCTGTGTTTGGAGCCAGAAGAAATGGGAGAGATACTAAATGAGTACTTGTCATCAGTATTCACCAAAGAGAAGGACTTAGCGGTCGATTTGTCTAGGGAAGAGTGTGTAGATAGCCTGGATCATGTTGAGATCAAAAAAGAGGAGGTGTTAGGCGTCTTGAAGAATGTTAAGGTGGATAAGTCCCCAGGGCCAGATGGGATCTACCCCAGAATACTGAGGGAGGCAAGGGAGGAGATTGCTGGGGCCTTGACAGAAATCTTTGTATCCTCACTGGCTACGGGTGAGGTCCCAGAGGACTGGAGAATGACTAATGTTGTTCCATTGTTTAAGAAGGGTAGCAGGGATAACTCAGGAAATTACAGGCCGGTGAGCCTTATGTCAGTGGTAGGGAAATTATTGGAGAAGATTCTTTGTGACAGGATTTACTAGCATTTGGAAGCAAATGGGCATATTAGTGAGAGGCAGCATGGTTTTGTGAAGGGGAGGTCGTGTCTCACTAACTTGATCGACTTTTTCGAGGAAGTGACAAAGATAATTAACGAGGGAAGGGCAGTGGATGTTATCTACATGGATTTCAGTAAGGCCTTTGACAAGGTCTCTCATGGCAGACTGGTACAGAAGGTAAAGTCACACGGGATCAGAGGTGAGCTGGCAAGATGGATACAGAATTGGTTTGGTCATAGAACTCAGAGGGTAGCAGTGGAAGGGTGCTTTTCTGAATGGAGAGCTGTGACTAGTGGAGTTCCGAAGGGATCAGTGCTGGGACCTTTGCTGTTTATAGTATACATAAATGATTTGGAGGAAAATGTAACTGGGCTAATTAGTAAGTTTGCAGACAACACTAAGGTTGGAGGAGTTCAGATAGTGAAGAGGATTGTCAAAGGATAGAACAGGATATAGATCGTTTGGAGACTTGGGCGGAGAAATGGCAGATGGAGTTTATTCTGGACAAATGCGAGGTAATGCATTTTGGAAGGTCTAATACAGGCAGGAATTATACAGTAAATGGCAAAAGCCTTAAGTGCACTGACAGGCAGAGGGATCTGGGTGTACAGGTCCACAGGTCATTGAAAGTGGCAACGCAGGTGGATAAGGTAGTCAGGAAGGCATATCGCATGCTTGCCTTCATTGGCAGGGGTATTGAGTATAAAAGCTGGGAAGTCATGCTGCAGCTGTATAGAACCTTGGTTAGGCCACACTTGGAATATTGCGTGCAATTCTGGTCACCACATTACCAGAAGGATATGGAGGCATTGGAGAGGGTGCAGAGGAGGTTTACCAGGATGCTGCCTGGTCTGGAGGTTATTAGCTATGAGGAGACGTTAGAGAAACTTGGATTGTTCTCACTAGAGCGACGGAGATTGAGTGGCGACTTGGTAGATGTTTACAAAATTATGAGTGTCATGGACAGAGGAGATAGTCAGAAGCTTTTTCCCAGGGTGGAAGAGTCAATTACTAGGGGACATAGATTTAAGGTGAGAGGAGAAAACTATAGAGGAGATGTGCGGGGCAAGTTTTTTACGCAGAGGGAAGTGAGTGTCTGGAATTCGCTGCCAGAGGAGGTGGTGGAAGCAGGTACGATAGTGGTGTTTAAGAGGCAGCTTGACAAATACATGAATAGGATGGGAATTGAGGGATACGGACCCCGGAAGTGCAAAATGTTTTAGTTTGACGGGCAATATGATCGGCGCAGGCTTGGAGGGCCGAAGGGCCTGTTCCTGTGCCGTACTTTTCTTTGTTCTTTGTTCTTAATCCCCCACTATCAACATCCTGGGGGTTACCATTGATCAGAAACTGAACTGGACTAGCCATATAAATACTGTGGCTACAAGAGCAGGCCAGAGGCTGGGAATCCTGCGACGAGTAACTTGCCTCCTGATTCGCTAAAGCCTGTCCACCATCTACAAGGCACAAGTCAGGAGTGTGATGGAATACTCCCCACTTGCCTGGGTGAGTGCAGCTCCTACAATGTTGAAGAAGCTTGACACCTTCCAGAACAAAGCAGTCTGCTTGATTGGCACCGCATCCACAAACTTTCAATTCCTCCACCACCAACGCACAGTAGCAGCAGTATGTACCATCTACAAGAAGCACTGCAGGAATTCACCAAGGCTCCTTAGGCAGCACCTTCCAAACCCATGACCCCTACCACCTAGAAGGACAAGGGCAGCAGATAACTGGGAACACCACCACCTGGATGTTCCCCTCCGTCCTGACTTGGAAATATATCGGCCGTTCCTTCACTGTCGCTGGGTCAAAAGCCTAGAACTCCCTCCCTAACAGCGCTGTGGGTGTACCTACACCACATGGACTGCAGCGGTTCAAGAAGGCAGCTCACCACCACCTTCTCAAGGGGCAATTAAGGATGAACAATAAAGGCTGGGCCCAGCCAGCGAAGCCCACATCCCGTGAATGAATATTTTTTAAAAAATTACAAGGGGCTACACTTCAAAAAATTCTTCATTGACTGTAAGGCATGACATGTGGTCATGAAAAGTGCTATATAAATGCCAGCCTTTCTTTAAAACCTCTTTTACTGAGCTTTTAGTAACTGTCCTAATGCTCCTTAGGTGGCTCGGTGTCAAATTTTGTCTGACAGCATTTCTGTGAATCACCATAGGAGTGTTAAAGTGTTACATGAATAGCTGGGCTTTTAAAATAGAGGCATCGAGTCCAGAAATGAAGAAGCAATGATTGTCAAAAGAATCCGAGCTGGTTTGTGAAGCTGAGCCCAAGATACCGGCCAGGATTTTACATTGGTTGGGCGGGCTTGGTGGGAGCGGGTGCGGAGCCCACTGCAATTGGCTCCGCACCGCGATTTCACACGGGGGCGGGGCCAATTAAGGTCCGCCCAGCGTGGATCGCTGCCTGTGCGGACGGTGGGGGGGGAGAAGGGTGAGCTGGGCCGAGCGCGCAGTTTGTGCGTGCGCCAGAAAGAGCACTTCAGTCTCCCTGAGGCACGGGGCCGTCTCAGGGAGATTGAAACGCTTTTTAAAAAACTATTAAAGACATTAACAAATTCATGAAACATATCCCCTCATGTGACTGTGCCACATGAGATGGGGCATGCCTTTACTGTGGTAAGAAAGTTTTTATTTAATTCGTAATAGCTTTCGGAAACCTCATCCCGCTCGTGGATGAGGTTCCCTAAAAATATGTAAAGGCCGCTTGGCCTTTTCGCCTGCCCCGCTAACCATTATGTTGGACGGGCAGTGTAAATTTGAAGTCAGTTCGTTCGTTAATGTCCTTAATAGGCCTTTCAATTATCGGCGGGCGTGCAGCTGACTCCAGTGCGCGCTCACTGAATGAAATATCGCGAGACGGTGCGATGACATCGGGACACACACCTGACATCATCGCGAATCCTATTATGTTCTGGTGTGTCCCGACATATCCACATCCGCGTGCCGAATGTAAAATTCTGCCCACAGAGATTTTCTTTATTGAGAGTTTATTGACTTGTTCAGTCTCATAACTCTCCTGTCACTCAACCTAGTGTCCCAGCTATCACCTATTTATATGTGCTCAAAGACCATTAATACGCATCACCTGTTTCTCCTAACCTTAATGATGTAATTGACATGACATTAACATTGATGAACTTTTCTAAAATACTGGTTTGGCCTTAACTGGAGCATTGTGTCCAATTCTGGGAATCACATTTCGGGAATGATGGAAAGGCGTTAGAGAGGGCACAAAAAAGATTCATGAGATTGATTACAGGGGATGAGAGTCTTCAATTCCAAGGATAGATTGGAGAAGCTGGGGCTGTTCTCCTGCGGGTCGACAATGTCGGGAGGACATTTGATAGCAACCATGAGGGGTTTGGATAAGCAGATAGGGATAAACTGTTCCTATTGGCGTAGGGGTAGATAACCAGAGAGCACTGATTTAAACTGATTTGAATAAAAGAACAAAAAGCAACATGAGACAAAACTTTTCATGCAGTGAGTGGTTACAACCTGCCTGTAGATGTTGTGGAGGCAGGTTCAATTATTGCTTATGAAAGAGAATTGGCTAATCACCTGAAGGTAAAATAAAACTTGCAGGGTTATGGAGAAATGGCAGGCGAGTGGGACTAGGTGAGTTGCTCTTTCAGATTCCAAGGGCTGAATGGCCTCCTTATGTGCTATAATGATTCTATGATGCTATATAAAGGTAAGCTGTTGTTGTTAGTGGAACAGATCTCAGTAGCTCTTGCCAGGAAGGAAGATCAATGATAAAGATCCACTGGATCTGCAGTCTAGGCAGATCACTGTGCCACGTCAGTGGTAGGAGGTCAGACTACCACTAGGGAAGTGATACCCGGCAAACTGATGGACCCCCGGGCCGACAAGTCTCCGGGTCCAGATGGACTTCATCCTAGGGTCTTAAAAGAGGTGGCTAATGAGCTAGTAGAAGCGTTGGTGTTAATTTTCCAAAATTCCCTCAATTCTGGAAAGTAGCAAATATCACCCCTCTATTCAAAAATGGAGGGACTCCAAAAACAGGAAACTATAGGCCAGTTAGCTTGACATCTGTCATGGGGAAGGTATTAGAATTGATAGTTAAAGATGTTATAGCTGGGCACTTAAAAATGCTCGAGGTAATCAGGAAGAGTCGGCCTGGTTTTACAAAAGGGAAATGATGTTCAGCCAACTTATTGGAGTTCTTTGGAGGAGTAACATGTGCGTTGGATAGAGGGGAGCCTGGAGAAGCACTGTAATTGGATTTGCAGAAAGCGTTTGATAAGGGGCTACATCAAAGGTTATTGTGGAAAATAAAAGCTCATGGTATAGGGTGTAATATATTAGCATGGATAGAAAACTGGCTGGCTGGAGAGTACGCATAAATGGGTGATTGTATGATTGGCAGGATGTAATGAGTGGAGTCCCACAGGGATCTGTGCTGGAGCCTCAACCTTTTACGATGTACCTCAATGACTTAGATGAGGAGAGTTGAAGGCATGGTAGCTAAATTGAGAGATGACACAAAGATAGGTAGGAAAGCATAAAAGCAAAAAACTGCGGATGCTGGAAATCCAAAACAAAAATAAAAATACCAGGAAAAGCTCAAGCAGGTCTGACAAAATCTGCAGAGAGGAATACAGGTAACGTTTCGAGTCCGTATGACTCTTCGACAGAACAGTTGAGTGAGTGGGCAAAGATCTGGAAGATGAAGTATATTGTGGGAAAATGTGAAGTTGTTCATTTTGGCAGGGAGAATAAAAAAAGTAGAGTATTACTTAAATGGAGAAATGCGGCAGAATTCCAAGGTGTAGAGGGATCTAGGCGTTCTAGTACATGAGTCACAAAAAGTTAGTATGCAGGTACAGCGAGTAATTAAGAAGGCTAATGGAATGCTATCCTTTATTACGAGAGGGATTGAACATAAAAGTAAGGATGTTATGCTTCAGTTATACAAGGCATTGGTGAGACTGCACCTTGATTGTTGTGTGCAGTTTTGGTCTCCTTATTTAAGGGAGGTTGTAAATGTATTGGAGTTGGTTCAAAGGAGGTTTACTAGATTGATATGTGGAAGGGACGGGTTGTCTTATGATGATGGGAAAGACTGGGCTTGTTTCCACTGGAGTTTAAAAGAGTGAGGGGTGATTTGATTGAAGTATACAAGATCCTGAACGGCCTTGACAAGGTTGTTGTGGAAAGGATGTTTCCTCTTGTGGGTGAGTCGAGACTACGGGGCACCATTTTAAAATTAGGGGTCGCCCTTTTAGGACAAAGAGGAGGAGAATATTTTTCTGCAGAGGGTTGTGTGACTTTGGAACTCTCTCCTTCAGAAGATGGTGGAGGTGGGGTCACTGAATATTTTAAGGTGGAGGTAAATAGGTTCTTGTTAGGCAAGGGAATTGGGGGTAGATGGGAAGGTAGCACTCAAAACACAAATATATCAACCATGATCTTTTTTTAAATTCATTCACGGGATGTGGGCATCGCTGGCTGGGCCAGCATTTATTGCCCATCCCTAGTTGGAAGGTGGTGGTGAGCTGCCTTCTTGAACCGCTGCAGTCCATGTGGTGTAGGTACACCCACTGTGCTGTTAGGGAGGGAGTTCCAGATTTTGTCCCAGCGACAGTGAAGGAACAGCGATATATTTCCAAGTCAGGCTGGTGAGTGACTTGGAGGGGAACTTGCAGGTGGCGGTGTTCCCATCTATCTGCTGTCCTTGTCCTTCTAGATGATAGTGTTTGTGGGTTTTGAAGGTGCTGTCGAAGGAGGCTTGGTGAATTCCTGCAGTGTACCTTGTAGTTGTACACACTGTTGCTACTGTGCATTGGTGGTGAAGGAGTAAATGTTTGTAGATGTGATGCCAATCAAGCGGGCTGCTTTGTCCTGGATGGTGTCAAGCTTATTGAGTGCTTTTGGAGCTGCACTCATCCAGGCAAGTGAGGAGTATTCCATCACACTCCTGACTTGTGCCTTGTAGATGGTGGACAGACTTCGGGGAGTCAGGAGGTAAATTACTCACTACAGGATTCCTAGCCTCTAACCTGCTCTTGTAGCCACAGTATTTATATGGCTAGTCCAGTTCAGCTTCTGGTCAATGGTAAACCCCAGGATGTTGATAGTGGAGGAAATCATTGATAGTAATACCATTGAATGTCAAGAGACAATGGTTAGATCCTCTCTTGTTGTAGATGGTCATTGCCTGGCACTTGTGTGGCAGGAATGTTACTTACCACTGGTCAGCCCAAATCTGGATATTGTCCAGGTCTTGCTGCATTTGGACATGGGCTGCTTCAGTATCTGAATGGTGCTGAACATTGTGCAATCACCACTTCTGACCTTATGATGGAAGGAAGGTCATTGATGAAGCAGCTGAAGATGGTTGGGCCTAGGACACAGCTCTGAGGAACTCTTGCTTTGATGTTTAGTGTGAGGCAGGAACTGAAAGAAATCAGTATTAGTAGGGAAATGTTATTGGGGAAATTGATGGGATTGAAGGCCAATAAATCCATGGGGCCTGATAATTTACATCCCAGGGTACTTAAGGAAGTGGCCCTAGAAATAGTGGCTGCATTGGTGGTCATCTTCCGAGATTCTATAGACTCTGGAACAGTTCCTACAGACTGGAAGGTAGCTAATGTAACCCCACTATTTAAAAAGGGAGGTAGAGAGAAAGTAGGGAATTATAGACCAGTCAGCCTGACGTTGGTAGTGGGGAAAATTCTAGAGTCCATTATAAAAGATTTAATAGCTGAGCATGTGGAAAACATTGGCAGAATCGGACAGAGTCAGCATGGAGTTATGAAAGGGAAATCATGCTTGACAAATCTACTGGAATTTTCCGAGAATGTAACTAGCAGAGTCGATGAGGGGGAGCCAGTGGATGTGGTTTATTTGGACTTTTAGAAGGCTTTCGAAAAAGTCCCACATAAGAGATTAGCGTGTAAGATCTCATGGGATTGGGGGTAGTGTATTGAGATGAATAGAAAACTGGTTGGCAGACAGGAAACAAAGAGTAGGAATAAATGGATCTTTTTCCGAATGGCAGACAGTGACTAGTGGGGTACCGCAGGGATTGGTGCTGGGACCCTAGTTATTCACAATATATATGAATGATTTAGATAAGGGAATTAAATATAATATCTCCAAAGTTGCAGATGACACAAAGCTGGGTGGGAGGGTGAGCTTTGAGGAGGATGCAGAGATGCTTCAGTGTGATTTGGACAAGCTGAGTGAGTGGGCAAATGCATGGCAGATGCAATATAATGTGGATAAATGTGAGGTTATCCACTTTGGTAGCAAAAACAGGAGGGCAGATTATTATCTGAATGGCTATAAATTGAGAGAGGGGAATGTGCAACGAGACCTGGGTGTCCTTGTACACCAGTCGCTGAAGGTAAGCACGCAGGTGCAGCAGGCGGTAAAGAAGGCAAATAGTATGTTGGCCTTCATAGCCAGAGGATTCGAGTACAGGAGCAGGGATGTCTTGCTGCAATTGTACAGGGCCTTGGTGAGACCACATCTGGAATATTGTGTGCAGTTTTGGTCTCCTTATCTGAGGAAGGATATTCTTGCTATAGAGGGAGTGCAGCGAAGGTTTACCCGACTGATTCATGGGATGGCGGGACTGACATATGAGGAGAGTCGATTAGGATTATATTCACTGGAGTTCAGAAGCATGAGGGGGGATCTCATAGAAACCTATACAATTCTAACCGGACTAGACAGCATAGACGCAGGAAGGATGTTCCCCATGGCGGGGGAGTCCAGAACAAGGGGTCACAGTCTGAGGATATGGGGCAGACCATTTAGGACTGAGATGAGGAGAAATTTCTTCACCCAGAGAGTGGTGAGCCTGTGGAATTCGTTACCACAGAAAGTAGTTGAGACCTAAACATTTTATGTTTTCAAGAAGGAGTTAGAAATATCTCTTGGGGTGAAAGGGATCAAAGGGTATGGGGAGAAAGCGGGAGCAGGCAATTGAGTTGGATGATCAGCCATGATCATAATGAATGGTGGAGCAGGCTCGAAGGGCCGAATGGCCTACTCTTGCTCCTAGTTTCTATGTTTCTATGTCCTGGGATTGAGATGACTAACCTCCAACAACCACAACCATCTTCCTTTGTGCTAGATATGACTCCAACCAATGGAGAGGTTTCCCTCTGATTCCCATTGACTCCAGTTTTGCTGGGCTCCTTGATGCCCTTAATCAGTAAGGGAATCAAGGGCTATTGGGAAAAGGCAGGAAAGTGGAGTTGAGGATTATCAGGTCAGCCATGATCTCATTGAATGGCAGAGCATTCTCGATGGGCCAAATGGCCTCCTTCTGCTCCTCGGTCTTGTGGTCTTATTTGTGGTTATACTTGGTCAAATGCTGCCTTGAGGTCAGTTCCCCTCTGGAGTTCAGCTCTTTTGTCCACCTTTGAACCAAGGCTGTAATGAGGTCAGGGGCTGAGTGGCCCTGGCGGAACTCAAGCTGGGTATCAGTGAGCAGGTTATTGCTAAGCAAGTGTCGCTTGATAGCATTGTTGATAACCCCTTCCATTACTTTACTAATGACGGAGTGTGGGCCGATGGGGCAGTAATTGGCCGGGTTGGATTTGTCCCCCTTTTTGTGTATAGGACAGACCTGGGCAATCTCCCATAAAGTCGGGTAGGAGCCAGCGTTGTAGCCAAGATTGGTGGATTTTTGTTTCTGTTGTTCAGGAAATTAAGGGACATGGAAATACTGCGAGATAGTGGAGCTGAGGGAAGGAGAACAATTGTGCTCTTATTGGAATGATGGAATACGTTTGATGGTTCATTCGGCCTACTCCTGCTCTTATTTCTCATGTCATTATAATCTTAAGCCTTATAGAGGGTAAAAGTGGGTTACAACATTGGATGCACGAGACAACATAGCCAAATCACAGCGTTCCGCATTTTACAGTGCAGATAAATAGCATCATGTTGAGAACTGTGCCAAAGACCCAACGTGGCTCTAATGAAGCATTCAAAACAAATTTAAATTGGTCCCACAGGGAATTCAACCATTTTATTGCTGATCTCTCGCAGATACTGCTGCTTGCTTGGGCTGTCTTCCTCAAGGCATCACAGTTTAATTATTGGAGCGTTAGATTTTACTGCCTTAAAATTCAACTTGCCAACCCTCCAAAATTGTACTGGAGTCTCCAGGAGTTGATGATTAATCTGCCCATAATCTCACAGCAGTCAATGCAGGTGAAGCATTACAGATGGAATAAAAATATGGTATTTGTTCATCTCCCTTGAACAAAGAATCACAGAATTGTTACAACACAGACGGAGGCCGTTCGGCCCACTGTGGATGTGCTGGCTCTCCGTAGGATCAATTTACCTCGTGTCACTCCCCCGCCTTCTCCCCGTATCCTTGTATGTTCTTCCTTTTCAGATGATAATTCCCACATGAATGCCTCATTTGTATCTGCCTCCACCACACTCTTTGGGGAGGCAGTGGCATAGTGACAAGGAGATGGTAGCACAGTGGTAATATCACTAGACCAGAGGCCTAAGCTAATACTTTGGGACATGGGTTCAAATCCCACCATGGCAGCTAGTGGAATTTAAATTCAATTAATAAATCAATTGCTCTAAAAACCTCTCTGTTCACTAATGCTCCTGGGGAAGGAAATCTGTTGTCCTTGCCTGGCCTATGTATGACTTCAGAGTCACAGCAATGTGTTTGACTCTAAAGTGGCCTAGTAAGCCACTCAGTTGTACAAGGCCTGCAAAAAGGAATGAAACCAGTTCTGCTTTATCTACTCTGCTAGTTAAACCTTCAAAAAATCTAATCATTTTTTCAAACACAGTTTTCCTTCCATAAAACCGTGTTGGCTCTGCCTAATCATGGAGCATCACCACAAGACATCCTGCTTCTAACTGCCTCATACCCAGCCAAATAGCCTTTTCCTCCAATCTCCAATATTTTATAGTAATCAAAGAAAATTTGGAAAGCGTGCTTTTTGTTTCAAATGCCCCTATGAATTTGCTCCTGGGGTTTGCTCGCAGCAATGTTCTAAAGATTGGTCATCATTTCCTGGAGTCTCCAGGGTAATCCTGGTGTGTTGGCAACACTAATAATTTTTTGGTGTTACCACTGACACTTTTTGTCAAAGCTTTTCATCTTGCACTCATCAAGACAATTCGCAAGAATGCCAAACGAAAGGGGAACAACAGTTTATACTCTATGAGAAGAGAGTGCTGACTGGTTGATAAGTGGACTCTGATTGATCGAGGCATTGCCAGTTGATGGTGACTGACAGTTAACTGCCAAGCATTGTTTGAAATTAAACCAGGCAGCTTGACTCTGATTGGTCAAGTCATTGCCCCGAGGAATGAACCAGCGAAGAATGGCTGTCACTTATTTTGTTTAGCTGAAACAGGTGCAATGCGTATACCTGTTCTTTCTGTCTGCAAAGAATGGGTCCCTGTGTATTGATATATGTGGTTTCCAGTACACGCAAATGCACCACACCATAAGCCCGAATGACAATCTTAATTCAGTTGTCAGCATAATTCTTAGCACACTGAGGATTATTTAGTAAATTAAAACAAAAATACCTGGAAAAACTCAGCAGGTCTGGCAGCATCTGTGGAGAGGAATACAGTTAACGTTTCGAGTTGGTATGACTCTTCAACAGAACTAAAGAAAAATAGAAAAGGGGTGAAATATAAGCTGGTTTAAGTTGGGGTGGGACAAGAGAGCTGGATAGAGGGCCAGTGATAGGTGGAGGTGGCCAAAAGACGTCACAGACAAAAGTACAAAGAGGTGTTGAAGGTGGTGATATTATCTAAGGAATGTGCTAATTAAGGATAGAAAGCAGGACGAGCAAGGTACAGATAGCCCTAGTGGGGGTGGGGGGAAGGGATTGAAATAGGCTAAAAGGTAGAGATAAAACAATGGATGGAAATACATTTAAAAATAATGGAAATAGGTGGGAAAAGAAAAATCTATATAAATTATTGGAAAAAAACAAAAAGGAGGGGGAAAAATCAGAAAGGGGGTGGGGATGGAGGAGAGAGTTCATGATCTAAAATTGTTGAATTCAATATTTAGTCGGAAGGCTGTAAAGTGCCTAGTCGGAAGATGAGGTGCTGTTCCTCCAGTTTGTGTTGAGCTTCACTGGAACAATGCAGTAAGCCAAGGACAGACATGTGGGCATGAGAGCAGGGTGGAGTGTTGAAATGGCAAGCAACAGGGAGGTCTGGGCAATGCTTGCGGACAGAACGAAGATGTTCTGCAAAGCGGTCGCCCAATTTACGTTTGGTCTCTCCAATGTAGAGGAAACCACATTGGGAGCAAGGAATGCAGTAGACTAAGTTGAGGGAAGTACAGGTGAAATGCTGCTTCACTTGAAAGGAGTGTTTGGGCCCTTGGATGGTGAGGAGGGGGAAGTAAAGGGGCAGGTGTTGCATCTTCTGCGGTTGCATGGGAAGGTTCCGTGGGAGGGGGCTGAGGAGTAGGGGGTGATGGAGGAGTGGACCAGGGTGTCACGGAGGGAATGATCCCTACGGAATGCCGCCAGTGGGGGTGAAGGGAAGATGTGCTTGGTGGTGTCATCATGCTGGAGTTGGCGGAAATGGCGGAGGATGATCCTTTGAATGCGGAGGCTGGTGGGGTGATAAAGTGAGGACAAGGGGGACCCTATCATGTTTCTGGGAGGGAGAAGAAGGTGTGAGGGCAAATATCACCACCTTCAACACCTCTTTGTCCTTTTGTCTGTGACAGCTTTTGGTTATCTCCACCTATGACTGGCCCTCTATCCAGCTCTCTTGTCCCAACCGCCGCCCCCCCCCCCCCCCGCCTTAAACCAGCTTATAGTTCCTTAGTTCTGTTGACGAGTCATGCGGATTCGAAATGTTAACCGTATTCCTCTCCACAAATGCTGCCAGACCTGCTGAGTTTTTCCAGGTATTTTTGTTTTTGTTTTCGATTTCCAGCATTCGCAGTTTTTTGCTTTTATCTTATTGCTTAGTAAATGTTGTCCAATTGTGGAATCACATCTCATGTTGGACACCGTGCTTTGAGTTTTGCAAGCAAGGCCTGTATCTTGCAAACAGCGGAAGGGACATGCCAGTCTTTGGGACGTATGGCCTACAAAGCTAGCATCGCACTGGCACTGAAACTCATACACCAGGTTATTCGTTTGTGTGATAGGCAGAAAATCTTTTTGACTTGAAGGCAGTATCCTGTTCGTGGTGAACACCACTCTTGTTGCTACTGTATAGTAACAGCGTGAGATGTAGTTCAAATGTTTGAGATATCTCAGGATAATCTGAGGTAGACTGGGCACTATTTTTCAGCAATACTCAAGTTCTGTTCTACCAAACGACTAATCAGTGATACTTTACAAATCCAGGGCTAAAGGTGACAGCGAAATCTTCCCTTTATAGTCCCCAGCACTATACACTCAAAACTTATAGACAGTACTCTGTATTGGCCCTGCTCATCCCATGCGATATCCAACATCAGGAGCTAATGAGTGTGGGAAAATGAAGGTAATTAATATCAGCAGAGCAAAAGTACAAGAGAAACTCGAAGGGCTGAATCCAACAAATCCCCAGGACCTGATAGCCTACATCCTAGGGATCTAAAAGAGATAGCTGTAGAGATAATGGACGCACTTGTTATTGAGGACAAGTCCTGGAACAAGTGAAAAGGTTCACCTGCCTTGCGCAGATTATCAAAGACGATGGGAGATGTGATTGTGAAATCACAAAGAGAATTGAGGACAGCCAAGACCAGCCTTGTCAGAATGAAAGGAGTGTTAACATCAAAGAGACCGAACGTGAATCATAGGGAAAGAATTCTGAGGTGCTACGTTCTGTCATCTATAAGCCTCGGAGACATGGGCAACAAAGAGACTACTGATTGGCTGGCAAGCATCTGCAGAGATAGAACCAGAGTTAATGTTTTGAGTCCAATATGACTCTTCTTTGGAACATTACCCCCATTGCACTTTACCCCCAACTTGTTTGCTCCCCCCAGCCCTGCTCTTCTTATTCTCCTCCACTGCTGTTCACACTCACCATCTTTTAGCCTTTTGCTGTCCTGCCTTTTTAAATGCCCTGATGTCTGCAATTTAATCTTAGCTCAATTTGGATTTAGTGTGTGACAGTGATGATATAGCTTGCATGAATCTGCAGCACTATTTTTAGATGTGCTCTGGCAGAAAACTCCCTTAAAGTCAAAACGTGTCATAATATCTGCTGCATAACATTAGATGGAACAATTTGTACTGTTTACTTCAAAGGATAATTCAATTAAATATGACAGTCCTTTGCATATTTCACTTAGGAGAAGGGGAGATTGATCGATGAGTTAAATGAAACTAAACCAGTCTGACTACTCGTTGTAGTCCAGTTTACAGAATGGATCTGAAGCAGAATTTATCTGGAAAGCACCTCGATCATGTCTAATGTCAAAATGGTTCCACAAATTAAAATATTGAGTAGATACCAGTTTTAACCAATCACGGACAATCCGTCTTAGCAAGCCAGGTGGCCTCGGTATGATTTACAGGGTCAGCTCACTGTTCCATTAATGGGACTTGCGCAGTTGAGTCCTGCTAAAGCAATGTTATTATTCAGGAACTGCGGTCAGAGGCAGGAGCAAGAGCAGGTTAAATCACTGAGATTTAGACATCAGATTCCGCTCTCCAAACCACCCGAGTGGCTCCAAGTCATCAGCTTTCAAGTTGACTTTCTAGTCTGTGCGAGCGCTGTTTGGAATTATCTATTATGTAAAGCAGTAAATAACAGGACCGCCTTCTCATGTGGTATCTTGATATGTCGCTGGTGTCACTCGGGAATCTGAAATAGGAGATTGATAGGATTTCCTCAATTCCCTCCCTCAATTTCCCCTCAGTCCCCTCCCTGCAGTCTTCCACCTTGAATTCCCTCTTAGAGGTCACAGATGCCATCTTTGTGAGGACACACAACTTTGTGCATTTCGCCCGGGACCAGGGTTAGCCAGGATGCAAGAGTGATTGGATTCGTCCAGATCTCAGGTCTCCCACAGTGCAGGGTGCAATCGACTGCAACTCACGTGGTGCTCAGGTGTCTGTTGCAACACATGGTGAACTACATCAGCTGCAAGGGGTTCCATTCGCTGAATGTGTGACCACCAGAATCGCATCCTGCAGGTGTGCGCTCGGTTTCCAGGGAGTGTGCATGACTCTGACATCCTCAGTCAGTCACAGATCCCTGGAGTGTTCCAGGGCCCACATTGGTGGCCTGGGATGGATGGTGAAATTGAGAGTTTAGTAAAGCACTGTGTGCAATGTCAGCATCTGCAAAAGTTGCCAGTGACAGCTCCATTACACCCATGGGAGTGGCCAGGTAGACCTTGGGTGTAGTTACACATTGACTACGTTGGAGCTTACCTGGGAACAATGTTTCTGCTCATTGTCGATGCCCGTTCAAAATGGTTGGACAAATATAAGACAAAGTCACCAACGCCAGCCGCAACAACTGAGAAACTACATCAGAGTTTTGCAATTCACCCACTACCAGAAGCAGTTGTTTCTGATAATGGCACGGCATTTACGAGTGCTGAGTTTCAACGGTTTATCAGCCTCAACAGTACCACTCATGTGAAAACTGTACTGTACCACACCTCCTCAAACGGACTGGCTGAAAGGGCGGTTCAAACATTCAAGACAGACATGAGAAAGATAACTGGCGATTCCTTAACAACCAAGCTAGCACGCTTTCTTTATCATTACAGGACTACCCCTCACACAACAACAGGTGTCACACCTGTGGAGTTATTACTGAAATGCAGTCTCAGGCCGAGATTGAGCTTAATGATGCTGAATTTAGAGGGGAAGGTGCAAAGGAGTCAGGGAAGCCAGAAAACTAGACATGACTGGCATAGTCATGGGAGGAAATTTGCCGTGGGAGAGCCGGTATCCGTGAAAAATTTCGGGAAGGGCCAAAGTGATTACCAGGTGAAATAAGTGTGGTGATTGGACCTCTATCTTATCACGTGGAGATGGAAGGACGGATCATCTGTAAACATGTGGACCATTTAAAGAAGAGAGAGACAAGTCACCAAGATTTGGTTCCACCAGTGACCATGACTGGGTCTGTATTTCCTGTTGAGGAGACTCAACCCAGGACTGACATGTCTGATGTTCCTGTAAGAGTTGAGGATATAGGACTGCAAGTATCCACCGAAGCACCTGATGTTCAGGCAACTCCGGAAAAGAAGGTTCCTGATAAAGAATCTGAAGTTGTGGAGCTGCGACTTCCACATGTACCCGGAAACCACCTGAAAGACTGAATTCCTTACCCAGTGTAAATATTATGCGGTCTTGAAAAATGTGTACTTGTAAATATAATATGTATAGCCACGTTAAAGTGGAGGAATGTAGTAATTATGGTTTTATTTAGTGTGTAATGTACCTTTAAGAATAATACATGTTACTTGCTGAGAGGACACAGAGATAATGATGGAACTTAGTGACACCTGCCCACTACATTCTGGCAGCAATGACCAGCCCCGTCAAGGTGCAGTAATGTCTCCAGTGAGTGAGGCCGGACCATCACTGTGGTCTGAAGGCTTCATTCTGCACAGGGAAAAGGCCCTGGACTAAGACAACTGCCTTTATCTTGTGCAGAAAGGTTTCACATCTGAGTGACAAGAACACTGCTCATCAGAACAAGGAGCCATAGACAGGGAGACATTCTTGGGAATTTATTGACAATAGTGAACATTATGTACAAGTGATTAACATCCACGCCCAGGCTGTGCAATTAATTCTCCTTAACTTTCCTAAACCTGCCACTATGTCTTTGTGCTAACTGCTATACCCTGTCTGTCATGCCCTGTCTGTGATGACTTTGGCGGGCATCCTCTGGAGGGCCGAGGTCTTGAGGGCCCCGGCCTGCTTTCAGAGGTCCTGCTGTGTGGCAGTGACACCCTCCTCAGCCTGTGGAGCTGGAGCTGCTGAGGCCACAGGAAGAGGGGAGTCAGATGGGCCGGAAACTCTCGGAGTCACCCGGATGGATGGGACCGGATTGTGCACCTGCTGATCCTCCTCCCAATGGATGCCCAGGGTCCCCAGAGTGACTCCGTAAGGAGTAGGAGTAGCTGGAGTGAGATCGAGCTGCCCAGCAACCCCCTCACGTACACAATGTTGGAGGTCCAACTATGGCATCAGCAATGGAGTTGAGCCCACACAGCAGTGCAGGAGCGATGTCCTGGTGGACCAAGGTCTCCATGGTGGCCAACATCCTGCCAGTGTTGACCTTGGTGCATTGGCATGCCGGTGCTATCACCTCAGAGTGAAGGCAGACAGACTCCTCCATTGTGCCTTGCAATCTGAGGAGTGCAGCGGCCATCCCTTCCTGATGTTCCCAAGCTAGCCTTTGGAGCTCCAGCAACTGTGACATGACCGAGTCCAGAGGCTCGTCATCTGACTCGGACTCAGCAATGTTCTGGCCTCCAGCAGCCCTCCGAGTGCTGAGCACCAGGGAGATCCCTGCCGCCGCCTGCAGTGGATCAGGCAGTGCGATGTTCTCACCAGATTGTGATCCTGAGGCTATTCTAAAGTTAGGACCCACCAAGGTGTGTGTCTCTGCACTGGTGGAGGGTGTGGGTGAGGGCCTTCAGATTCCTCACCAGAGGTTTCTTCGGGGTTCAATGTGAGGTCCTGGGATGTGGACTCTATCGGCTGTTTCCCAGATGTGCCAATCGAAGCAAGGGGAGATAATTAGTACATGGCAGTGGCCTGTGAAAGAGGACACAACTCCCACAGCGTGGTTGTCTGATGGATGTTACACTGCTGGACCCTCACTTGGTAGAGCATCGCCGACCTCACTGTCAGTACAAGAGTGAATGGTGATGTAGCTTGAAATGGCAGTGAGTGAGGGCCCTGTGGATGTGTGGTGGGTTTGGGAGTGTGTGAGTTGAGAGTGATGAGAAGAGTGACTTACCCTGGCAGAATGGAGGAGATCGTTCATCCTCTTGCGCCACTGGGTGGCTGTCCTCTTCTGAAGGGCGTTGGCACTGACCAGCGCTGTAACCACCTCCCAAGCCGGGTTAGTGCTGTTGCTGCCCATCCTGCGGCCAGAGCGGGGGTAGAGGACATCCCGGCGGGCCTCCACGGCATCCAAAAGGCCCTCGAGGGAGGGGTCTCTGAACCTGGGGGTCCATGGTTTCGGGGCCATGTCTTCCATGCAGCAGTGGTGGTCTGGAAGCACTGAGATGTGGGCATGCGGCTGGACTTCAAACATGGGGCCTGGCGTGATGCAGCAGCGGGGTGATGGGGGGCAGGTGAATGGGAGCCCACTCGCCATGGAAACGGCGCATTTCCCGGGAGTGAATAAATAAATTGGCGGGTTTGGGATGATACGGTGTAAAGACCCACCACCGCAGCCAGTGAGTAAAACATCATTTTACCCACCCGCTACCGCACCTAGTGCAAACCTGGGAAAATTCTGCTCAAATTTAAAAAAAACACAGCCAAAGCCGGGAATGATCTTTTAACCACCCTAACGTACCCTGGAAACATTCTAAAAACTCACTGCAAGAACTCGATCACTTTGAGGTCGGGTCTGTGATTACCACGGGGGCCCGCCAAAACCCGACAAGCGAGGGAAGAAGCATTGAGTAATCGGTTACTGCAGCGCCATCTTTAAAAGTGAGACAGCACTTAAAGCTGTACTCCTCTGTGCTGAAAAGCAACCGTAGACAGTAAATCAACCGTACCCCAGATCAAGTTGGGCTGATACAAGGGCCAGACCAGAGTTTGGGCCTTCAGCAAAAAGGATTTTCAAGATGCACGATAGCTTCAGGATGAGATAAGAAGAAAGAGGCTGAACAAGCGAATACACCACTCTACTCAGTAGGTCCGATTGTCAATGTCATCATTGTGAGGCAAGTAATAAATTAATCTTCAGATAAGATTGAAGTTGTTCTGAAATCTTTTGATACCTACTTTAATCTAAGAAATAATAAAATATTAGAGTAAGCAAAGTTCAACGAGTGAGTCCAACAGCTTTTGGCTCTTTCATAAATGAGTTATGCAGATTGGCTGAAGGCCGTGACTAAGGCAAATTTAAGTCAGAGTTCATAAGAGACCAAATAGTAGTCAGAGTGGCTGATGATGTCCTTTCGGACATACTACAGACAAAAGAAGATCTGCCTCTAGAAAAGGCCATCCAAATAGTCAGGCAGCCTGAAATTCGCCAATAACACAGGTCCATTTCATACGGCGAGGTTAAACCATGGTACAGAGAAACTCCAACTGTCCAGTTCATAAAGCAACAAAAGGCAAGGGAGACTCCAGGCCAGGGAAGACAATGCCCAAGCAGACCACATGATGCTGGGAGACCTTGCCAGTGCTGTGGAGCTAAAAGGCCTCACAGGCGAAAGTAATGTCTAGAAACCCCTGTGCAGCATTTCAATTGCAGCTGGCGGGGGCACTTTGGAAAGCTGTGCAAGCCTCAGACATCGTGACATGCGAAGGATCCCAAATCAGTCCACGAGATTGAGGTAACGCTCCAGGAAGAAGTCCAACCAAGCTTCCTGGGTGAGATCAAGGATCCCGGATTCTCCTTTTGGAATGCTAACATCTCTGTAAACTGTCCCCTCACCAATTTCAAATTACACACGAGGGCCAGTGTCACGGTGCTCTTGGATAAGAAACCGTGGCTGAAAAACCTTTGGCTACGAGTGGCAGACACACCGCTCTATGGCCCTGGAGGAATCTGACTTCCATTCATAGGCACGATCCTAAAACCACTCCGGTATGGCGACAAGTAAATGTTCAAAATTTTGTACACCATCTGATACCAATCTGTTTCTCTCTTAACCATCTCCAAATGGCAGAAGATGTCAGAACAACCTCTCAAGGGTAATCCTGGAGTGTTGGCAACACTAATAAGGCTTGTTGTTACCAGTGAGGCGAGACGAGAGTGGGGATCTCGGGTACGGAGATCGGATCTGTGTGAGAAGGGCAGCGGCAGCGGGAGATAAAACCCGGCGGCAGAGAGTCCCTTCAACCTGTTTTAACCTGTCAGAGCCACAGTGTGATGTCAAAGGAAAACAGGTAGGTGATTGGTGGGTATCCCATCCGTGTCTCTTTTGATTGGCCAAGTGGTTTAAGTCAGGAGACGTTATTTACAGCTGAACAGTACAGTTAAGAAATTCACTTTTAAAATATTTAACATCCAACTTAATTAATTAAATAGAATAGAGATGGCTGGGCAGGTGAGGTGTTGCAGCTGTGGTATGTGGGTTTAGGTGGACGCCGGTGTAATTCACAGTGACCACGTCTGCAGCAAGTGTTGGCTGCTCGAGGAACGTCGGCTCAGAGTTGATGAGCTGGAGTCCGAGCTGCGGACACTGTGACACATCAGGGAGGGGGAGAGTTACTGGCACACTGTGTTTCAGGAGACAGTCACACCCCTCAGAGTAATTACATAAAATTTTGTCCATGGTCAGGGACAGGATGGGGGGGGTGGTAGTGGGGTGGGGGGGTTGGAACTGTGAGTGAGGCAGGCATGGGGGATTCAGAATCTAGCTTTGGAGGAGCCTCAGCCAGCACCTTTGTCCAACAGATATGAAGTTCTTGCTCCTGGTGTGGACAAGGGCACAGACTGCAGGTAGAATGAGCAAACTGACCACAGCAGTGCAGTGCAAAGCACCATTCAAGTAAGGGAGAAAAGAGAAATGTAGTGGTAATAGGGAATAGCATAGTTAGGGGAATAGATACTGTTCTCTGTAGTGAAGACAGAGCGTCCCAAAGGCTGTGTTGCCTACCTGGTACCAAGGTTAAGGACATCTCTTCTGGGCTGGAGAGAAACATGGAGTGGGAGGGGAAGGATCCAGTTGTCATGATCCACATGGATGCCAACATCATAAGTAGGACTAGGAATGAGGTTCTGCTGAGGTACCACGAGCAGCTCAGGGCTAAATTAGAAAGCGTAGCTACAAAGATAATAATCTCCGGATTACTACCTGAGCCACATGCAAATTGGCATAGGGTAAATAAGATTAGAGAGGTAAATGCGTGGCTCAAAGATTGGTGTGGGAGAAATGGGTTCTGATTCATGGGGCACCGGCACTAGTATTGGGGAAGGAGAGAGCTGTTCCATTGGGATAGGCTTCATTTGAACCATGCTGGGACCGGTGTCCTGGTAATTGAATAACTAGGGTTGTAGATAGGACTTTAAACTAATTAGTGGTGGGGGAAGAGTTCAATTGAAGGGGAGTTTAAAACATCAAAAGGAAGCGAGGGAGCACGGATGCAGGGTAATGAAGAGGTGAACAATAATCAAAGTGTGACAGGGAGGGGCAGAAAATATTACAGAGACGTGGTTGCAGGGTGACCAAGACTAGGAACTCAATATTCAAGGGTATTCAACATTCTGGAAAGATAGGCACAAAGGAAAAGGAGGTGGGGTAGCTTTGTTAATAAAGGAAGGTATCAGTGTGGTGGTGAATAGTGATAAAGGTGCCATAGATCGTGATGTGGAATCAGTTTGGGTAGAAATAAGGAATAGCAAGGGGAAGAAGTCACGGGTGGGAGTTGTCTATAGGTCCCTGAAGAGTCCCCTCGCTGTAGGACAAAGTATAAATTGGAGGCATCTAAGAAGGGCACTACAATTGTCATGGGTGATTTTAATCTGCATATTGACTGGACAAATCAGATTGGCAGGGGTAACCTGGAAGGCAGATTTGTAGGGTGCATCAGGGATTATTTCTTAGTACAATAGGTTGCAGAACCTACCCAGGAACAGGCTATTTTAGATCTAGTAATGTGCAAGGAGGTAGGATTAATAAGAGATATTGTAGGTAGGGATCCTCTAGGGAGTAGCGATTACAACATGGTAGAATTTCAGTTTTAGGGCCAGCAGGCCGGGTCTCAAACCAGTGTCCTCAACTTAAATAAGGGCAATTACAGGGGTATGAAGAAAGAGTCATCTAAAGCGGGCTGGGAAAACAGACTAAGGGGAAGGTCAGTGGATGAGCAGTGGCAGAAATTTAAGCAGATATTTCATAACACTCAGCAAAAATTTATCCCAGTCAAAAAGCAGGACGTGATGAGAAGGATGGACCACCCGTGGTTAACAGAGGCGGTCAGGGAGAGCATCCAATCAAAGACTAAGGCATACGAAGTGGTGAAAACTAGTGGCCCTCAGAGCATCCGTTATTTCCTCCCTGGCTTCTTTCAACAGCCTGGGATACAATCCATCTGGCCCTGGTGATTTATCCACCTTCAAGGATGCCAGTCCCCCCAGCACTTCCTCTCTCACTATGCTTATTGTCTCTAATATTTCACACTCCTCCTCTTTAACTAGAATGTCTGCATCATTCCTCTTCTTAGTGAAGACAGAGACAAAGTACTCTTTGAGAACCCTGTCCACATCTTCAACCCACAGGTTACCATGTACATCTCTGATTGGCCCTACCTCTTCCTTGGCTATTCTCTTGCTCTTAATGCACTGGTAAAATATCTTAGGGTTTTCTTTGATTTTACCTGCCAATATTTTTTCGTATCCTCTCTTTGTTTTCCTAATTTCCTTCACCCCTGTACTTTCAATACTCCAGTAGGCTTTCTTTTTTGGTGACTGTCATAAGCTTTATTTTCCTGCTTTACCTTGGCCTGTACGCTTCTGGATAACCAGGGGGATCTAGGTTTGGCAGTCCCGGATTTTCTTTGTGGGGACATGTCTACACCATGCCCGTAGAATCTCACCTTTGAATGCCTCCCGCTGATTTGACACAGTTTTTCCTTCCAATAGTGGTACCCAGTCCACCCTCGCCAGCTCACCTCTCAGCTTTGTCAAATTTGTCTTCCCCCAGTTTAGAGTGACTAAACTAGAGTCCAGTTTAGAACAGGAGTAAAAGTTCGATCTTTGCCCTTATCCATAATGATGCTAAATCTAACTATTTTATGATCACTATCTCCAAAATGGTCCCCCACTGCTGCTTCATCCACTTGTCCAGTTTCACTTCCAGGACTAAGTCTAGAATTGCGGCCCCTTTCGTTGGGCTTGTTACATGCTGGCTAAAAAAGTTCTCTTGAGTTTTGTGATCTCTGTGCCCTTCACACTGTTCGTATCCCAACTGATATTAGGGTGGTTGAAGTCCCCAACGATTACTGCCCTATTGTTTTTGCACTCAGAAACCTGTCTACATATTTACTCTTCTAACTCCCTCCCACTATTTGGGGGTCTATAGTACACTCCTAGCAGTGTGGCTGCCCCTTTTTTATTTCTGAGCTCAGCCCATATGGTCCCAATTGATGCTTCATTTAACATATCATCCCTCCTCACAGCTGTAATTGTTTCTTTACCCAATAATGCTACACCCCCAACTTTTTTTATCCCCCTCCCTATCCTGCCTGAAAACTCTATATCCAGGGATGTTGAGCTGCCATTTTTGCCCCTGCTTAGGCCAAATTAGAACATAAGAACATAAGAAATAGAAACAGGAGTAAACCACTTGGCCCCTCGAGACTGCTCCACCATTCAATAAGATCATGGCTGATCATCTTGTGTTTCGATTTCCACATTCCCATCTAACCCTGATAACCTTTGATTCCCTTGCCTAACAAGAATCTATCTACCCCTGCCTTAAAATATTCAATGACTCCACCTCCACCACCTTCTGAGGCCAAGAGTTCCAAAGTTACACAGCCCTCTGAGAGAAAAAATTCTCCTCATCTCTGTCCTAAAAAGGTGACCCCTAATTTTAAAACCGTGCCCCCTAGTTCTGGACTCACCTACAAGAGGAAACATCCTTCCCACATCCACCTTGTCAAGGCCGGTCAGGATCTTGTATACTTCAATCAAATCACCCCTCACTCTTCTAAACTCCAGTGGAAACAAGCCCAGTCTGTCCAACCTTTCCTCATAAGACAACCCACTCATTCCAGGTATCAATCTAGTAAACCCCCTCTGAACCGTCTCCAATACATTTACATCCTTCCTTAAATAAGGAGACCAAAACCACACACAGTATTCGAGGTGTGGTCTCACCAATGTCCTGTGTAACTGAAGCATAACACCCTTACTTTTATGTTCAATCCCTCTCGTAATAAAGGATAGCATTCCATTAGCCTTCTTAATTAATAGCTGTACCTGAATACTAACTTTTTGTGACTCATGTACTAGAACGCCTAGATCCCTCTGCACCTCAGAATTATGCAGCCGTTCTCCATTTAAGTTACACTCTGCTTTTTTGTTCTTCCTGCCAAAGTGAACAACTTCACCTTTTCCCACATTAAACTCCATTTGCCAGATCTTTGACCACTGACTCAACCTATCCATATCCATCTTCAACCTCCTCATGTCCTCTTCACAACATACGTTCCTACCTATCTTTGTGTCATCTGCAAATTTAGCTACCATGTCTCCGCTCTCCTCATCTAAATCGTCGTTGTAAATCGTAAAACATTGAGGCCCCAGCAAAGACCCCTGTGGGACATCATTCGCCACATCCTGCCAATCAGAAAAAGGGAATATGCAGGCTCTCTGTTTTCTGCCAGCCAGCCAATCTTCTATCCATGCTAATATGTTACCCCCTACGCTATGTGCTTTTATTTTCTGTAATAATCTTTGACGTGGCACCTTATCAAATGCTTCCATTGTAGTGATAGTATCATGTTGCCAAGTATCTATCCGTGCCCTCAGCTCATCAGCTTTATTTACTATGCTCCTTGCATTTACATTTATATCTTATAACAATGCCAAATTCCTGTGCTGTACACTATTTAAACTGTGCTGCTTCTGTCTTTCAGAATTATTCACTAATTCTCCATCTCCCTTTCCCTGCTGTGAATTTGCCCTCAGGTTCCCACCCCTCTACCAATCTAGTTTAAACACCACCCCCCCTACCCCCAACAGCACTGGAAAATCTCCCTGTGAGGATATTTGTCCCGGTCCTGTTCAGTTGTAGACCGTCCGGCTTCTACAGGTCCCACCTTCCCCAGAACCGGTCCCAATGCCTCAGAAATCTGATACCCTCCCTCTTACACCAGATTTCCAGCCACATATCTATTCATTCAATTCTCCTATTCTTCTACTCGCTTGCATGTGGGACTGGGAGTAATCTGGAGATTGCTGCTTTAGAAAATCTGCTTTTCAATCTCCTTCCTAGCTCCCCAAACTCTGCTTTCAGGGTCTCATCCCCTTTCCTACCTAAGTCATCGGTACCAGCATGGACCACGACCTCTGGCTGATCACCCTCCCCCAGGAGAATGTCCTGCAGCCGCTCCATGACACCCTTGATCCTGGCACCAGGGAGGCAACGTTCCATTCTGGATTCATGTCTACATCCACAAAAATGCCTGCCTGTTCCCCTAACTAATGAATCCCCTTTACTACTGCTCGTCCCCTCTTCTTTCTCCCCTCTTCCTCTAGAATTCCTTTTTCCATTCCATTTCTTTCTCCTCTGGTGCCGCAAACCTGGCTCTGACTGCGCTGCTCTGGGGAACCAATACTCTCATCGGTACCCAATTGGTGAGCGGGACCCCAGGGAACTCCTGCCCCACCTGCCAAGTCTTCTTGGACTGCCTGCCGGTCACCCATTCTCTTTCTGCCTCAGGATTCTTAAGCTGCGGTGTGACTGCCTCTCTGAATGCTCATACAAGCATACTAATCAGGAGCAGGAATAGGCAACTCAGCCCTTCAAACCTGCTCCGCAGGCTACCCACGGCTCTCAGTCTCATGGGTGCGCCACAGTGACTCCAGCCAGTTCTCAAGTTCCCAAACCCAGAGCTCATAGTTCTGCAGCTGGTGAAATTTCCTGCACATGTGGTCATCTGGGACATTGGTAGCGTCCACAGCTTCCCACATATTACAAGACATGCATTCCACATGACTGAGCTGTGTTGCCATGGTTTTAATTTACTTCCCTTCCGTTAACTTTATTTTACTTTGGTTTCCTTATGCACCTTTTTTTATCTGGCCTCGACTTACCTTTATTTCCCTATTGCTTGTGTTTCTTACTTAAATGTAAGTGGCTCCTTCTTTTAAAAAGAATGTGTTTTTCTAATTCTCAGATACTTGATGACACTCCCTAACATCAGTTTCTCAATGAATTTATGTTTCTCCTGTGATGTTAAGTGCTGCTGACTGCCTGTCTCAGGGCCCTCCTCTAGGTGCTGCTGACTGCCTGTCCCAGGGTCCTCCTCTCACACTCTCCTCTAGGTGCTGCTGACTGCCTGTCCCAGGGCCCTCCTCTCACACTCTCCTCTAGGTGCTGCTGACTGCCTGTCCCAGGGCCCTCCTCTCACACTCTCCTCTATGTGCTGCTGACTGTCTGTCCCAGGGCCCTCCTCTAGGTGCTGCTGACTGCCTGCCCCAGGGTCCTCCTCTCACTCTCTCCTCTAGGTGCTGCTGACTGCCTGTCCCAGAGTCCTCCTCTCACACTCTCCTCTAGATGCTGCTGACTGTCTGTCCCAGAGTCCTCCTCTTGCACTCTCCTCTAGGTGCTGCTGACTACCTGTCCCAGAGGCCTCATCTCAGACTCTCTTCTAGGTTCTGCTGACTGCCTGTCCCAGAGTCCTCCTCTTGTACTCTCCTCTAGATGCTGCTGACTGTCTGTCCCAGAGTCCTCCTCTTGCATTCTCCTCTAGATGCTGCTGACTGTCTGTCCCAGAGTCCTCCACTTGCACTCTCCTCTAGGTGCTGCTGACTACCTGTCCCAGAGGTCTCATCTCGGACTCTCTTCTAGATGCTGCTGACTGCCTGCCCGAGGGTCCTCCTCTCACTCTCTCCTCTAGGTGCTGCTGACTGCCTGTCCCAGAGTCCTCCTCTCACACTCTCCTCTAGGTGTTGCTGACTACCTGTCCCAGAGGCCTCATCTCAGACTCTCTTCTAGGTTCTGCTGACTGCCTGTCCCAGAGTCCTCCTCTTGTACTCTCCTCTAGATGCTGCTGACTGTCTGTCCCAGAGTCCTCCTCTTGCATTCTCCTCTAGATGCTGCTGACTGCCTGTCCCAGAGTCCTCCTCTCACTCTCTCCTCTAGGTGCTGCTGACTACCTGTCCCAGAGTCCTCCCCTTGTACTCTCCTCTAGATGCTGCTGACTGTCTGTCCCAGAGTCCTCCTCTCACACCGTCTAGGTGTTGTGTGATTCCTTGTCCTAGAGTCCTCCTCTCTTGCACTCTCCTTATCCAATCTTACAAGCCTCTGAACTTCTTTGTGAGACCTATAGAAGACTAGTTACTTTGTTATAAATTACAATTTTGATAAGTGTGCTTTGATAGTTTTTGCTCAATTTGAATTGTTGTGATTGCATGATAAATGGGGTCAGGATACAAAAGTATGCAGATTGGCTTTTCCCTTTAACTGCAGTGAGACAGAACCTGAACCCCAGTGTATTGCTGGCCCGAACAAAGCCCCTCCCCAATTCAAACTCCATCGATCATGCTTTCACTTCAGTACAGCAGATCCACTGCCAATGGCTCAGAACCCCATAATCCCAACATGTTTCCTGACAGTGGTCTTCACTTTAGCTTATGACGAGGGTGGAGGTGAGTTACTGTGTAGGCTGTACCGACAATATGGAACAGGCCACCTTGATAGTCATATTGTTTGCTGTTTGTGGGGTCTTGCTGTGTGGAAATTGGCTGTGCTGCTCATTTGCTTAGAATCATAGAACGGTTGCAGTGTAAAATGAGGCCATTTGACCCACTGAGTCCCTGCCAGCTCACTGCAATAGCAATTCAGCTAGTCCCACCACCCACCACCCCCCCTGTCCTTTCCCAATAGCCCTGACATTTTAATTCCCTTCAGCCGCATATCCAAATCTCTTCTGAAGGCCCGGCTGAACCTGCCTCCACCACACTCTCAGGGAGTGCAATCCAGGTCCTGATCACTCACTGAGTAAGAGGGCTTTTCCTCGCGTCACCTCTGGCTTTTTATGCCACTCACTTTAAATTGGTGTTCTCTGGTTCTGGCATGAAAATTTTATATAGTGGAACTTTAAGCATCCTGATAATCATGCCTTATGCCGTTTTACTGTGTTTTCTTTTTGAGTTCCAAGTAAATAACTGGTTTTCTCTTTATCCTTCACGGTATTATCCCTCCCGAAATCTGTGTGTGGCTCAATGTCTCGTGGTACACAACGTCTCTCACAGTTCACTCCATTGCATTCAGTTTCTCAGTGAGAACAGGAAACCATCGCCGCCTCACATGAACACGGCATCGCTGATACAGATTCAGAAGCCTAAGAGGCTGCAGCTCCATGGCAACCCTCTGGGGAATCGAGGTTTCAAGACAGGCTAATTTGCAGCTGAACATAACCAGTAGCTCGATTCTCCCCACCCCTGCTCCTATCCCACCAGCTCCCCCCACTACCCACCCCCCCCCACTACCCACTACCCCCAACATCCCCCCACCCCACCGCCCCACCCTCCCCCCCCCCAACAACCCTCCCCACCCCCACCACAAAACTTTCCCTTAGTTCCAAGGGGCTTAGTTCTATGGAATTTATTTCAGTTCCATATGGAAGGCTGAGGTGTAGTGGGTGGGGTGTGGGGGTTGGGGTCGGGAGGCATGGGGTGGAGCGGGGATGTAAAATGGACACTCGCTGACTCTTGAATGACTGCTCTTCATATCTAGAGTAGCGGGGAGTGCGGTGATGGGTAGAGGTTGTGGGGGGAGGGGGTTGCTATTTGCCTGCCCTACAACACCAAGTGTGCCTGAGATGCTGAGGTGGAGGTGACAGGCCACTGTTGCACATTCAGATGTTAACGAACTGGGTCCAGTTAGTGGAACAGGCTGATTTTATGCACCAATTTGCATTGATAGAGACCCAGCTGCCTCCTCTGTGTATCTGGAGGGTGTCTCTATCTATAGCTCATTTGGAGGCATTTAAGGCAGCTCATGGGGGGGGTGGGGGGTGCGATGTTTGGATTGACGTCGGCTAGAATGTAGAGGTCGTCCCATGCATAGAAACTCCGATTGCTGCAACCTTTCACATCGCAATAGCCGCTTCAAAAATTGTGCCCTTCAAAAGCCACAGTTTTAAAAAAGTAATAGAAAGGAAAAATTCAGGAATTTTCAAAAAGGGAATTGGATAAAGACTTGATAGGAAAAAACATACAAGGTTCTGGGGCAAAGGACATGGATTGGGGCTAATTGGTCTTTCAAAGAGCTGGCACAGGCATAATGGGCCAAATTGGCTCCCTCTGTACAATCCTATAAAATAACTCGCATTTGTTTAATGTCCTATTGCACTCCCTGGATGCTCCCAACGTGATTCACAGCTAACGAATTACTTGAGAAGCACAGGCAGTCAAAAGGCAATATTATGCATCTTCAGTTAAATACGGACAAGGAGAGGGATTGGTTGGTGTCAGTATTATCTTGACTCCATCAGGTGCAAAGAATTGAGAAGGACAATAAATGCCTAACATAATTGTAGCTTCTTTCTGGGTTTAATCCTTTTGTGCCTCTCTGAATATGCTCCACATAACAAGGCATATCTGTTTTAGAAAAGTGACACGCTGGGAATTCATATTATAACACCACACACTGGAGCAGATGGGTTTGATTAAAGAAACTCCCTGCCTGTACGAATAAATTAAATCTACTTCACGGAGTTTAAAAGCAGATGCCTTGTGACAGGCCAGTTTACAGACAAGCTTGCAGCTCAGTTGCTGTGTCCTCCAGTCAAATGATGTTAAAAATCCCACAATACTCAGCAACACATAATATAAAATGACACTCAGGGCAGGATCTTGCTTTCCATCATGGGGGGTGGGGGAAGAGGATGGGGAGCGGCGGAGGGTTGGGGGGGGGGCTGGATTAATGTTTGAATGTGGGCAGCTCTGGGGACGACTGCGCAACTTTCCCCGCCAATTTTGTTTTGGAAATCATGCTGATTGCACGCCTGAATTGTCAAAAGGTATTGCCAGCAGGTGAAGCTTCACTAGCAGAGCAGCACTGGGAATTGATCCATTGGTCAGCACCCTAACCTCGGGGTCAGAGGCCTGTTGGTTCAAGCCCCACTCCAGGGACTTGAGCCCCGAAATGGAGGCTGATGATGCTGTGCAGAGGGAGTGTAGCACTGTTGAAGGTGCTGTTTCTGGGATGAGATGTTAACCTGAAGCCTCGGTCGCTCTCTTGCTGGATGTTAAATGTTCCTGTTTGGCCCAGAGTCCTGGCCGATATTTATCCCTTAACCAACATTGCTTTTAAGAGCAAAATATTACCTGCTCATTATCTCATTGCTGGGAGTTTGCTCTGTGCAAATTGGCTGCCACATTTCCTACATTAGAACAGTGATTGTACATCAAAAAGTACTTCATTAGATGGAATACCCTGATTGCCTACGCAAGCTCTGCCCTTCAGATTATTTCATTGTGTTTATGTCATTTTGAGGTGTTTCTGAGAATCGTGAACAGGAGCCATGTTAATCCAAGTTTTCTTTCTTTTAGACCGTCCATCGAGAAGGGGCCTTGGGTGGGTGTCGTATGGGCAGCAGCCACCACCTCCCTGGTGGCGCTGGTGAGTACAAAAGAGCTACAAGACTCTTATTGGCCATCAGCTCTTGGCAGGCAGAAGCTCCCTCCATCCTGGGGGGTCCTTAAACTCGGGGAAGGCCTGCTGCTAGCCTGGTTGGCACAAGATGTGGTGGTCCTTCTTGAAAAGAGGCAACGCGGTGGCCAATTCGCCAGCCAGTGGCCGAGTGGAGTTGTAGAGTAAAAGGTTAACATCAAGAGCACCTGATACTGATGTAACTATGATGTAACTGTGATGAAATGTCACATGACTAAGAGACTGAGATCCGGTGGGAAGCAGGAGTGCAACATTGTGTAGAATGCTGAGATGTACGTGGATCTGTAAATACACAAGCTAGATACAGGTGCAGGTGTTTCAGTGTTATCTGATGAAGTAAACTGGCTTAAAAACAGCACATCACAGCCACCCTCTATCCAGGTGCAAGGTCCAGGAGGTGCAAGGCAAATAATAGGCCAACACATGGCAAGATTAAGATACCAGGATAAAGAAACTGTGGAACCCCTCTGAGTGATAAGGAACCTGGAGTCATCATTAAAGAGTGGAAAACAATGTTTGCAGATGAGTCTCATTGACAAGGTAGATGAATTTGCAGATGAGCAGTCCAGTAATGTATTGAGGAATGAGTTTTCTTTCCTATTTTCAGGCCTAGGTAAGTTGAAGACAGAAAATCACATTACCCTAAGGGTGGATGCTAAACTATATGTCTCTTCACAGCAGGATATGTCCCTCACCTGCTCTTAGATAAAGTCAAGTGAGATTGAACACATGTTACAACAAGGGTGTCACCTCTCCAGTAACCATATCAAAGAAGAGGTATTTTGGGATGGCCACAGAATCTGTGTGGACTTGACTCAATTATAAACAAGTCAGTGGGGCACAAGATCCACCCGATGGCATTAGTGAATGAAAACCTCGCCAACTTTTTTAAAAGTGTCCTCTTCACAAAATTCACAGAATTACAGAATTTTACTGTTACAGAAGGAGGCCATTCAGCCCATCGTGTCTGCACCAACTCTCCAAATGAACATTATGGCCTCGTGCCATTGCCCTGCCTTTTCCCCGCACACCTGCACGTTGTTTCCATTCAAATAATCACCTAATGCCCTCTTGAATGCCTCGATTGAACCTGCCTCCACCACACTTTCAGGCAGTGCATCCCAGACCCCAACCACTCGCTGTTTGAAAAAGTTTTTTCTCACCTCACATTTGCTTCTTTTGCAAATCACTTTAAATCTGTGCCCTCTCGTTCTCCCTATCTGCTCTGTCCAGCCCCCTCATGACTTTGAATCTCTCAATCAAATCTCCTCTTAGCCTTCTTCTCTCCAAGGAGAACAGTCCCAACCTCTCCAATATATCTTCATAACTGAAGTTTCTCATCCCTGGACTCATTCTTGTAAACCTCTTCTGCACTCTCTCCAATCTGTTCACATCCTTCCTATAATATGGTGCCCAGAACGGTACACAGTACTCCAGCTGAGGGCTAATAATGAGTGTCTTATATAAATTCAGCATAACCTCTCTGCTCTTGTATTTTATGCCCCTATCAATAAATCCCAGGATACTATATGCTTCATTAACTGCTCTGTCCACATGTCCTTTAAAGATCTATGCACATATACGCCGAAGTCTTTCTGCTCCTGCACCCCCTTCAAAATTTCACCCCTTACTTTATATTGTCTCTCCATGATCTTGCTACCAAAATGCATCACCTCACACTTCTCCGCATTGAACTTCATCTGCCATCAATCTGCCCACTCCACCAACTTGCCTATGTTCTTTTGAAGTTCCACACTTTACTCGTCACAGTTCACAACACTCCCAAGCTTCATAAACTTTGACTTTGTCCCCTGTACACGAACATCTAAATCATTAGTATATATCTGGAAAAGCAAGGGTCCCAATATCACCCCCTACAAATCTTCCTCCAGCCCGAAACATATCCATTGACCATTGCTCTCTGCTTCCTACTTTTCAGTCAATTTTGTATCCACGTTGCTACTGTCCCTTTTATTCCATGAGCAATAACTTTTCTCACAAGTCTGTGGTGTGGCACTGTATCAAATGTCTTTTAAAAGTCCATGTACACCACATCAACAGCATTACCCTCATTGACCTTTTCTGTTACCTCTTCAAAAAACTCCAGCAAGTTAGTTAAACATGATTTCCCCTTTAGAAATCCATGCTGGCTCTTCCTTTTTCCATGTGATGACTGATTCTATCCCGAATAATTGTTTCTAGAATCTTGCCCACCGCTGAAGTTAAACTGACTGGCCTGTAATTGCTGGCCTTATCTTCACATCATTTTTTGAACAAGGACATAATGTTTGCAATTCTCTAGTCCTCTGGCACCTCCCCTGAGTCTAGGGAAGACTGAAAAATTATGGCCAGTGCGCCCTGCAATTTCTAGTCTCACTTCTTTCAATAGCCTTGGATGCATCTCATCTGGTCCCAATGCCTTGTGTACATTATTCAACTACTCCTTATCGATTTTGAGCCCCTAGTGACAGAGTTTCCTTGTCCATCACCACGTCCTGTGTAGCAACTACCTCCTTGGTAAAGACAGAAGCAAACTATTCATTTAACACCTCAGCCATGGCCCCTTTGCCCATGTGTAAATTCCCTTTTTGGTCCCTAATCGGCCCTACTCCTCCTTTTACCACCTTTTCACTATTTATATGCCTATAGAAGACTTTTGGATTCACCTTTATGTTGGCTGCCGGTCTCATAATCACCCTTCAACTTCTCTAGTTTGCTTTTTCACCTCCCTTCCGAACATTCTGTATTCCTCTTGGTTCTCAATTGTATTTTCTAGCTGACACCCATGATAAACTCACTTTTTCTTCTTTATTTTAATTTCTACCTCCTTTATCATCCAGGGAGTTCTGGATGAAAAATTGGATGCTAACAGCGGCTTTTGGCAGCTGCCTCTGGACAAAGAATCCAGGTTGTTAACTATTTTTATCAGCCCATTTGGTTGTTATTGTTTTAACAGGTTGCCATTCGGAATTGCTTTTGCCCCTGAGATATTCCAAAGAACGACGTCTCAGACCCTAGAAGGCCTGGAAGGAGGAACATGCCATATGGATGACTTTCTCAAACGCGGTTCATTGAGGGAAGAACATGACCGTCGAGTGACAGCAGTCCTAAATCTTCTACAAGAAACAGGTTTGACGTTGAATGACTAATGTGAATTTTCAAAGCCTATGATAAAACTCGTAGGGCACATTGTGCAAGCTTCAGGAATTATTGCCGACATGCAGAAAGGCAAGGTGAGTAGAGAGTTCTCACAGTCTAAAACATCACAGAATTACAAAGGTTCCTTGGGATGGTCAACCAATTAGGCAAGTCCCTGTCAACTGGGTGGAAATCAATGAGACATTACAACAGCTGTTGAGACAAGATCAACAATGGTGCTGGAATGTGGGCCTGCAAAATGCTTTTGACAGGATCAAAAATCTCCCTAATTTCACCAGAAACTTTAGTGCGCTATGATCCAGAGTTGCTAACTATTGTAGCAACAGACACATCATCTACAGTCTTGGGCATAGTGCTATTTCAAGTTCATAAAGATGGACAAATAAGACCAGGTTATTATGCCTCAAGCTCTCTGACAGACACAGAGAAGGCAAAAATTGAGAAAGAAGCATTAGCAGCCACATGGGCCTGTGATAAATTCATTGATTACGTCATGGGATTAAGGTTTAAAATTAAAACTTGACCACAAAATTTTAGTTCCTCTTTTGAACCTAAAGGAAATTGCAAAAATGACAACTAGAATTCAATATTTTAAACTGAAACCCATGAGATACAATTCAGTGACTGAGTACGTTCAAGGGAAGTACCAGATGTCAACAGATGCATTATCAAGAATACCAATGGAAAGAGTCAAGCAGGAAGATTTCAGTTTTATGGAGGAAGTGGAAGCATATTTTTCATTCATTATGAAACACTTTCTAGCCACTGAGAAGAGATTACAAGAAATTAAGCAAGCACAATAGCAAGGTGATGGGTGCATCGAAATAAAAGAATATTGCCAGAATGGATGGCTGGATTATACTTCTAACAACCCAAAACTTCAACAATACTTTGAGCAGTGAAAACATCTCATAATCGTTGACGATTTCTTAGTTTGTAACAACAGACTAGCCATCCTTCAAACATTTTGACTCGAAATTCTCTAGTAAATCAGTCGAGGTCACCTGGGGATAGCTAAGCGCCGAGGAAGAGCCCAACAGTCTGTTTGGTGGCCAGGCAGAGTTTGAAGAGTTGTGTAGAGAATGGATAGAGATGAGGGAAACGCTGGCACTCTCCTCTTTTCCTTCATGGCCATGACAGCACCTGGGAATGGATTTATTTAAGTTTAAAGGCAGAGTTTTCATCATTGTCATCGATTGAGATAAGGAGAAATTTCCTCACTCAAGAGGGTTGTGCATCTTTGGAATTCTCTACCTCAGATTGTTGTGGATGCTTCATCGTTGAATATGTCGAAGGCTGGGATTGATAGATTTTTGGTCTCTCAGGGAATTAAGTCATATGGGGAGTGGGCAGGAAAATTTGAGTTGAAGCCCAGGATCAGCCATGATCATATTGAATAACGGAGGAGGCTCAACGGGCTGCATGGTTTACTCGTGCTTTTATTTCTCGTGTCGTCATGTTCTACTCCAGATGGTTTGAAGTGGGTAGACTGCACAGTATCACGGTAAAAACAGCCTTTACATTACTAAGAAGAATCTTCACAACACAAGGCATCCTGGGTGTTGTGGTGTCAGGCAATGGTCCTCAGTTTGTTAACGAGCTGTTCCATAACCTTGCACAGGAATATGGTTTCACGCATGTGACTAGTTTGCTAAGACATTCTCAGTTGAACAGAGAAGCAGAAAGAGATGTTCAAACAATCAAGGAATTGATGAAGAAGAACAAAGATATTAACTTAACCCTTCTTATTCACAGAACCCACCGCTAAAAAACAAATTCTCGCCATCAGAACTATTGATCGGAAGACGGCTGCAAACAAATGAAAGCTTGGCCATAATGTTTGGATCTGGATGGAGACAAGGAACTAGAAACAAGTAGAACTCTACAACCACCCAGGTGGATGACACTCCTATTGAATGATGAGAGAGTGATGTTCATCCTCAACCTCAATGAAATCAGGACCAGGTCAAGGAGAATGGTCCAGGCACCACAGAAACTAACACTGTGAAGCCTGAGAGTTTGGGCGGAGATGTAGGACTATGTGTATAATTGGGATAAAGACTTGGGGGAGATGTAGTGTAAAGAGTTAACATCAGGAGCACCTGATACTGATATAACTATGATGCAATGTCACATGACTAAGAGACTGTAGGTCTGGTGGGAAGCAGAGGTACAACCTCATGTAGAGTACTGAGATATAGATTTGCGACTAAAGAAGAACGGTTTTTACAAATAACAGTCTATTGCAGCATTCTTGGGGTAACAGGCAATCCCTGAAGAAACCCCATCTAGACCCTGAACTCATGATGAAACACCTGTCACCTCCACAAGATTCCGCCCTTAATTTCTTTTTATGGACTTGATTTGACTCAGATTCACACGATTTCCCTCTCCGTTGTACCTCTTTCTTTCTCAATCCTTAAATCTAATTGGTTAAGGAGATTGACTGTCGGTCCCGTCGTTCATCGAGTTACCAGAAACCGCGTTGTCCCTCACCGCAATGTCACGCTCCTGGCATGTTATGCCACAAAAAGATCTTGAGCTGAAGGGTGCTGGAAAATGTCTAACTAATGGAGCTTGACAAGAAGTGTCCCACTCAAGCAAGAATTAGTCCAATTAGTGTAACCAATTTGTAGAAGCTGAGTAGTCATATTCCGCTTTCATATTGTGCTTTTCCTCGACTTAATCCCTGTGTTTGAGAGACTGACTCCTATGACAGAAAGGATGGGCTGAAGTGTGGAACACTGTGCCACAGAAGGCAGGAGATGTGGGGACCCTATGAATAATTATAAATCGGATATCGATAGATTACTACTAGTCAAGGGTTTGGAGCCAAACCCTTGACTGTCGGTCCCATCGTTCATCGATAACCATCATCTCATTGAACGCTGAGCTTGAGGGGCTAAGTACATATGAGCACAGGAATTAGGAGCAGGAGTAGGCCACTCAGTCCTTGGAATTCACCCCACCATTCAGTAAGATCAAGGCTGATCTGATTGTATCCTCAACCCCACATTCCTGCCTACCCCTGATAACCTTTCACCCCCTTGTTAATCAAGAATCCATCTAGCTCTGCCTTAAAATTATTCAAAGACTCTGCTTCCATCGCCTTTTGACGAAGAGAGTTCCAAAGACTCACAGCCCACTGAGAGAAAAAATTCCCCCTCATTTCTGTCTTAAATGAGCGACCCCTTTTTTTTAAACAGTGGCCTCTCGTCCAAGATTCTCCCACAAGAGTAAGCATTCTCTTCACATCCACCCCTGTAGTGATTGTAGGTATAACCTTTCCTACTGCCTTGGGGGTCACATGATTGTACTGACGAATGAGCCATAAGCACGGGTATTCTTCGGGGTGGAGTTTTTTAGTCATGGACCTGGTTCAAGGCTGTAGCTTCTAAACAAGCTCTGTTATAATGTTATAGCTCAGACGCTGCTCCTCACCTTGAGAATGTGAGTACATCAATTCTTAAGGAAAGAAAGAAATGTATACTCACCAGTCATGTGACTCTTTGGCAGAATTGACCCCTATGACTCGTCTGTGGAAGACTGGAGCCAGTACATAGAGTGCCTTGGTCTTTATTTTATGGCGAATGAAATAACAGTGGAGGAGGAGCAGAGAGCAATCCTTTTAAGCGTCTGTGGTAGCAAGACCTCTAACTTCATCCGCAGTCTGATGGCACCAAACCCACCCAATTCTATATCTTTTAACGCATTGGTAGACCTCATGAAGTTGCATTTTCAGCTGAAGCCATCAGTAATTATGCAGAAACTCAAGTTCAGCTCCAGAGTGAGGTCCACAGGAGAGCCTGTTGCAATTTATACAGTGAAGTTGAAGCAGTTGACTGAGCATTGTGACTTCGGAGATACACTCAATGACATGTTGCGGGGCTGGTTGGTTTGTGACTGTTATGACAATGCAGTTGGTAAAGCTGAGTTATTTAAAAATCCCAGAGGGAAACCTTAAACTGTCAAAACTTATAATTTTAAGTGTTATGTTTGAGATGCGACTCTAAATTCAGGAATCAGACCACCAGTTCTCAAGGTTTTACATTGAACTAAATGATACATTTTATTAAGTTACACAGGTTAATATAGATGTACACATGGCTACAAATTACTACTATCATAACTTTCAACAAATTCCCAAACTAATCTCCATTAAGGCAACAGCAACCAAACACCAGGCAAAGAATTTTCACCTTATGAATTCAAAAGGGGGTTCTTTTCACTTTGTTTCCTGTGGAGCCAGTTGGGAGCTTACATTGACCTCGCATTGTCTCTGTTCTGCACACCCAAAAACTGCTAAACTTATACCTATCACTACTGATTGAATGTTAATTTTCATCGTATTAACAACCTCTGAACTAAACCTCTTTAACAATAAAACCCCTTTCATAGCACCAATTTCATTAGTAATATAAACATATTGCTTGGTACCTGTTAGTTAGGCATCAGTTTTCACCCCACTTCTTGAATGGTCTATTCAAAAATGGCAAAAGCACGCTTTCTCTCTTACATAGCAAAACTAGTACACATCAAAGCACCTAGACTAGCTAGCTGGCTTTAATCCAGTTAAGACACACCCAAAGACTAACTCTGTAATTTAAAAGAAAAATATTTTCCAAGATATTATATATATTAATAGCTTCATGACATCCCCCTCCTTATCAAAAAATAAACCATCTTAATTCTAAAAGGTGGTTTCATTTTAATAACCCAACTCACACTACCTCCTATACTTATAACACTATTACATTACCAGGTGCATGCAGTAACATTAGGATATATATGCACAAGTCCTTGATATCAACAGAAATCACTCCAGTTCATTGTTCAGGTTTTTTTTAAATGCCCCATTTTCCTTTAAGCTTCAAACTCTTGATAATGCATCTGTAAACAGATTTTCTCTACCAGCCATATGTATAATAGGTGGATTAAATGGCTGTAACAATAGATTCCATCTGAAAAGCCTTGCACTCTTGCAACAAAATTTGTCCAAAATCGTCAAAGGATTATTGTCTGTATAAACAACTGTTTCGGATGAATTGTTTGCAACGTAAATTTGAAAATGCTGCAATGCTAACACCAAACTCAAAGTCTCTTTTTCGATGGTTGAATATCTTCTCTGTTGTACATTCAGCTTCCGTGAAAAATACCCTATTGGTCTTTCAATTCCAGTGTCATCTTCTTGTAACAGTGCTGCCCTGTTGCCTATATCGCTTATTTCAATGGCCAGCTTAAATTGCTTGGCATAACTGGGTACTGCCAACACTGGTGTCATAGTTAATACAGTTTTCAAACTATTGAATGGCTTCTGACACTCCAGTGTCCATTGAAACTTTTTGTTCTTTTTTAATAGTTCGGTCAGTGGAGCAACCACTTGGCTAAAATTTGGTACAAATTTCCAGTAAAACCCACTCAGGCCCAGAAATCTCAAAACTTCTCGTTTTGCTGTAGGCAATGGGAAATCCATGATAGCCTTGACTTTCGCATCTCTTGGAGCCATCTTACCATGTCCAATGTTGTGGCCTAGATACGTAACTTGTGCTTTTGCAAATTCACTTTTAGACAAGTTCACCATCAAATCGTATTCTTGCAGTCGAGTAACTAATTCTTCCAGATGCTGTAAATGCTCCTCCTACGTCTGACTGCAAACAGTTAGGTCATCAATATAAACCTCAATTGCTTAGAACCATAATTACTTTGTTTGTCAGCCTTTGAAACATCACAGGTGCATTCTCCATACCAAATGGCATGACTTTAAACTGATATAGTCCACTTGGCATTATGAAAGCTGATATCTTCTTTGATCTCTCCGACAACGGTACCTGCCAATATCCTTTTAGCAAGTCAATCTTTGCGATAAATTTCGATTGTCCCACTTTCTCAATGGAATCTTACAACTGTGGTATAGGATACAAATCTGCTTTTGTCACCGCATTCACTTTTCGATAGTCCACACACACCCTTTATACTCCATCCAGTTTCAGTACCAGTACAATAGGCAAATTCCAGTTACTGCAACTAGACTCAATGACATCATTTTGAAGCATGAAATCAATTTCTTTTTGTACTTATGATAACCTTTCTGGATTTAATCTATAAGGTTGTTGCCTCATTGAAGGTGATATTTCTATACTTACATCATGTAAAGCTAAATGTTTATTTTCAAACTTATTTCCACAAACAGGTTTGTGTGACTGCAATAGCTTTTCCAAATCATTTTGACACTTGTTTGGAAGGTAACTCAATATTTCATTTAAATTTTCAAGCACCCTCACATTATCCAATTTGATTAGAGGAAAATTAATTTCAGAGTCCTGCATTTTTACCTATTTCTCATCATCCACCATTACCAATCTCTCTTTTTGTTCCTCTTCCCTGTCAAAGTACTTTTTAAGTATATTTACATGACACACCCTCTGCTTCCTTCTTCTATCTGGAGTATTTATTAAATAATTTATTTCACTCAATTTCTTTTCAATCCTGTAAGGCCCATTAAATCTTGAATTTAATGAATCACGTTATACTGGTGACAAAACTAATACTTTCTCTCCAGAAACAAAACTGCAAATTTTAGCCTTCTTATCTGCTTTCACTTTCATCACTTACTGTGATATCTTTAAATGTCCCCTAGCCAACTCACATGCTTTTTCAATCTTTCCTTGAAATTTGCTATGTAACTCAGGAGAGTAATTTCTAAATTATGACCCACCAATTTTTCATGAATCAATTTCAGTGGTCCCCTTACCTCATGACCATAAACTAATTCAAAAGGGCTAAAACCGGTCAATGCATTAGGAGCGTCTCTAATAGCAAATAACAAGAATGGAATTCCCCAGCCCAATCCTGTGGATAATCCTGACAGAACGCGCTTATCATAGTTTTTAAAGTTTGATGCCATCTTTCCAAAGCTCCTGTGACTCCGAATGATAAGCTGTTGACTTAAACTGTTTTATCTCCAAAATGTTCATTACTTTCTTACACAGCTATGATATGAAATTTAAACCATGATCTGATTGTATTTCTTTAGGTAAACCATATCTTGTGAAAAATGTAATGAACTCCTCTACAATCTTCTTAGTTGTAATATTTCTTAAAGGTATTGCTTCAGGAAACCTGGTAGACACACCCATTATTGTCAGTAAGTACTGATTTCCACTTTTAGTCTTAGGGAGGGGTCCTACACAATCAATCATGACCCTGGTAAAAGGTTCTTCAAATGCTGGTATTGGGATTAAAGGCGCCGGCTTAATCACCACTTAGGCTTTTTCTGTTACTTGACATATTTGACAGGTTCTACAGAATTTGACCACATCCCTATGCAATCCTGACCAAAAAGAATTCCTCTGCATCTTTTCCTGTGTTTTCCTCATTCCTAAACATCCCCCCATTGGAATTTCATGAGCAATCCTCAGAATCGAGTTTCTATAACCTAATGGGATAACAATCTGATGCACCTCCCTCCAGCTTTCATTTACTGAGACATGATCTGATCACCATTTTCTCAACAGAATACCTGCCTGAAGATAATAGCATACTGAAATACATTTTGCTTAGGTTTCTGAGTAAGTTTTCTGATATAACTGTTTTAATTGCAAATGATTTTTCTATAACTCCACTAACCTCTTTGAATTAAACACTTCAACTGAACTGTCCTGTGTTCTTTCCTTCTGAACAATGTTATCAAATACAGTGCCAACTAATTGGATTTCTACACCTTTTTCTTGCCTTTGAACTGCCTGCTCATTTTGTTTATTTTGTTCTTCCCTGTGGGCCATTGATCTCATCATAACACAATCAGGAAACAATCCAGGATGTTCCTTCTGTAGCACTTCTGTTGAAAACACTTGTACGGGCTGCTCAACCACCATAGGCATCATCTACATTTGCGATCCAGCTATATCATTACCCAAATAAATTGAACCCCAGCAATGGGCAATTTTTCCACCGCCCCAACTATAACTTCACCAGCCTTCCGTTTGCTCTTTAAATTTACCTTCTACAATGGAATAGATTTAGCATCTCCATGAAACACCTTCTCCTGCAATACTCCCTCTGAATAACAAATATCACTATCCCACAACTTAATGATTGACTAGCCCCTGTGTTTCTTAAAATTTTAACATCTTTACCTACTCCACCTTGTACACATGGAAATACTTTCCCTTCACATACAAAATCTTTTAACATTTCTGCAACCTGCTCCTCAGAATTCTCTTGAGAAAAATATGAACACACCCCCACTTCTTTACCTTTCACTGATTCTGTTTCACTTGTACACAACCCATTGGATTCTCCTGTGCCTGAACCTCAGAACCCATAGTGCTTTTACTTCCAGAGCTTTTCTGTACCCCAATAATTCCTGCAATCTCCAACACACTGACTTTGTGTGCTCCACTTTATTACAATGAAAACATATCAATTTTTGAATATCACGTCTACATTCAGCACCTTCCTTTTTATTCAGAGAAAAAAATTCCTGGGAACTTCCAGTTACTCCTTTTCTTCCCTGATCACCTGCTTTCCTTTCACTTGCCCACTTTTAATTCTTTTCCAACTTGAAAGGGTGACGGAAAAAAGGTTGAGCTCTATGAACTAACTCATAATCATCAGCTAACTTTGCTGTTTGTCTTTCAGAATCAACCTTCTGTTCCTCCACATGAGTTCTCACTACCGAAGGGATTGAATCTTTAAATTCTTCCAAAAGAATGACTTCCCTAAGAGCTGCATAGGTTGTGTCTATTTTTAACACCGTATTGACTGGTCAAAATTACTTTGTTTTACTCTTTCAAACTCAATATAAGTTAGCCCAGGCTTTTTCCTTGTATTCCTATATTTCTGCCTATACGCTTCAGGAACCAAACTCATATGTACTCAAAATAGCTTTTTTCACCACATCAAAATTCACCAACATTTCTTCTGAAAGTGAAGCATATACTTCAAGCCCTACCTAACAACTTAGACTGTAATAATAACATCCAGATTTCCTCTGGCCATTTTATCTGTTTAGCTAGCTTCTCAGATAAAATAAAGACTGCCTCAATATCTTTTTCCTCAAACTTTGGAGGAACTTGTACAAATTTAAACAGATCCCTATTGGGTTCTACTCTAGAGATAAATCTTTCCTCACCTACTGACATCCTTTTCCTAACTGCCAACATTTGCAGTTGGAATTCTCTCTCTCTCTTTCTCTTTCCTCCTTCCCTATCTTCAGAATTTCTAATTCCCTTTTAAAAGACATTTCTCTGTCCTTTGCTTCAAATTCAAGCTTTTTCAGTTCCTTTGCTTGTTCAAAGTCTAACATCTTTATTTGTAACTGAAATCTCACTACCTCCAACTGTGACTCACTAATGTCAGGTTTCACTTCCAACTGTAGATGCTGTGCTATACTTTTAACTATATCTGATTTCCTGATGTGTATCCCCAATTGTAACTTACCCACCAACTCTGTTAACATACTTTTGGTTATTCTCTCCAACCCAATCAGATTTATCTCTTCTACTCCAAGACAAGTCTCAGCAATTGTCAAAGCCATCTTCCAGTCTCACCACTTGTAAAATACCTCACCAGCTCCTGAATTCAAAGTGCCTCTTGTACTTGTAAGCTTAAGATTCACCAATTCCTAGCCAATCAAGGAATTAGAAATATAATTTATCCTGACACAGCCCCAAATTTTTATGACAATACAGTTGGCAAAGCTGAGTTATTTAAAAATCCCAGAGGGAAACTTTAAACAATTGTCATAACTTATAACTTTAAGTGTTATGTTTGAGATGCGACTCTAAATTCAGGAATCAGACCACCAGTTCTCGAGGTTTCACATTAAACTAAGTGAAACATTTTATTAGTTTACACAGATTCAAATAGATATACACATAGCTACAAATTACCACTATCATAACTTTTAACAAATTCCCAAACTACTCACCATTAAGGCAACAGCAACCCATAGATTTAACCAAATACCAGGCAAAGCATTTTCACCTTACGAATTCAAAATTAGGTTCTTTTCACTTTGGTTCCTGTGGAGCCAGTTCGAGGCTTGATGCTGCCTTTTGATCTCACATTGCCTCTTCTCAACACACCTGAAAACTGCTAAAGTTATACCTCCCACTGCCCATTGAATGTTAATTCTCATTGTATCAACAACCTCTGAACTAAACCTGTCTAACAATAAAACCCTTTTCATAGTACCAATTTTATTAGTAATATAAACATATAGTTTGGTAGCTGCTAGATAGGCATTAGTTTTCACCCGGCTTCTTGAATGGTCTATTCAAAAAATGCAACTGCACGTTATCTCCTTTATATATCAAAACTAGTACATATCAAAGCACCCAGACTAGCTGGCTTTAATCCAATTAAGACACACCCACAGGTTAAATCTCTATATTAAAAGTAACCTATTTTCCAAAATATTATATACACTAATAGCTTCATGACGATGCCATCCAGTGCCGTTTACTTGCAGAAGTTAATATTGATTTGAAGCGCGCCATGGAATTAGCGCTAGCAATGGAGAGTGCCAAGAGGGACTCACAGGCTTTGCAGATTGTGCAGCATGGTACCGTTCTTCAATTCGGGCGGGAACCTATCACAGGGTGTGATGCGAAAAGCAGAGAGACAGCAGCGGAGCGGGAGACAGTCTCTGCTGCTCAAAAATGAAAAAGCACAGTGAAAGCATCTCAGCAGCGATTCAGAAATGAACCTGTTACTGATTTGGGGGTAGCCATGTACCAAAAACCTGCAGATTTAAAGAGGCAGAATGCCATTACTGCCACAAAATAGGGCATGTAATAAAGCAATACAGGGTGAAATAAAGACAGCCAATCAGACAGCAGACTAAGATGCTTGAAGTGCAGAATATACAGAACCAGAAGCTGCTGATACTGATATCTATTCCCTATACAATGTCAAAGCAGTAAAAACTGAACCAATCACCAACACCCTTCAAGTGAATGGGAAGCCTCTAGTTATGGAGGTAGACACGAGAGCTTCAACCACAGTGGTGGGAGACCACACACTTAAAGACCTAAATGAAGATACCCAGCCACTGAATCTGGAACAAACCAGGGCGCAGCTGAAGACATACCACTGGAGAGTCAATACTGGTAAAAGGCATTACCACACACTGTGCCCTATAGGCAACAGACAGCCCAGCTTCCAGTCATCATTGTAACAGGTGAAGGACCTAGACTTCTGGGCCAGGATTGATTACAAAAAATTAAGCTCAGAAATATTTCAAGTCAGAACAGGAGGAATTCCTGATTTGCTAAGGAAGTACGACCACGTATTTTATGACGAATTGGGAAAATAAAAGGCCGAGAGGCAAAAATATATGTTGACTCGGAGGCAACAGCCCGTGTCTGTCAGGTCAGATCTGTGCCTTATGCTCTATCGGAGAGGCTGGATGCAGGATTCTGCCACTTAGAGAAGCTGGGCATCATCCAGCCAGTCCAATTTTCAGAATGTGCAGCGCCCATAGTCCCTGTGATGAAACCAAATCAAACTACTCGCATTTGCAGAGATTACAAATTAACTTTGAACAAGGCTGCTAAATTAGATAAATACCCTATCCCAAGGATTGAAGATTTTTATGCTAAGCTAGCTGGAGGAAAATCCTACACCAAGCTGGATATGAGCCATGCATACCGACAGATGGAGCTAAATAGCACATCTAGAGGGTATGTAACCATCAACATGGGCCTGCACAAGGGCCTGCACCAATAAACACCCCTATCCCTTGGTGTATCATCTGCCCGTGCAATTTTCCAAAGGACCATGGAAAGCCTATTGCAAGGACTTCCCCGAGTAGTAGAGTACCTGGATGATGTCCTGATCACAGGATCAATGGAAGCCGAACATTTGGCCAACCTAGAAGAGGTTTTAAGAAGATTTTTGGAAGCTGGTGTACAATTGAAGAAAGAGAAATGTACCTTCCATGCAACAGAAGTCTTACTTTGATTACCAGCCAAGGGGTTGCATCCAGCAGATGAGAAAGTCAGGGCAATAAAAGAGTCTCCTACCAGTGTCACTGAACTCAAGTCTTCATGATAAATTATTACAGTCATTTCTTGCCAAACTTCTCAACAGTGTTAGGACCTTTATACTTACTATTGAGAAAGAACCATGATTGGTCATGGAGGGCACAATGAGAAGAAGCCTTCGTAAAGATCAAGAAGCTTTTGCAATCATCATGTCCATCATGACCCATCAAAGGAATTCATGTTAACCTGTGATGCATCTCCCTATGGAACGGAAGCAGTTTTGTCACGCAGGATGGAATATGGTTTTGAAAGGCCAATAGGCTATGTCTCCAGAGCCCTCTCTGCAGCCAAAAAGGGTTATTCACAACTTGAAAAGTAATATTTGGAGTGAAGAAATTCCATCAGTATCTGCATGGGCGACATTTCACCATAGTGTTGGACCATAATCCACTAATGGGTTTATTCAGTGAGGATAAAGCCATTCCGCCAATAGTCTCAGCAATAATTCACTGTTGGGCTTTGATTTTATTGGTGTGTGAATACAGCTTTATGCACCGTCCTGGTGTGCATATAGCAAAATGCAGACACATTCAGTTGTCTTCCATTACCAGATCGCATTGTACATACTCCAGTGCCACAAGAAGTTGTTCTTCTGTTGAATTTCTTGGACTCTTCACTGGTCTGTGAGAAGCAAATAAGAAATGTAAAAAAAACTAAATGGGGAAGAAATGTAGTGATTGTGGGTATAACCTTTCCTACTGCATTTAGGGCTCATGCACTTGTACTGAGCAATAAGCCCTAAGCACAGGTAAGGCCATAGGGTAGTGGTATTGTCGCTGGACTGGTAATCCAGAGACCTAGGGTAATGCTCTGGATACTTGGATTTGCTACAACAGATGGTGGAATTTGAATCCAATAAATATCCAGAATTAAAAGTCAAATGTTGGCCATGAATCCATTGTCGATGGTTGTAAGAACCCACAGGGTTCTTCCTTTAGGGAAGAAAATCTGTCATCCTTTTGTGACCTACATGTGACTCCAGACCCACAGCAATGTGGTTGACTCTTAACTGCCCTCTGAAATGGCCTAGCAAGCCACTCAGTTGTATCAAACTGCTGCAAAGCCTCAAAAGAGGAATGAAACCAGACGGACCAACCAGCATCAGCCAAGGCACCGAAAACGACAACAGCAAACACAGCCCTGTTGACCCTGCAAAGTCCTCCATACTAACATCTGGGGGTTAGTGCCAAAATTGAGAGAGCTGTCTCACTGACTAGTCAAGACACCGCCTGGCATAGTCATCCTCGCGGAATCATATCTTACAGGTAATGTCCCAGATTCGACCACCACCATCCCTGGGTATGTCCTGTCCAACCAGCAGGACAGACCCAGGAGAGGTGGCAGCACAGTGGTGTACAGTTGGGAGGGAGTTGCCTTTGGAATCCTTAACATCGACTGTGGACACTATGAAGTCTCATGGCATCAGGTCAAACATGGGCAAGGAAACCTCCTGCTGATTACCACGTACCATCCTTCCTCAGGTGATGAATCAGTGCTTCTGCATCTTGAACACCACTTGGAGGAAGCACTGAGAGTAGCAAAGGTGCAGAAGGTACCAAGAGTGGCTCGGTAGCACCACTACTGACCGAGCTGTCTGATCCCTAAATGACATAGCTGCTAGACTGGGTCTGCAGCAGGTGGTGAGGGAACCAACAAGAGGGAAAAACATACTTGACCTGATCCTCACCAACCTGCCTGCTGCAGATGCATCTGTTCATGACAGTATCGGTAGGAGTGACCACCACACAGTTGTTGTGGAGACAAAGTCTCGTCTTCACATTGAGGATACCCTCCATCATGTTGTGTGGCACTACCACTGGGCTAAATGGGATAGATTTCGAACAGATCTAGCAACTCAAGACTGGGCATCCATGAGGTGCTGTGGGCCATCAGCAGCAGCAGAATTGTACTCGAACACAATCTGTAACCTCATGGCCCAGCATATCCCCCAGTCTACCATTACCATCAAGCCGGGGGATCAACCCTGGTTCAATGAAGAGTGCAGGAGGGCATGCCAGGAGCAGCACCAGGCATACCTAAAAATGAGGTGTCAATCCAATGAAGCTAAAACACAGGACTACTTGTGTGCCAGACAACATAAGCAGCAAGTGATAGACAGAACTAAGCAATCCCACAACCAACGGATCAGATCTAAGCTCTGCAGTCCTGCCACATCCAGTCGTGAATGGTGGTGGACAACTAAACAACTCACTGCAGGAGGAGGCTCCACAAATACACCATCCTCAGTGCAAAGGATAAGGCTGAAGCATTTGCTACAATCTTAAGCCAGAAGTGCCAAGTGGATGATCCATCTCCTCCTCCTCTGGAGGTCCCCAGCATCACATATGCCAGTCTTCAGCCAATTCGATTCACTCCATTTGATGTCAAGAAGCTGCTGAAGGCACTGGATACTGCAAAGGCTATGGGCCTTGACAAGCCCTGACCATATTCCGGCCATAGCACTGAAGACTTGTGCTCCAGAACTTGCAGCGCCCCTAGCAAAGCTGTTCCAATACAGCTACAACATTGGCTCTGTGAAAAATTGCCCAGGTATGTCCTGTACGCAAAAAGCAGGACAAATCCAACCTGGCCAATTTCCGCCCCATTAGTCTACTCTCCATCAACAGTAAAGTAATGGAAAGGGTCATCAACAGTGCTATCAAGCGGCACTTGCTTAGAAATAACCTGCTCACTGATGCCCAGTTTGGGTTCTGCCAGGGGCACTCAGCTCCTGACCTCATTACAGCCTTGGTTCAAACATGGACAAAAGAGCTGAACTCCTGAGGTGAGGCGAGAGTGACTGCCCTTGACATCAAGGCAGCATTTGACCGAGTGTGGCATCAGGGAGCCCTCGCAAAACTGGCGTCAGTGGGAATCAGGAGGAAAACTAAAAGCTGGTTGGGGTCATACCTAGCACAAAGGAAGATGGTTCTGGTTGTTGGAGGTCAGTCATCTCAGCTCCAGGACATCACTGCAGGAGTTCCTCAGGGTAGTGTCCTCAGCACGACCACCTTCAGCTGCTTCATCAATGACCTTCCTTCCATCATAAGGTCAGAAGTGGGGATGTTCGCTGATGATTGCACAATGTTCAGCATCATTCGCAACTCCTCAGATACTGAAGCAGTCCATGTCCAAATGCAGCAAGACCTGGACAATATCCAGGCTTGGGCTGACAAGTGGCAAGTAACATTCACATCACACAAGTATCAGGCAATGGCCATCTCCAAAAAGAGAGAATCCAGCCATCGCCCCTTGATGTTCAATGGCATTACCACCACTGAATCCCCCACTATCAACATCCTGGGGGTTACCTTTGTTCAGAACTGAACTGGACTAGCCATATAAATACTGTGGCTACAACAGCAGATCAGTGGCTAGGAATAGTGTGACGAGTAACTCACCTCCTCACTCCCCAAAGCCTGTCCACCATCTACAAGGCGCAAGTCAGGAGTGTGATGGAATACTCACCACTTGCCTGGATGAGTGCAGCTCCCACAACACTCAAGAAGCTTGACACCATCCAGGACAAAGCAGCCGCTTGATTGGCACCCCATCCACAAACACTCGCTCCCTCCACCACCAATGCACAGTAGCAGCAGTGTGTACCATCGATAAGATGCACTGCAGGAAATCACCAAGGCTCCTTCGACAGCACCTTCCAAACCCATGTCCCCTGCCAAAGTGATGGACAAGGGCAGCAGATAGATAGGAACGCATCACTACACAGAAGCTCCCCTCCAACTCACTCACCAGCCTGTCTTCGAAATATATCCCTGTTTGTACACTGTCGCTGGGTCAAAATCCTGGAACTCCCTTCCTAACAGCACTGTGGGTGTACGTACACCACGTGGACTGTAGCAGTTCGAGAAGGCAGCTCACCACCTTCTCAAGGGCAACTAGGGATGGGCAATAAATGTTGGCCCAGCCAGCGAAGCCCACATCCCCTGAATGAATAAAAAAAAGTCTTAGGGGCGGAGCTTTCTCTTTGTGGGCCAGGTTCAAGCATGTAGCTTCCACACGAGCTCTGTAATAAAATTACCTGTTTCAAGTAAAAAATCTGTCAGGTACATCAAATTCATCACAGCCGTTCAGCATCTTAATGGTTTTAATCAATTCATCTCTAAACTCCAGTGGATAAAAACCTAATCTATCCAACCTTTCCTCCTAAGACAACCTGCCCATTCCTGGCGTTAGTCTAATAAACCTGGTCTGAACTGTCTTCTAACGCATTTACATCTTTCTTTAAATAAGAAGACTAGTACTATACACACTACTCCAAATGTGGTCTCACCCTGTACAACTGAAGCATAACCTCCCTACTTTTGTAATCAATGCCCCTTACAATATAGTATGATATTCTATTAGCTTTCCTAATTACTTGCTGTATCTGCATACTAACCTTTTGTGATTCATACACTAGGACACCCAGATCCCTCTGAATTTCAGAGCTGTGCAATCACTCACCATTTAGATAATAAGCTTCTTTTTCACTCTTTTTGCCAAAATGGACAATTTCACATTTGCCCACATTATACTCCATTTGCCAGATCTTTGCCCACTCACTGAACCTATCAATGTCACTTTGTAGCCTCCTTACATCCTCTTCACAATTCACTTTCCTACCTATCTTTGTGTCATCAGCAAATTTACCAACCATACCTTTGGTCCCTTCATCCAAGTCAATTATATAAATTATAAAAAGTTGAGGCCCCAGCACTGATCCCTCTGGTGCACCACTTGTCACATCCTGCCAGAAAAAAAACCCATTTATGCCAACTCTCTGCTTCCTGTAAGCCAGCCAATCTGCTTCCCATACCAATATGTTACCCCCTACACCATGAGCTTTTATTTTCTGAAATAACCTTTCAAATTCCTTCTAAAAACCTAAGTATAGTACATCCACTGGTTCCCTTTTATCCACAGCACATGTGACTCCTTCAAAGAACTCCAATAAATTGGATAAACATGATTTCCCTTTTACCATGTTGACTCTGCCTGATTGCCTTGAAATTTTCTAAGTGCCTTAATAATAGCTTCTAACATTTTCCCTATGATAGATGTTAGGCTAGCTAGCCTATAGTTTCCTGCTTTCTGACTCCCTCCCTTTTTGAATAAAGGAATTATATTTGATATTTTCCAATCTAATGGAATTTTCCCCAAATCTAGGGAATTTTGGACTCTCTGACTAGTCACTTCTTTCAAGACCTTAGGGTCCCTTCCATTTCCTGGTTTACAGCTATTTCCAGGATGTTACTTGTGTCCTTCTGTCGAAGGGTCATGAGGACTCGAAGCGTCAACTCTTTCCTTCTCCGCCGATGCTGCCAGACCTGCTGAGTTTTTCCAAGTAATTCTGTTTTTGTTTTACAAGAATACCAATGTCAGGGGAAGGAACAATTTTATACTGTATGAGAAGAGAGTGCTGATTGGTTAGCAAATGGGTCTACCACGGTCTACTGCAAGCCTACCTTCACTCATCAATTGGGATTCTTACAGTTCCACACCCTATAAGATTGGCCTTATTGGCAACCTCATAAATAGGGCCCAAGCCATTTGCTAACCATGCAAGCTTGATGGGGCACATCAAAAACATCCTGTGGGATATTGGCTGCCCTAATCAGATCATTGCACACTGTATATCACGCAAGCTCATGAGCATTAGGCTATCACCTTTGGCCCTGAAAAGTGTCCAGTCTACCTCTATTACCCTGGAAGGGCAAGGTAAATCAAACATTTGCGCAATAGGTGAAGCTAGCTGTTTCACACTGCTGCTACTATGCAGTAGTAACACGAGTGGTATTCACCACTAACAGGATTCTGCCCTCAAGCCAAAAAGACCCTCTGCCTATCACACCAATGAGTAATGTGGTATATGAATTTCAGTGCCAGTGTGATGCTAGGTATGTAGGCCGTACATCCCCAAAGACTAGGATTTCTTATCAAACAGCATGTCCCAGTCGCTGTTCACAATGGGTAAGGTACAGACCATACCCAATCAGCCCATACTTGCAAAACTCAAAACACAGTGTCCACAACATTAGATGTGATTCCATGTTTAGACAACATTTGCTAAATAACCCTCAATGTGCTGAGGATTATGCTGACAACCAATTTAAGATTGTCAGTCAGGCTGACAGAGTGGCTCGTTTGCGTGTACTGGAAGTCACATATATTAATACACAGGGGCCTGTACTTTGCAGACAGAAAGAACATGTACACACGTTGTGCCTCTTTCAGCTAAACAAAATAAGTGACAGCCATTCGCTAATTCATTCCTCAGGGCAATGCCTTGACCAACCGGGGTCAAGCAACCAGGTTTAAAATTTGAAACAATGTTTGGCAGTCAGCTGTTAGCCACCATTAACTGACATATTCTCCATGGCAACGCCTCTACTAATCAGAGCTTACTTGCCAGCCAATCAGCACTCTCTTCTCATACAGTGCAAAGTTGTTGCTTCCCCTGACATTGGTACCCTTGCGATTGTCCTGATATGTGCAAGATGAAGAGCTCTGATAAGATGCCCTTGTTCAGCAATACTCAAGTTCTGTTCTACCAAAAGACTTTGTTTTTAATATTCCAAAATCTTTTTCAAATATAATCTTTCAACCGGAAAGCCAGTGTGTGTGTTACTTACTTAGTTAACAAGCATCCTATCATGCCGGGTGAAAGATAACGTGCCAAGCATGCAGAAATCACCCACATTCTCAAACCTTGCTCCGAATTATGATAAATACGGTGATGATCATTATCTTTACACTTCTTCAGCCGGGTGGTCAAGGCTGCAGCTTCATGAGGCCTACTCCGAATGAAATAAATATCTCTGATATCTAATAGCTGTAGTATAATGGTCTTGCAGATATAGGGTTAATGTGGGGCTGCGTACCCACACACTGATGTAAGAGAGCCCATGACCTGCGTCCAGGGTCAGCTGAATATCGGACGGAGCCGTGTGTAGCGGCGAGCACGGAGACAGCTCCTTGCTTGTACCTGTTACTGTACATGTGTGAATAGGTCTAAGGGCAAGATATTAGGTTCGTTGGGCGGGCGCAATCCCAACCTGCTCGGGCATAAAATCACGCGGGCTGACATCAGGTGAGCATCCCGACATCATGGCGCACTTCATTTTAAACATGTCCCTCTTCATGTGACTGAGTCACATGCGGGGACATGTTTGTATCGTTTATTGAAGCTTTATTTCCCCTTTGTCCCAATCTTCAGCTCCCCTGCGGCGGCCTCTCAGCCCTCAGGGAGCAGTCAGTGCGCGCTCTCCCCCCCTTGTGCACGCACAGACGTCTGCGCTCGCTCTCCTCCCACACCCACCCCAGCAGCGCTGAGCCTTTCAGCGCGCCTTTCACGCAGGCTGGCCGTTAGTTGACCACCCGGCATGAAATCGCAGCTGGGACCCGGTCGCGGGAAGCGGTCCCTTTCGCTGTCACTCCAGACGTAGGGAAAATCCTCCCCCAAGAGTCAATAAAGACTTCCAGTTAACCTACGTACAACAGTGAAGGTTCCTTCAGGCCCATCGCTCAACAACCAACACCGTAGAGCAATAGCAATGTCGAAAAGTTAGATATCAGTAGCCACAGGGATGGTGTTTGAACTACCTTTGTATTTCAGACTTTTAAGTTCTTTTCTCAACAGCTTTGTTAAAGAAAGGAGTTGAGTAATGGGTGGTAGAAGAACAGATGAAAGCATCAATTTTCCAGCACTCTCGGCTTCTTCAAAAGCAGATTAAGAATGGCTGGTGAGAAGTGAGGGGAAAGGAGCACAATTTAACCTGTTAAATGTCGTTTAGAATGAACTGTTTTGAAGTGCTCTGTAGCTGTAGAGTCACAGCATGGAAACATTGAAAGTACCCTAAATGTCGATTTTTGCATCTGGAAGACACTAGCTAATGACGAAAGGAAAGGGCGACAGTGGGTGATCAGTGGCTACAGTGGCTTGGCAACAGGTACCAACACTGAAAATGACAACGCACAATGACACCCGATAACCATTTCAGCTTCTCAGTGAATTGGTTTCTTCAGCCATCAGTAAAACTATGAAACTACCCCATCCCCCCACGCACTGGGTTTGCTCCACAGTCAACATCTTACGCAGATGGAAGGATGCTGATGATGAGAGCCACAGCGAGAGGTCCTCAGTAATCAGTACAATATAGATTCATAAAGAAATGACAACTCTTCCATGCCCGTTATGCAACCTGAGCCTCCTCCCACCCTACTCCATTTCACACTGTCAACGCATCCTTCTAATCCTTTCTCCCTCATGTTTACCTAGCTTCTCGTTAAATGCATCTATACTATTCACCTCAACTACTCCATGTGGCGCCTGCCATTGGGAAACAGCTAGAATCCATTATTAAGGAGGCAGTAGCAGGGCATTTAGAAAATCATAATATAATCAGACAGGCTCAACATGGTTTTTTTTGAAAGGGAAACTGTGTTTGACAACTTTATTAGAGTTCTTTCAGGATGAAATGAGCAGGGTGGATAAAGGGGAACAAGTAGGTGCAGTATATTTGGATTTCCAAAAGCCATTCGATAAGGTCCCTCATGAAAGGTTGCTGCATATGATAAAAGCTCATGGCATTAGGGGTGATATATTAGCATGGATGGAGAACAGGGAACAGACAGTGGGATAAATGGATCATTTTTATGTTGGCATGTAACTCGTGGAGTGCCACAGGGATCAGTTCTGGGACCTCAAACTTGGATGGAAGGACAGACTGTATTGTAGCCAAATTTGCTGCTGATAATACCAAGAGAGGCAGGAAAGAAAGCTGTGAGGGGGATACAAAGAGTCTGCAAAGGGATATGGATCGGTTAAGTAAATGGGCAAAAACTTTGGCAGGAAGAGGAAAAAAAAACAGAATATTATTTAAATGTAGAGAGACTGCAGAATAATGCTGCAGTACAGAAGGATCTGGGTGTCCTTGTAGACAAATCACAAAAAGTTAGCATTTAGGTACAACAAATAATTAGGGAGTCTTGCCAATTGTAAACAACTTAGCATCTTTTTGAAATCCAAACAACTGCTTCACTTATCTAAAAATGCAAATTCCCTTCACACCTTATATGCTAAGACCTCACCCATGTTGACTCATTAGCATTTCAAGTACCCTTCTACACCTAACTCCTTTTGATATTTCAATCTTGCAGGATGGCTCATTCCAATTCAACTAAATCGCGCACACACAGAATCATCCATATTCAGCCCTATAAACCTACTTTACAAGAAATAACCCACAATAGTAGTATGAAAATTACTATAGTTTTGTAACAGAAGTCAAATGAAATGTTGGCCTTATTGCAAGGGGGTTGAAGTGTAAAAGTAGGGAAGTCCTGCGACAGCTGTACATGGTATTGGCGAGACTATACCTAGAGTACCGTGTCCAGTTTTGGTCTCCTTATTTAAGGAGGGATACAGTTCACAAGAAGGTTCACTAGGCTGATTCCTGGGATGAAGGGGTTATCTTATGATGAAAGGTTGAGCAGGTTGGACCCATTCTTCCTCGAGTTTAGAGGAATGAAAGGTGATGTTATTGAAATGTATAAGATTTCTGAGGGGGTTTGAAAGGGTGGAGGCTGAGAGGTTGTTTCCCCTTGTGGGGGAACCTGGAGCAAGGGGGCACAGTTTCAAAATAAGGGGTCTCCCACTTAAGACAGAGATGAGGAAGAATTTATTTTCTTCGTGGGTTATTAGTCTTTGGAATTCTCTTCCAGAGAGAGCAGTGAAGGCTGGGTCATCGAATAAATTCAATATATTTTTGATTGACATGAGAATTAAAGCTTATGATGGGGAAGGGGAGTTAATGCCATAATCAGATCAGCCATGATGGTATTGAATGGTTTTCACGCCGTATTGTCCCAAACCTGCCTCGTTATTTATGCATCCCTGGGAAACACGCCATTTCTATGGCGGCTGGGCTCCCATTCGCCCGCTGGCTATCACCCCGCCATTGCATCATGCCGGTCGCCATGTTTAAAAGGCAGCCGCCGGCAAAGCGCTCATCGCCACCAGCTCTCCGCCGCTTCCCAGGAGACATGGCCAGCAGAGGAGTAAAGACTGCAGTCCCTCGCTTCAACGCTGGGTCCCTCAAGCAACTGTTGGATGCCACGGAGTCCCACCGGGGTGTCCTGTACCCCTGCGCTGGCAACAAGATGGGCAGCGACATCACCAACCCAGCTTGGGAGGCGTTGGCAGCGGTGGTCAGCGCATACGCCCTTCAGAAGCGGACAGGCACCCAGTGTCGCAAGGGGATGAATGATCTCCTTCGTTCCACCAGGGTGAGTCACCCTTTTCTCACTCTCAACTCACACACTCACAAACCTATCACACATCCACAGGGATCTCACTCACTGCCTGTTCAAAGGACATCACCATTCACTCCCTCACACTCACCCTCATCATCCTCAGCCCATCCATGGGATCACTCACCATCCGCACAGGCCAGGCACATGCATCATCTGGCCCGGCAGGCTCCCCATCTCTATCCATGCAGGACAAACTGGCACACAACCGAGGGAGAGGTCGCTGATTGGTGGAGGAATGCCGGAGTTCAGGGTCCTTACAGAATTTGAAAACAGAGCCATCCAACCGGCTGGCGATGACCAGGACTGTTCCTGTGCTGACGGTGAGGTCAGCGCTGCTCTACCAAATGAGGATCCAGCAGCGCAACATCCATCAGACAACCAGGCTGTGAGTGATGTGTCCTCTTTCACAGGCTACTGCCATGCAACAATTATCTCCCCTTGCTTTCACAGGCACATCACTCCAAGACCCGATGGAATCCATAACCCAGGGCCTCCAAGCCGGTTCAGAAGGAACATCTGAAGGGAACCAAGAATGCACCTCCCTACAAGTCCCATCACAGCACTCACACACACCCTCCACCAGCACTGAGACACACACCTCGGTGGGACCTAACTTCAGAATAGGCACAGGATCACATACTGGTGAGCACAGTGCACAGTCTGATCCACAGCAAGCGGTGGCAGGGACTTCCCAGGTCGCCGGCACTTGGAGGACTGCTGGAGGCCAGGAACCTGTTGAGTCCGAGTCAGATGACGAGCCTCTGGACACAGTTGCTGGAGCTGCAAAGGCAAGCTCGGGAACATCAGGAAGGGATGTCCACTGCACTCCCCAGATTGCAAGGCACAATGGAGGAGTCCATCAGTTTTCACTCTGAGGTGATAGCGCCGGCATTGCAATGCACCCGGGTCAACACTGGTAGGACGGCGGCTGCCATGGGGACCTTGGTCCAGGACGTCACTCCTGCACTGCTGCGCGGGCTGAACTCCATCACCGATGCCATCGTTGGCCTCCAACAGTGTGTATGCAAGTGGGGTACTGGGCAGCTCGATCTCACTCCAGCTACACCTTCCCCTCATGGAGTCAGCCAGTGGCCCTTGGGCACTCATAGGGAGGAGAATCAGCGGGTGCACACCCTAGGATCATCCACCCAGGTGACTCCAGGAGAGTCCGGCCCATCCGATACCTCTCTGCCTGCGACCTCCACAGATCCAGCTTCACAGGCCGAGGAGGGTGCCACTGTCACACAGCAGGACCCCGAAAGCAGGCCGGGGCCCTCCAAGTCTTGGCCCTCCTCAGGACACCCACCAAAGTCATCAGGCTGCCTCCACCTCCACTGTGGATGTCCGGGAAGCACCAAGACTTAGCAGCAGGGTTAGGGCAGTTAAGGAAAAGTAGTTACACAGCCTGGGCATGGGTATTGGTCACCTGTATATACTGTTCACTGTTGTCAATAAACTCCCAAGAATGTCTCCCTGCCCTTGTTCTGATGCGCAGTGTTCTTGTCATTCAGATGTGAAACCTTTCTGCACAAGATAAAGGCAGGTGTCTCAGCCCAGGAGCCTCTTCCCTGTGCTCTGTGCGGCCTTCAGACCACAGTGATGGTCCAGCCTCACACTCCCTGGACACATTACTGATGCCTGCACCTTGGCAGTGCTGGTCATTGCTGCCAGAATGTTGTGGGCAGGCATCACAGAGTTCTCTCATACACTCTGTGTGCTTTCACCACCTTTAAGGTGGGACTGGTTCCCATCACATCAGCGTCTGCGACTGTTGCTGCTGTGCACCAGCTCCTGAAGGGCTGAGGTGCTGAAGGCGGACACAGCATCTGATGTATCTAAAGTTTCATGGCTGCGCCTCTGTGAGATGGTCCTGATCACAGAGCACAAGCGAGCTGCACTCGGCCAGACAGGAGTCAGACATTCTCAGAGGCTGTGTGAAGATCTATGGAGTGTCCTCACTGCGTGTTGTCATCATCCCCCTGTAATTGAGCGACTATTAGGGCCTTCACTGCATCTCCATGACAGGGGCATTCTCACAGAGGGTATTGGCTCTGTGATAAGCCAGACTGGAGTCAAAGTTCACAACTGCGATATGAGGATCTACGGGGACACCTCACTGTATGTCGTCATCATCCTCCACAAATCTGGCAGCCATGAGGGCCTCCCAAGTGCGCCTGCCTCATCTGGCCAGTGCGATAGTCTCATCCCGGTCATCGTCACCACCCGAGGACCCCCTGACCCTCATACCCGCTGCTGTCTTCCTCATCCAAGGAGGCCTCCAGCTCCTCCATCTCCTCTTCAGCCAGCTTGTCTCCCCGTTGGAGTGCCAGGTTGTAAAGGGCGCAGAAGATGACGATGATGCGTGACACCCTCTGCGGACAGTATTGCAGGGCTCCACTAGGCTCCAGTCACTGGAACTGTATCTTCAGCATCCCGATGGTCTGCTTCACCAAGTTGCGAGCTGCTGCGTGAGCCTCACTATAGCATCGCTCAGCTGCAGTCTGAGGTCGCTGCACATCACCAATCATCGCCTCTGTACCCAAGGAGCCAGCCCTGCAGCTTCTGTGGACCCTGGAAGACTACGGGGATCTGTGAGTGACTCAGGACGTAGGCATTGTGCACACTCCCTGGAAACTGTGTGCATATCTGCAGGGTGCGTTTCTGGTGGTCGCATACTAGCCGCATGTTCAGTGAGTGGAAGCCCTTGCGCTTGATGAAGTCCACTCAATGTAGCGATGGAGACCTGAGCACCACAGGAGTGCAGTAAAGCGCACCCTGCACCTGTGGGAATCCTGAGATCAGGCCGAATCCAGTGACCTTAGCATCCTGGCTGTCCCGGTCCCGGGTGAAATGCACAAAGTTGTGTAAAGTTGTCCAGTGCCATGGGGAAGATGGCATCAGGGACCTCATGGATGCATTTGTGGGTAGTGGATTGCGAAATCCCACAGAAGTCACCTGTGGAGACCTGAAAGGAGCCACTGGCATAGAAATTGAGCACCGTGGTCACTTTCACAGTCGCTGGGAGTGGATGTCCTCCATGTCCTTTTGGCGCTAAGTCCTGCAGTAAGTGGCAGATGTGAGCCACCAGTTCCCTAGACATGTGCAGTCATCAGCGACACTGGTTCTCAGTCATCTGCAGGAATGGCAGGCGGTGTCTATAGACATTGGCTGTCACTAGGCGGCGACCAGCCATGGCTCATTGTTGTTCCTGGCAGTGTGTGTGGGAGCCCCTGATGCCCCTTCTTCATGAGGTTTCTACTCCTGCTTTTGTGTGGCCAGGTGACTCAGTCACTCTCTCCTCCTGCAGGCCATCAAGCATACAGCTGGGTCACCAGGATCCATAATCCTGATGTGGTCCTCCTGCAGCATGAAAGAGAGAGACATGGTTATCATGGCTGTACTTAGCACCTTTCCTGGCCCTGTGCGACCACCTCTTAATGCTTCCTGGAGAGGGCTGGTCACCCCTCAGAGGGCCGGAGATGATTGCGCTGCATGGTTGCCATGTCAACCTGTGACATGGGGGACACTGGTCCAAACCAGGATGCTGAGATTGACAAGGGGCTGTGAGCACCTCCAGCAGTGACTGCTACATGGTCAGCGTTGGCAAGGAGATTGTACAACGTGTGCAGTCCAACTGCTCCACGGTCCAATAAAGTGGCCGCAGCCTCGCAGTCTGTGCCTGGGTGTTGGGGGGTAAGGTCTGGGGAGCTTGGTGGCACATTGGTGCCTCCGCATTGCTTGTGTGGGCAGACAGGCTAGGAACCTGAACCCAATAACATCATGGTGGCTGCGCCTGATCTGTCTTAGTTGCAGAGGGATGGTCAGGTTTTCTAGGTGTCCCTAACGCGTGGCCACTTCCCTCGCCAACCCTACCCTCCACCTCAATTGCTTGTGCACAGGATCCAATGGCAGGGCAGCAGTTGCCCCCAGACACCCCCACCCCCACCTCACCCACCCCCCCAACCCCCATCCTCCCCACCCCCACCTGGAGTACAGTTGCCTCTGTGGCAGGCAGCACTATCCCTGGACACCCCCACCCCTAGTACAGTCACCTCCGAGGCAGGTGGACACTTCACCCAGGCCCTCTGGCACCCCTGAAGCCTACAAAGCAACAGGCAAACTGGGGAGTTGTGGAAAGTAGCATTGTTCACTCACCTCAGTGCCCCCAAAGTGAAGGCCGCCAACTGCACGTCACCTGCGTGCTGTTGGGAAACGCGTCAGCGTGCTTTCCCACTGATGTGGATGGATGATCCAGCGGGATGATCCGGAGCCTGGCGGGATGTCCTTTTAATGAGATGTGAGATGCTGGTGTATTGCAACGAGGTCCCCGCCGACCATTGGTGGGAAACGCGGCCCACCGACGGCAAGCTGAGCGGACGATCGTGACCCACCTTTCCCACCAACGTGAACCAGATCTCGCCATATTGCCTGCACCTGCCACCTATCACGCCTGCTGCTACCGGGGCATGGAAAGTTCCACCCCAGGAGCGTGATGGAATACTCCCCACTTGCCTGGATGAGTACAGCTCTAACAACACTCAAAAAATTCAACAGCATTCAGAACAAAGCCAGTCCCCTAAAGGGGCACTGTTGGCGTTCCTACAATACATGGACTGGAGAGAGGAGCTACTGAATAGAGTCACAGCAGTCAGCTAATGAACTTTTAAAGCAGGGATGTGCTGCTGAGGCTTTATAAGGCTCTGGTCAGACCACATTTAGAATATTGTGAGCAATTTTGGGCCCCGTATCTCAGGAAGGATGTGCTGGCCCTGGAGGAGGGTCCAGAGGAGGTTCACGAGAATGATCCCAGGAATGAAAGACTTAACATATGAGGAACGTTTGAGGACTCTGGGTCTATACTCGATAGATTTTAGAAGGATGAGGGGGGATTTGATTGAAACTTACAGAATACTGAAAGGCCTGGATAGAGTGGACGTGGGGAAGATGTTTCCATTAGTAGGAGAGACTAGGACCCGAGGGCACAGCCTCAGAGTAAAGGGAAGATCTTTTAGAACAGAGATGAAGAGAAACGTCTTTAGCCAGAGAGTGGTGAATCTATGGAATTCATTGCCACAGAAGGCTGTGGAGGCCAGGACATTGAGTGTATTTAAGACTGAGGTAGATAGATTCTTGATTGGTAAGGAGATCAAAGGTTACGGGGAGAAGGCGGGAGAAACTTATCAGCCATGATTGAATGGCGGAGCAGACTCGATGGGCCGAATGGCCTAATTTCTGCTCCTATGTTTTATATGTCTTATATTTAACAAAAGAATAAAACATTTCTTAAACAAGAAAAGACAAACCATATTGCGATACTTCACCCACAACTATACGTTTACTGATAAGTATACGTAAGGATTACACATTTTACAACAGAGACCGTTAGGAAGTGGAGATGGTTTAAGTAAGTTGTATTTGTATTTGTGGGTGTTAGGAGTGAGTCTTAGCTTTAAGTTTAAGTTTAATTTGTATTTCTGTAATCGTGTGTTAAGAAAGGGGGGGAACTTGAGTTTGGTTTCACTTTAAAAGGCGCCTGCATTTTAATGTATTTTACGACTCTTGAAGGGGAGTTAAAACAAGCGCAAGGTAGAAAAAACTGCCTAGCATCAGGAGACCCACATAGGGATACAGACAGAAACAGAAAAGCAGTTTGAGTTCAGTTTGTCAGTCTGCTCTAAAGTTGAAAGGAGGTGCCAGCAAAAGCAGCATAGGAGAGGGACAGATAGCAAATCCGAAATTGAAGTTGGAAACCAGGGGCTAGGAGAAGCTGGACAGGAGGGAGGTGCAAGAAGCAGGTTCCCACAAAGAACAGAAGAAGGTGGAGAAGACTTTCTAGTTAAAGGGAAAGAACAGGAATCTGGAAAAGATCCTGTTAATTGAAACTATGAGTGAGGAGCAGAGAAAGCAGCAGGGCTTAAAGCAATATAGGCCTGCAAGAAGCCAGAAGATCCAAGGAGGCGGCTGAAGGACTGTAACTCTTTACTCTGGGCATGTGAAACAGTGGTGTTCTGTTAGCATGGCTGAGCATTTAAGAGACAGTGCATGGAAAGCAAGGTTTGAATGCACATGGCAATCCAGTGCAGAGGAACATCAGAAGGAGTTCGAAGGCCTGGAGGGGGACCCTTATTGGTGTCTGAGAGAAAGCGTCATTTGGGAGAAGATTCTAAAGCGAGTTCTTTGAGAGTAGAGATTGGAAACCCCCATGTGAAAGATGGAGTTCAGTGAGACTGGTGGGCTCACAGTGTGACAAGCGTCTAGGGGGAGTTGAGGAGAGACCAATAGCATTTGCTTTGGGTGACATCTGTCACTTGGTTTTTTAGTGTGGTGTGTCTGACCACAAGTCACCTATTGATTTACGTGGACTGTGTACTTGCTGCAAACATGAGAGTAGGAGATAGCTTTTGTAACTTGTGTTATCCTTATGCGTCCATATATATCTGTAAAGGAATAGTTGTGGGTGAAGGAGTATTGTAAAAAGCTCATCTTTTCTTGTTTAATAAATGTTTTATTCTTTTGTTAAAAGTTCATTAGCTGACTCCTGTGACTCTGTTCAGTAGCCATTCTACACGTATCTAAACAAAATATAAAGGTTAGGATCTATCAAGGTGGGTTCCGCCCTGGGATCTGACTTGTCCAGTAGTACCATTAACTGGGATTATAACACTTCTCAAGGGCAATTAGGGATGGGCAATAGATGCTGGCATAACCAGTGATGCCTACACCCCATGAACAAATAAATAAAAGGCACCCCATCAACCACCTCAAAGATTCACTCCCTCCACCACCGATGCACAGTGGCAGCAGGAAATACCATTTACAATGTCCACCGTAGCAGCAACTCTCCAAGGTTTCTTCGACAGCACCTTCCAAACCACCGACCTCTACCGCCTAGAAGGGCAGGCATTTGCATGGGAGCACCACCACTTGCAAGTTCCCCACCACACCACACACCATCCTGACTTGGAAATATATCGGCCGTTCCTTCACCGTCGCTGGGTCAAAATCCTGGAACTCCCTCCCTAACAGCGCTCTGGGAGTACCCACACCACATGGGCCGCAGCGGTTCAAGAAGGCAGCTCACCGTCACCTTCTCAAGGGGCAATTAGGGGTGGGCAATAAATGCTGAACGTGCTGGTGATGCTCACACCCCATGAAATAATTTTTTTTTTTTAAAATCACCATTGTAAATCTTTGGTTTGGCACTTTCACCAGAGACCAGACAGTGCGCAGAACTGCAAGTGCGGTCTAAGCACACTTTTTCCTCTATCCTATTTTCTCCAACAGCTGCGCATTTCACAGTCGATTATTAAACGCTTCAACATTCGTAACAGTTAAGTGGTTCTTTAGCTCCTTGAAAACTACGCTAGGATCATTGCTGCAGGTGCATTGTGATTCACTGCCAGTTTATATTGCTGCTAACAAAAGCTCCGAATCACCAGCTACACACTTGAAAGCTGCTCACTGCCAACACTTGATTGGTGCTTGGAAAAACACTTTGAAAAAAGAGGGTTTTTTTTTCTCTCAGCACACAAAGGAATGTCAGAGCTTAGATGAGTAATCACTCACATGGTGAGTTAACCAGGGCGGTATTATCTGATCACATCTGGCCAACAGGCATTGCCACAACCAGGTAAACTACACATGTTAAGAGAGTTGTACTCCAAGCTGTACCACTTTACAGCACATCTATCTTCAAAGGCTTTATCACAAGACATCTTGTTTGAATTTTCTTTGGAATGGACTTGGCAGCTACTATCTAGTTGTACCTGATCAAAGAAACTTGTCTTGTACCATCGCGTAGCGTGCCTGAATTGGCTGTTCCTATCTGCTATCTCTCTCTCTCTCTCTCTCTCACTTCCCTGCCGTCTGTAACTTAAAGTGATCTTTACTTTACCTGAACGGACAATTTTTTTTTGCCCCGATTCTTAAGGCGGTATTTTCCTCTCGAAGCGCCCGACCCGAAGGAGTGTAAAACGACGCGGGGTGATGTCGGGCGAGCGTCCCGAAGTCATCGCGCACTCGCGTGGTGTCTCGGTCAGCTTGGGAACCGGCGGCGCGCCCACCGTCAATGAAGCGGCCTACTGAGGCCCTGAATCAATGAGTTGACTGGAACTTTTGGCTGCCCATCCGGCCGTTTTGTTGCCGGGCAGGCGGAAAGGGGCAAGCGGCCTTTGCATTTTTTTTTTTGGCAAAACCTCATCCACGGTTGGGGTGAGGTTTCGGCCAGCGATGAAAGAAAATACGTAACCTTTCGACGCTCATGTTTAGCATGTCCCTGCCCATGCGACAGAGCCAACGTGAGGGGACGTGTTTTCGTTGCTTTAAATATCTTTATTTTTTTTTTATTTTAAAAACGTTCGGCTCCCTCTCTGTGCCTCAGGGAGCTTTTACTGAGCGCACTCTTGCACATCCGTGAACTTCAGTTCTCCTCCCCATCTCCACCCGCTGAGCTCACTTGACGACCAGAAAACCCTGGCCTTGGTTTACCCTGTCACTATCATCTTCAGCTGGAAGTCTTTTTAATTTTCCTCCTCCCTTTCTCTGTCCAATCTTTATCTCCATCTGTTTCTCTTTTCTCCCTTTCATTACCTCACCTTTTTACATCTGATTCGCCCGTTTTGATGTCTTTCATTTTCTCAATTTTGTGCCAGATCTTTATTTTTCTTTCATTATTTCCTGATGCTGAGAATCTGTTGCCCCCCTCGAATGTCAGTCCAGATCACGGGGGGTGGATGGGAGTGGGGGTGGGGGGGCGGTGGGGGGGGGGGTACCGCAGTCTCAGGCTAAGGAGAAGGCCATTTAGGACTGAGATGAGGAGAGATTTCTTCACCTCGGAGGGTTGTGAATCTTTGGAATTCTCTACTCCAGACGGTTGTGGAGGCTCAGATAAAAACAAAGAACTGCGGGCGCTGGAAATCCAAAACAAAAACAGAATTACCTGGAAAAACTCAGCAGGTCTGGCAGCATCGGCGGAGAAGAAAAGAGTTGACGTTTCGAGTCCTCGTGACCCGTCAACTCTTTTCTTCTCCGCCGATGCTGCCAGACCTGCTGAGTTTTTCCAGGTAATTCTGTTTTTGGTTGTGGATGCTCAGTCACTGAGTATTTTCGAGACTGAGGTCGATAGATTTTTGAATGCAAAGTGAATCATGGGATATAGGCATAGTATAGGATGGTGAAATTGAGGTTGAAGACTAATCTTGATTTTATTGAATGGTCAACAAAGCACCAATTCCCATTGCTTATATTCTTGTGGACCTGACGCTTCTTAAACTTCCTTGGCTTCTCACTTTAACTTGAAACATTCTTTATATCATGTCTATGCAATAGTTACAAACATATCGCCCATTCTCTCTGTCTTCCAATCACTCACTGCAGTCCCAACATAGCCTTGCCCCTCCCTCTCTCTGCAACTTCCTCCATCATAAAAACATAAGAAATAGGAGCAGGAGTAGGACATTCAACCCTTCGAGCCTGCTCTGCCATTCGATGAGATCATGGTTAATCTTCTACTTCAACACCATTTTCCTGCACTGTCCCTGTACCACTTGGTGTTTTTAATATGATGAGATCTATAAATCTCAGTCTTGAACATATTCAATGACTGAGCCTCCACAGCCCTCTGGGGTAGAGAATTTCAAAGATTCACCACCCTTTTGAGTGAAGAAATTCCTCCTCATCTCAGTCCTAAGTGGCCTGCCCCTTATCCTGAGACTGTGTCCCCTGGTTCTAGAACCCACCCCCCCCAAGCCAGGGGAAACATCCTTCCTGCATCTACCCTGTTGAGTCCTTTAGGAATTTTGAAGGTTTGAATGAGATCACCTCTCATTCTTCTAAACTCCAGAGAATAAAGGCCTAATCTATTTAATCTTTCCTCATAGGATAATCCCTCCTTCCTTTAGTGAACTGACATAGTGCACTCCCTCTAAGGTAAGTATGTATTTCCTTAGGTAAGGGGACAAAAACTGCACACAATACTCCAGTTGCATTGTCATCAAGGCCCAATAGAATTGCAGTCCCCAAGATCTCTGCACTTCTCCAGTTCCAGCCTCTTGCGCATCCTTGATTTCTATCACTCCACCATTGGCGGTGTGCCTTCAGCTGCCCAGGATCTAAGCTTTGGAATTGCTTTCCTAATCCTCTCTACTTCTCTCACTCTCTCTCTCTCTGCTTCTCTCTCTCTCTCCTCCATTAAGGCGCTCCTTGAAACCTATCTTTGACCAAAGGTGTTAGCTGCCTATTCCAATACTTGCTGATGTGGCTCGGTGTCAAGCTCCTGTGAAGCTGCAAGTTAAAGGCGTTACATAAATGCAAGTTTTTGTTGTTTGGAGCTTGTGTGCCTTCTCCCAAGAAGCCTGGAGCAACTCATGAGTACCAACAGTTTGCATCGGCTACTATACACCTGTTGCTTTGGTGTCAATTAACAAAAAATATTAAGCTCATTTGAACAATTTTAAATTTCAGGTTTTACAATTCCAAAAATTGCTATGAAATCCAATACTTGGGAGTTATTAAAAGCAGGTGTTAGCTTATGTGCTGTGATGGTATTTTACAAACAACCGCTTTGGCAAAATTAAAGCTAATGGTTCTGTTTGCTCACACCTAAAATGTGCTTTGGCTTTTAAAGGATTAATGCACATTTTCCAACATCAAATTTAGAAACAATTAACATTCCCTGCTTTGAAAATTCATCCACTGCTGAAGGGTAAGCTAAATCACATCCCAGTGAGACAAGCTATTTTAATACAGAGAATGGGCAGGCGATGGTTCAATTCAAGCAGAATAATTGTTACCATCGGCTACCTGCTGCTTTTCTTCTTTTGAACGCTTGCTTATGCAGTCGTCTTGCAACTCATTTTGAGAGAGAGAAAAAAAGCATTATGATGCCTTAAAAATATCAGGCCTTTGTTTAATCCAAATAAGGTAAATTCTTTGCTGGCCTGCTGCGCTAATGTGCTGCACATGTTGAATGGAATTCAGTACTGCTTATCAAACATCCTCCATGCACAAAAAACTAGCAGGTCTGGTAATATGGATTTAATATGTTATGCACAGTGAAAATGTAGTCTGAGTTAGCAGTTAGCATTCGTTCTCATTCAAAACTGTTGCTTAACAATCCTAATTGTAACTGCACATAAAACAAAACTGGAGCATCAGTATATTGTTTTATTCATTCACGGGATGAGGGCTTCGCTGGCTGGGCCAGCATTTATTGTGCATCCCTAGTTGCCCTTGAGAAGGTGGCGATGAGCTGCTTCCTTGAACCGCTGCAGCCCATGTGGCGTAGGTTCACCCACGGTGCTGTTAGGGACGGAGCTCCAGGATTTTGTTCACGGGATGTGGGCTCACTGATAAGCCCAGCATTTATTACTCATCCGGCTGCCCTCCATCCACTGATGGCATCGATAGCTGCAGGCCACCTTAATAACAGCTGGCTTCTCACCACTGGAGTGGAGGTCCCCCCAGAGTCCCACCAGTGGAACAACCAACATGATCTTCACAGTATCCCAGCTTCAGGAAAAGTGCAGAGGGCGGAACATCCCTTTGTAGGTGGCCTTCCTCGATCTCATCAAAGTCTTTGACTTGATAAATCGAACTGTCCTTTAGAACTTGACTTGGAAATATATCGGCTTTTCCTTCACTGTCGCTGGGTCAAAATCCTGGAACTCCCTCCCTAACAGCGCTGTGGGTGTACCTACACCCTACGGGCTGCAGCGGCTCAAGAAGGCAGCTCCCCCACCACCTTCTCAAGGGCAACTAGGGATGGGCAATAAATGCTGGCCCAGCCAGTGACACCCACATCCCATGAATGAATATAAAAAAAAGGTGCTAAAGTGATATAGGTGCCCAGCTAAGTTCACAAACACCATCTATCTCCTACATGACGATATGCAAATAACAGTACTCTGCAGTGGTTCCACCTTAGACCCTTCCCTGTCAAATCAGATAAAACAGATGTCAAACGGGGCTGAGTGATTGCACCAGCACTATTCTCCATCTTTCTTGCATAACGCTGTAGCCTACTAGTGACAGGCTCCCCCCCCAAGATGTGGTAATAACTGTTATTGTATTGATGGTAAACACTTTAACCTCAAATGGGTGAAAGTCAAAACCAGGTTAACCATTTCTGCAATGGAACTACAATATACTGACAATGCACAAGTTAATGCTTACTCTGCAGAAGAGCTAAACAGATAGTTGATGTATTCACCAAAGCTTACGAGAGCATGGGACTTGCCTTGAACACCAGGAAGACCTAAATCTTCTACCAACCCACATCAAACGTATCAAATCCAACATCTTCAACTGAGATTAATTGAAGAGTTGGAAAATGTAAGTCCCTCCCATATCTTGGAAGCTGTCTATCCCAAAAAGCCGACAGTGATAGATTCTTGACTAACAAGGGAATCAAACGTTATCAGGAGTAGGCAGAATGTGGTGTTGAGGCCACAATCACATCATTCTTATTGAATGGTGGAGCAGCCTCAAGGGGCTGAATGACCTACTCCTGCTCCTAGAAGGACAAGGGCAGCAGATACATGGGAATACCACTGTCTAGAAATTCCCTTTCAAGCCACACGCCATCCTGACTTGGAAATATATCGTCGTTCTTTCACTGTCGCTGGGTCAAAATCCTGGAACTCCCTTCCTAACAGCACTGTGGGTGTACCTACACCACACGGACTGCAAAGGTTCAAGAAGGCAGCTCACCAACACCTTCTCAAGGGCAACTAGGGATGGGCAATAAATGCTGGACCAGCCAGCGATGCCCACATCCCATGAATGAATTTTTAAAAATTTGTATGTTTGTATGTTGATAAAGAAGTACACAACTGAATTCAATATGCTAGGTCAGCCATATAGTAAATTATGTACTCGAGTTTGAAAATCATGATATCAGACTAATCAATAAACTTAAAGTCTATTAGGCAGTGGTTCTGCTGATGCTTCACTATGGTGCTGAATCTTGGGCAATTTAAAGACGCCATGTCAAGGCCTTAGTACTACATCATCAACTCCGCCCTGTCTACCCTTCTTACTAACAAATGGGAGCTAGTACAAAAATGGGGAGAGCTGTCTCACAGACTAGTGAATCAACAGCCTGACATAGTCAATCGCACGGAATCATATCTTACAGATAATGTCCCAGACTCCAACATCACCATCCCTGGTTTTGTCCTGTCCCACCAGCAAGACAGACCCAGCAGAAGTGGTGACACAGTGGTATACAGTCGGGAGGGAGTTGCCCTGGGAATCCTCAATATCAACTCTGGACCCCATGAAGTCTCATGGCATCAGGTCAAACACGGGCAATGAAACCTCCTGCCGATTACCCCGTAATAACCTCCTCAGCTGATGAATCAGTGCTTCTTCTTGTTGAACATCACTTGGAGGAAGCACTGAGGGTGGCAAGGGCACAAATTGTACTCTGGGTGGGGGACTTCAATGTCCATCACCAGGAGTGGCTCGGTAGCACCACTACTGACTGAGCTGGCCGAGTCCTAAATGACATAGCTGCTAGACTGGGTCTGCGGCAGGTGGTGAGGGAACCAACAAGAGGGAAAAACATACTTGACCTCATCCTCACCAGCCTGCCTGCTGCAGATGCATCTGTCCATGACAGTATAGGTAGGAGTGACCACCGCATAGTCCTTGTGGAGACAAAGTCCCGCCTTTACATTGAGGATACCCTCCATCATGTTGTGTGGCATTACCACCGTGCTAAATGGGATACATTTCAAACAGATGTAGCAACACAAGACTGGGCATCCATGAGGCACTGTGGGCCATCAGCAGCAGCAGAATTGTACTCAAACACAATCTGTAACCTCATGGCCCAGCATATCCCCAACTCCACTATTACCATCAAGCCAGGGGATCAACCCTGGTTCAAAGAAAAGTGCAGGAGGGCATGCCAGGAGCAGCACCAGGCATACCTAAAAATGAGGTGTCAACCTGGTGAAGCTATAACACAGGACTACTTGCGCACCAAACAGCATAAGCAGCAAGTGATAGACAGAGCTAAGCGATCCCACATTCAACGGAACAGATCTAAGCTCTGCAGTCCTGCCACATCCAGTTGTGAATGGTGGTGGACAATTAAGCAACTCACTGGAGGAGGCGTCACAAATATCCCCATCCTTAATGATGGAGGAGCCCAGCACATCAGTGCAAAAGATAAGGCTGAAGCATTCGCAACAACCTTCATCCAGAAGTGCTGAGTGGATGGTCCATCTCGGCCTCCTCCGGAGGTCCTCGGTATCACAGATGCCAGTCTTCAGCTAATTCGATTAATTCCAGGTGATATCAAGAAACAACTGAAGGGACTGGATACTGCAAAGGCTATGGGCCCTGCCAATATTCCAGCAATAGTACTGAAGACTTGTGCTCCAGAACTTGCCACACCTCTGGCCAAGCTGTTCTAGTACAGTTACATCTAGTACTGCATCTATCCGGCTATGTGGAAAATTGCCCAGGTATGTCCTGTACACAAAAAGCAGGACAAATCCAACCTGGACAATTACCACCCCATCAGTCTACTCTCCATCATCAGTAAAGTGATGGAAGGGGTCATCAACAGTGCTATCAAGTGGCACTTGCTTGGCAATAACCTGCTTACTGATACCCAGTTTGGGTTCCACCAGGGCCACTCAGCTCCAGTCCTCATTGCAGCCTTGGTTCAAACATGGACAAAAGAGCTGAACTCCTGAGGTGAGGCGAGAGTGACTGCCCTTGACATCAAAGCAGCATTTGACCAAGTGTGGCATCAGGGAGCCCTAGCAAAACTGGAGTCAATGGGAATCAGGGGGATCCATACCTAGCAGAAAGGAAGATGTTAGGGGTTCTTGGAAGCCAGTCATCTCAGCTCCAGGACATCACTGCAGGAGTTCCTCAGGGTAGTGACCTAGGCCCAAACATCTTCAGCTGCTTCATCAACAACCATCCTTCCATCATAAGGTCATATCTCTCCTTATATATGGGGAACAAAACTGTTCACAGTATTCTAGGTGTGGTCTAACTAGTGCCTTGTGTAGTTTTAGCAAGACTTCCCTATTTTTATACTGCATTCCCTTTGAAGTAAAGGCCAACATTCCATTTGCCTTCCCTATAACCTGCTGAACTTGTATGCTGGCTTTGTGATTCATGCACGAGGACCCCAAATCCCTCTGTGCTGCAGCTTTCTGCAGTCTTTCTCCATTTAAATAATATTCAGCTCTTCTATTCTTGCTCCCAAAAAGCATAACCTCACATTTTCCCACATTATATTCCATCTGCCAAGTTTTTGCCCACTCACCAAACCTGTCTATATCCCTCTGTGGACTCTGCCATCCTCACCACTTGCCTTCCCACCTATTTTTGTGCCATCTGCAAACTTGGCAATAGTACATTCACTTCCCTCATCCAAGTCATTAATGTATATTGTAAATAATTGTAGCCCCAGCACTGATTCCTGTGACATTCCACTAGTTACAGGTTGCCATCCCAAAAATGGCCCCCTTATCCCAACTCTCTGTCTTCTATTAGTTAGCCAATCCTCTATCCATGCTAATATACTACCCCCAACACCATGGACTCTTAACTTATTAAGTAGCCTTATCAAACGCCTTTTGGAAATCCAAATATATTACTCCTACTGGTTCCTCTTTATCTGTCCTGCTTGTTATCTCTTCAAAGATTTCTAATAATTTTGTCAGGCATGATTTCCCCCTCATGAAGCCATGTTGACTCTGCCTGATTATATGTATTTCTAAATGCTCTGCTACTATATCCTTTATAATAGACTCTTAACTTTTTCCCAATGACAGATGTTAAGCTAGCTGGCCTATAGTTAGCTGCTTTTTGTCTCCCTCCCTTTTTGAATAAGGGTGTTATATTGGCAGTTTTCCAATCCTCTGGGACTTTTCCAGAATCTAAGGATTCTAAGTAGATTACTACCAGCATCCACTATCTCTGTGGCTACTTCCTTTAATATCCGAGGATGCAACCCATCAGGTCCAGGGGACTTATCGGCCTTTAGCCCCAATAGTTTCCCTAGTACTTTTTTCTCCAGTGATAATTATTGTATATATTCCCTCCCCCTCTTTTGCCCCATGATTATTTAGTATTTTTGGAATGCTATTAGTGTCTTCTACTGTGAAGACTGATTCAAAGTATTTATTCAACTCCTCTGCCATTTCCTGGTTCCCCATTATTATTTCCCCAGTCTCATTCTCTTAAAGGGCCTATGTTCACTTTGGCCTCTCTCTTCCTTTTTATAAATTTGAAGAAGCTCTTACCCTACGTTCTTATATTACTTGCTAGTTTACTCTCAAAGTTTATTTTCCCCCTCTTTACTATTTTTTGGTCATCTTTTGTTGGTATTTGGAACTTTCCCAATCCTCTGGCTTACCACTAATCTTTGCCACATAGTATGTTTTTTCTTCACTTTGATACTATCCTTAACTTCCTTGGTTAACCATGGTTGGTTTATCCCCATCCTAGAATCATTCTTCCTCACTGGGATATATATTTGTTGTGAGTCATGAACTATTTTCTTTAATGTCTGCCATTGTTCATCAACCGTCTTTTCTGCTAAACTCCTTTCCCAGTCCAATCCAGCCAACTCGGCCCTCATTCCTTTGTAATTACCCTGATTTAAGTTTAGCACACTTGTTTCCAACCCAAGGTTTTCATTCTCAAACTGAATGCTAAATTCTGCCATGTCATGGTCACTGTTTCATATGGGATCTTTTACTCTGAGGTCATTTATTAAATCTGCCTCATTACACATTACCAGATCCAAAATAGCCTGATCCCTGGTTAGATCCACAACATGTTGTTCTAGGAAACTGTCCCAAATACACTCCATGACTCTTGCTCATGGCTTGCCATTGCCAATTTGATTTTCACAATCTACTTGAAGATTAAAGTTTCCCCGTGATTAATGTACTCATTTTTTACATGCCCTCATTATCTCCTGATTTATTCTCTGTCCTACAGTATAGCTACTGTTAGGGGGCCTATAGACTACTCCCACTGGTGTCTTCGTCCCCTTGTTATTTCTTACCTCTAACCATATAGATTCCGATCCAAGATCATTTATTGCTATCAAACTTATTCTATCTCGTACTAACAGCTACGTCACCCCCACTTTCCTTCCTGCCTGTTCTTTCGAAAAGAAGCATACCCCTGAATATTTAGTTCCCAGCTTTGATCTCCTTGTAACCATGACTTTGTAATGGCTCTAAGATCATACCCATTAACCTCTACTCATACCAGTAGTTAATTTATTTTGTTCTGAATACTACGTGTATTTAAATAAAGAGCCATTAATTTTGCCTATTTACCATTCCCTCCCCACCTTCCTTTGACTCTATTTGCGGCTGTATTTTTAATGTTTGTACACTCTGTCCCTTCCTGTCACACTCTAGGTAACATTACCTAAATAGCTGCCCTGCAATGCTGCCATAGCCTTTTGCTTTATCAGCCTCTCCATAACCCTCCCCCCTCAATTTTGTTTCTGATAACTTTATCCATCAGCAGCTCCCAGTTGATGATTGGTCCAAAGAAAGCAGCAGAACAGAAGTTAATCAGACCTGCGTGTCCCCAATGTGCTTAATTGCTGTTTTCAAATATGTGCAAATGATTTGTCACAGTTATAATCCTCTTGCAGAAAATAGAAACATCTGATTGAGCAACACAAGGCAGTCAATTGGTGTTAAGGTGTCACGCAAGTGGAAAATCATGGCCATTGGTGTTAAATTTGCACCATATATGGTTACACTGAGAGAAATTTTAACCCCCATCTCCCAAAGAAAAGGTGATTTTGGACTGGCTGAAATTCTGTAAATCTCAAAGGCAATTAAGGATGGGCAGTACATGCTGGCCTTGTCTGCAATGTTGGCCCATGAAAGAACCAAAAGAATTCACAAATCTGAGCTCAATTCACCTGGAACCCATTCACTTGTGTTTTCACTGGAGGCGAGACAGGACCCAGGCAATCAACTTTCTCCCAGAAGGTGGGCCCCTCATTTCGATATTTTAATAAGTCTACGTGCCTCAGATGATTATCTCTACCAGGTTTAACCTGGACTGACTGTTACCTGACCCTCAGGAAAACCAGCAGCTAAAAGGAAGTGAATACTACTCCATTGAAAGGGTTAGTGCTTTTCCAGCACATCTCGTGGACCCAGAGGAACACAAATGCTTCCCCTCAGCCCTCCCCAAGCTAACTTACTTCTTCTGTCCCTGTGATTGGAGCTGCCCATTGATTCTTCTCCCCGAATCCTCATCTTCGTCCCCGGTTTCTTTCCATCGCCACAACGCCACCCTCCCCCTTTGCCCGATAGTGGTCTCCCCCTGGATCTACAAGGTATTCTGTAACCACCACCACCACCACCATTCCCCCCCTCTCCCAACCCCTCACAATCTCCACCCCAGCACCGCAAATGTCCCTGCTCCCTGGCTGTTGCCTCCTCTTCAGCATTGTCCACCTGACAAGAAGCCAAGAGGGATTGCCAGGCTGAGAGGATGTTTCCTCTCATGGGGGAATCTAGAACTAGAAGGCACAGTTTAGAAATAAAAGGCCTCCCATTTAAGACAGAGGTGAGGAGGAATTTCTTCTATCAGATAATTCTTCTGTTAATTTTTGGAATTCTCTTCCCTAGCGAGCAGCGGAGGCTGGGTCATTGAATATATCAAGGCTGAGTTAGACAGATTATTGGCAACAGACAGGAAAGTGGAGTTGAGGCCACAGTTAAATCAGCCACGATCTTATTGAGTGGTGGAGTAGACTCGAGGGGCCGAATGACCTACTCCTGCTACTAATTCGTATGTTTTTTATGTTCAAGCTTGTCAGTCAAGCTGGTTCCTGGCCGGAGAGCTAGTAACTAGAGGTATTGTCCCTCCCTCCTGTCAGTCACTCATGTGATGTGATTGCAGGAGCTTCGACCAATAAGCTTATTGCGTGGGTAATCCTGTGGGTGGGGCTTCTGACGGAGAGATCACGTCGAGCGTGCAAGCTCCTCTACATGTTTCCTAGATAAAGTTTAGGCGTTTCTCCATCAAACCTCCTGTCCCGTCTACTCCATCAAAACCCTTTCACCACGGTTTGCTTGTGTGTTCCAGAGTTGCTTTATGTGTTTTCCTGCGTTCTGCAAGAAAACAAACCAGCTAGAGAAACAGGGTGTGACTCAGCAAGGTGAGAGTCTAGACACTGCTGACAACCAGTCACGAAAATCCAAAAAATATTTCACTCCTCATCCATCATCTTGATGAGTACAACAGTCTTCCATTCTCAAAGAAACTAAATATAGTTTATAAAGTCTGAGGACAGAAGAAATGCCGTCCAATACTATTAAGTAAATCCTCTTCATTCCTAACTGTGATTCAGGCAGAATTTCTACAGAGAAAATACCATCTATGCACGATGTAGACTGTTCGGGTCTGCCAGGTGGCATTATTTAGAATAATAGTGTTTGGATGTGTTATCCTGACATAGAGTAAGTTTTACGCAGGTTTGCCCAATTTAACAACACATGTGCAGTCGGAGGAGGCCATTCAGCCCCTCCAGCCTGTTCCACCATTCAATTGGTTGATCATGGTTGATCTGTATCTTAACTCCATCTACCTGCCTTGCTTCCATACCCCTTCAAGTCCTCATCGAACAAAAACCGATCAAACTCAGTTTAGAAGTTTTCAATTGACACCCTGGCATTGAATTGTGTTTTTTTTGGGGGGGGGGGCGGGGAAGAGTTCCAGGTTTCCACTCCCCTTTGTGTGAAGAAGTGCATCCTGACATCATCCCTGAGTGTCCCAGCTCGGATTTTAAGATTTTGCCTCCTTTGTTCTGGACTCCACCACACCAGGGAAAATACTTTCTCTCTATCTGTGCCCCCATCAATTAATCATTTTTAAACACCTCAGTTAGATCACCCCACCCCCCCTAATCTTCTAAATTGAAGGGAGTACAAAGCCCAGTCAATGCAACCAGTTCTTAATTTAACTCTTTTAGGTCTAGCGTCATTGTGAGCATACTCTCTGTGTTTTAAGCGCACTAATGCAGGGATTGGAGTTTGTTGCAGGCTACATTTCATCAAGACCATTCACTTAAACAAGTGTGGAAAGTTAATGGAGCAACAATAGACACTTCAGTTAAGCGATTCATAATGAAATATTGAGTTAATGGCAACAAGCTATTTTATGTAGACAGTAAATCGAAGAACCAGTCCCTATTTAAATCATTACATGTGCCCCTATTGCAGGAATTACTGAAATGTTTTGGGACATGTTCAAGCTGAAACTCCATGTAGAATCCTACTCCACCTTTCAATCAGTGAGATACAGCTTTACCAGATCAACATTACACAGCGAGGGCACGGTCACTTAATGGTAATGGTCATGGACTATAATCCAGAGGCCGGGGCTAATACTCGAGCATTATGAGTACAACTCCCGCCATTGCAGATTCAGTCAGTTCAAAAACCTGGAATGAAATTCTAGTCTCGTTAATGGTTATCATAGGGGACAATTGTCCCCATGTCGGGTGGGCTGAGCGGGAGTGGCAGGTACGGACACGATCGCTGACCCTGCGCGAGTCCCGTGGATAGCGGGAGTGGGCGGGCGCTGGCGGGAGTGTAATGACCGCCGGGTCCAGTGCTGACCGATGAGTTTAACTGAGGCGCTGGCGGCCTTGCAAAGGCTGTCCGCCACGGCCAGTAGAAGGACTCACCAGAGGGCTTCGGGGTGAGCAGGCCAGGCAGGAGGGTCAGGCAGCGGTTTTCGGGCGAGTGCCTGGCTGCCCTCCTGGAGGAGGTGGCAAGCGCGGCGGGAGGATCTGCTTCCGAGGGACGGGAGGCGGAGGACTCCCCCCCGCCCCCCCACCCCCCCCCACTACCTGGGAGGAGGTGGCCAAGACAGTGAGCTCCCATGTTATGGTGCGGCGCCCGTGGGTCCAGTGCCGCAAGAGGTTCAACGACATCCTGCACTCGGGAAGGGTGAGTACCATGCTGGCAGGGATTATGTAATGTAGCCGCCACCCTTTCCCCCCCAAGGGGCCATCCAATGTCCCCCTCCCACCCCAACAACTCTGCGTGCAGTTACAGCATTGAATCCCTCACAGCTCATTTCCCTCGCTGGGTGGGCCAGCAGATATTGCCCGTGCCTAGTTCACCCTGAGAGGGTTGTCTGAGGTGGGTTCTGCACCCACAGCATGTGTGACACTGGCACCCAGATTATAGCTTTGGGGGACGAACTCAAGGATCTGCACCTGGAATTGCCAAGCATGTCAAAGTCAGGGTGCTGACACGCTGGGAAGGGAGCTTCCAGTTGGTGGGGCACCAATCCATCTGGTGCCCTTGGCGTTCCACGTGCTTGTGTGTCCTTGCTTTGCAAGGTTAGACCGTGTGGTGCCAAACGTGATGGAGGCAGCAGGTGGGCAAGTGTGGGGGGGTGCGGGTGGTCAGTCCTGGCTTCTTTGTGTGAGTGTGCGGCAGCTGTGGGGTGAGGAGGCACTGGAGCCCTGCAATGTCCCACTCTGGCTGGGTTGGCAGGGATGCGATGGGAATCCAGGTTCAGGGTGGACTAATCAAGGCTCCTCTCTCCTTTTCAGGAGAAGACTGCACGCAATTCCGCCGAGCAGATGGGGACTGGTGGAGGCCAGGCCCAGTTGGCCATCGTGACTTGCATTTGGAGAGGCGCCATGTGCCCAGGTCTGCCAGCGTCGGTGAGGCTGGGGTGCCAAGGGCAGGTATTTAGCCCAGCACTGAGGTCACCATGGGTGTCCCAGCAGCTGTGGCACTGCTGAATGCTCAGTGATTGAAGTTTGCGACATGGGTTGACTATTGATTATGGAACGGTGAGCGCATAATGATCTGGGGGACAGGTACGCACATTGACATTGTCTCCACATTAACTAATCAAATGTCCTTGTTCTTCCTTTCAGCATCACTGAAGCAGGGCCAAGAGGAGGAGGCAGAGGGGGCCACCTCTCACACCTGAGGGCCCTGAACATTTCGACTCACCAGCGTCACACCATCTCTGCCAGGCAGGCACCAGCACAGAAACTAGCACCTCGGCTAGTGTCCCGGGGTACAGTGGTGAGGGCACTTCACAGTCACTTGATGTGAGGGTGGAGACAGAGAGTGCCCAGGGCGCCGGCAGTCGGAGGACTTCTGGGGACCAGGTACATGCTCGGTCGGTGGCTGTTGATGGGCCTCTGGAGTGGTCCCTGAGGCAGCAGATCCTGGAAGTCCAGCAGGATGTGTGGGAGGATCTGGCGGATTTATATGAGGCTATGCATGGCATGGTGTCTGTGCTAGAGGAGTCCGTGAGGAGCATCACTGAAGCAATGAGCCACACGTCCAAGAGCCATGCTTCCTCCATGGAGACAGTGGCAACTCTCGTGGAGAGGCTCCTCCAGGAGACCAATCAGGACTTCCTGGGGATGTGCTCAGACCTGCAAGCCCTCATATCAGCATTGACCTCAGCTGGTCAGTGCCATTGTGGGAGATAGTTTGGGCGCCAAGTATCCCAGCTCAGTGCCCATCAATCTATGGTGAGCAGGGAGGTCCGAAGTGACCTCACGTTGGTACAGGAGCTGCCTGTCATCTCTGGGGGCTCCTCTCAGGGAGCTCCGGATGAGGGTGGCAGCTCCTCCGCCCCTCTCCCAGTGACTGTTGCATCCAGTGAGGCTGTGATGACTGGGGAGATGCCAGCTGTGGAACTGGCTGCTCCCTCCCAGGCGGGGCCAGCACAGGCTCCACGGGCCAGAGGATGGCCGCCAAGGTCATCAAGGCCAGCTGGACAGCAGAGTCAGCAGGCTGGCTCAGATACCACTCCCAGTGATGGGGCAGCACTAAGACGTAGCACCCGTAAACGTAAATTTAAGGCACCTTAGGCACACCGTGGGCTTCTTACTGGTGTGTGACATTGAGATTTATTGCCAAGGCCCTTAGTTAATGTTCCTACCCAGGCAGATGTTGCACTCAGGTATCAAGTATGGAGCCTGCAGCCCTGGCGTGTGTTGGAGGTCCATCTGTGGTAGGTTAGCTGAAGATTCATTGGATTAAAGCTTCCCAGGTGTCCCTACTTACTAAGGATGCCAAAGGTAGGATTAGATTAAAAGATGAGTCTTATAAATTTGCAAAGAATAGTAGTAAGCCTGAGGATTGGGGGTGTTTTAGAAACTAGCAAAAGGCCAGCAAAAAGTTGATGAAAAGCAAAAAAAATGGAATGAGTAAACCAGCCAAAGATATAAAACAGATTACAAGAACATTTGCAAGTAGATAAAAAGGAAGAGAGTAGCTAAAGTAAACATTGGTCCCTTGGAAGCAGACAGGAGAAATTAACATAGCGAATGAGGAAACAGAGGAGACATTGCACCAATGTTTTGTATCTATCTTCACAGTAGAAGGCACAAGTTACAGATCATAAATAGATGGTAATCTAGGGATTAATAAGTGGGACGAAATGAAGAAAATTAAGATCAGCAGAGAAGAACTACTGGAGAAACTCAAGGCTCTAAAACCCAACTAATTCCCAGGACCAGATGGTGTACATCCTAGAGTTCTAAAAGGGATAGCTGCAGCAACGGTGGATGTGCTAGATATGATTTTCCAAAGTTCCCTAGATTCTGGAGTGGTCCCATCAGATTGGAAGTTAGCAAATGTGACAACACTATTCAAGAAAGGAGGGAGTGAGAAAAAAGCAAATACAGGCCGGTTAGCATGGGAACATAGGAACATAGGATCAGGAGTAGGCCATTCAGTCCATCGAGCCTGCTCCACCATTCAATTAGATCATGGCTGATCATTGACCACAACGGCATGTCCCCCACCATCTCCACATCCCTTGATGTCATTAGTATCCAGAAATCTATTGATTTATGTCTTGAACGCGCTCAATGGTTGAGTTCAACAGCCCTCTGGGGTAGGGAATTCCAAAGATTCGCCACCCTCTGAGGGAAAAAATTCCTTCTCATCTGTGTTGAATCACCTGCCCCTTATGGAGCCTGTGTCCCCTGGTTCTAGACTCACCAGCCAGAGGCAGCATCCTTTCTACATGTTACCCATCATGCCCTGTAAGAGTTTTGTAAGTTTCAATGAGATCACCTCTCATTCTTCAAAACTTGAGAGAATAGAGGCCCAGTTTCCTCAATCTCTCCTCATAAAATAATCCTGCCATCCCAGGGATTAGTCTGGTGACCCTCCATTGTGCTTCCTCCATGGCAAGTCTATCTTTCCTTAGATAAGGAGACCAAAACTGTAAACAATCCTCCAGGTGTGGTCTCACCAAGGCTCTGTGCAATTGCAAATAGTCTGACATCAGTGATCAGGAAAGTGTTGGAATCTATTATCGAGGTTGTCTTAACAACGCACTTTGAAAATCATAGCGCAATCAGATAAAGTCAACGTGGTTTTAATAAAGGGAAATCCCATTTGACAAATTTATTAGACTTTTTTGAAGATGCAACAAGTAGGGTAGATAAAGGGGGGCCAGTGGATGTAGTATACTTGGATTTTTAAAGGCATTTGATGAGGTGCCATACAAAATGTTAATATACAAGATGAGGTTCTCATGGATAAAAACAAAAAAACTGCGGATGCTGGAAATCCAAAACAAAAACAGAATTACCTGGAAAAACTCAGCAGGTCTGGCAGCATCGGCGGAGAAGAAAAGAGTTGACGTTTCGAGTCCTCATGACCCTTCGACAGAACTTGAGTTCAAGTTCTGTCGAAGGGTCATGAGGACTCGAAACGTCAACTCTTTTCTTCTCCGCCGATGCTGCCAGACATGCTGAGTTTTTCCAGGTAATTCTGTTGAGGTTCTCATGGAGTTGGTGGTGATAGATGGTTAGGGGATTAGTCAACAGAAAAGAAGCAGTGGGTAGGGATAAATGAGGCATTTTCAAAATCCTGGAGCTCCCTTGCTAACAGCGCTGTGGGTGTGCCTACACCACGTGGACTGCAGCGATTCAAGAAGGTGGTCCACTACCATATCCTCAAGGGCAATAGGGATGATCAATAATTACTGGCCTAGCCAGCAATGCCCACATCCCGTGAATGAGTTCAAGTAGGCAGGTTGTGACTAGTGAAGTGCCGCAAGGATCAGTGCTGGGGCCCCAGCTGTTTACAATCTATTTTAATGACTTAGACAAAGAGACAGCGAATAACATGTCAAAATTTGTGATTGATACAAAGCTTGGCGGCAAGCTGTGAGGAAGACACAAAAAGGCTGTAAAGAGATATAGGCTGGGATTTCCCATGCCCGCCGGTGTCGGGTGTGAGCGGACAATATGGTGAGAAGGCCTAAACTCTCTTTCATGGCGCCTGAAACCAGTTTGCGACCATCCGTTTTGCCCGCCGATGGAGGGCCGCATCCTCCACCATCTCCACATCGGGAACCTCATTGTAATACATCAGCGTATCATTATAAGGCCAGACCCGCCGGACTCATCCCACCCCCCCCACCCCCCCACTGGATCGTCTGCCGGCGCCAGTGGGAAAACACACTGACGTGTTTCACAACAACATATATAAGATGTGCACTTGGCGGGCAGCACTTCACCCAGGACTTCAACAGGAGATGAAGCCAGACGGACATGTGAGGGTGTGTGTGTGAGAATGGGTGGTGATGTCCCTTGATCTGGCCGTGAATGAGATGCCAGTGAATGTGTGATGAGTGTGAGTTTAGGGTGATGAGATGGTTGCCTTACCCTGGTGGCACGGATGAGATCATTCATCCTCTATCAGCACTGGATGGCCAACCTCTTCTGTGCAGCATTGGCACTGGTCACCACTGCCACTGCCTCCCAGGCCGGAGTGGTAATTTTGCGGCCAGAGCAGGGGTAGAGGACATCATGACAAGCCTCCACAGCATCCAAAAGAGCGCTCTCAGGCTACAGTCTTTTTGCTTCTCGGGCCCATGCCTTCTTTACTGCAGTCGTAGCGTGGCCACCAATAGTGGAGTAATTCCAATCAGGATGGGCAAGAGAGCAGAATTTGATGAGCGCAGATATCTCAGAGGGGTCGTGGTGTTAGTGGAGGCCACAGAGTCAGGAAGGGGTGAGTCCATGGTGGGATCTGCAAACAAAGATGAGAGGGTCATAACTGAGGTTGCAGGACCAGGCCCAATGTAAGTCAGACAGCAGGGAACTTAGTGAGAGTTAAGATACAGGCAGCAGGGTTTTGAATGAACACCTGCAGATCCCTCTCCCTCAATGTGCCCTTTACCCAAAAGCATTTATCTTCTAATTTCTGGCCAGCCTGGCATTGGTGAGGGGAGGGGTTCAGAGCAGAAGGTCCTTCACAATTGCTGTAGTGATGCCAGGAGTAAGTATGATACAAGGCCAGCTGAATATCAGCGAGTCTTAGAATCATGTAGCACAAAGGAGGCCGTTCAGCCCATCGCATCTGTACCAGCTGTTTGAAAGAGCTATCCAATTAGCCCCACTCTCACGCTTTTCCGCCATAGACCTGTAATTGCTTTCCTTTTCAAATATTTATCCAATTCCATTTTGTAAATGACTATTAAACCTGCTGCCACTGCCCTTCGGGATCACAACAATTTACTCTGTAAATTATTATTTGCCCAACATTTTACCTCATTCTTTTCCCAATTACCATAAAAAGTAAGGAAACATTCCATTAAGCAACTCTCCAAGGAACAAATGAAACTCTTGCCAAAGTGCAACGGGGAACTTAAGTGGGAGAACTGGAGTGGCTGTTAAATCTGACTCCGACTGAGGTTTAGATCAATTCCAAGAGCAAGCTAGAATGACTGGTTAAATTATCTCCTGACAAAACACAACTATTAGAGGCCTCCTTAGTTCAAAGTTAAAATAGCTCCACGTGTTCTATAGAAAGTGTGTCCTGTGAGGAAAGGTTGGCCTGTACTCATTGGGGTTTAAAATAACGAGAGGTGATCTTATTGTATAGGCCAGAATTTTACACTCCCCCCCCCCCTCCACCCCACCCCACCCCTCCCCCGTTACCTTTGATGGGTTCAAAGGTGGGGGACATGAAATTGCATGGACGGGATTCCCTCCTTGTTCCTGCTCGCCCCAACCTCGGAGCGATTTCACGGTGGGGTGGGAAGGGCCTCGGACAGGAATCCCACCCTTGTCCCCAATTAAGGCCCCTTAAATGGCCACTTTAAGGGCCGTTGCCCACCCGGCCTCAATTTTTAGGCTGGCGAGCACATGACGTCTCGGGGGAGGGGGGAAGGCTGGAAATACAGATGGTTGGATCTTGGGCTGGAAGGGGGTTGTCGGGGGGGAGGGAGGGGTGCCGGAGCGCCTCCATCAGAAGCCCCCTTCCGACTGGGCGCCCCCTCTCCATAAGGCCCAGTGACCTCCGGACCTCCCTCCTCCTCCGGCCTATGCCCGAGACACACCGAAAAAAAAACGAAAACGCCGAAACCAATCAATGTTCGTGTTACAACAACGGATGCTGAGCTGGAGTTTGCCATCCAACCCAGTACTACAGGCAAGCAACTCTTCGACCAGGTGGTCAAAACAATTGGCCTGAGAGAGATCTGGTATTTTTGACTCCAGTATACACACAACAAGGGATATCGCCCCCCCCCCCCCGCCCCCCCCCCCCCCCACCGCCCCCAACCCCCTCAGGGATTCCCTATCCACCCTGCCCTGGGACCCCTGCCACTTACCTTGTCCTCTGGGTCCTGGGTCTTAGTGCCAGGCAGCTGCCTGCAGTGCCTCCTCCAGCCGCTGCAGGGCTGTACCTGGAGGGTCTGGAGAGCTGCCGGCCAATTTGATTGGCCAACAGCTCTCCAAGGTGGGACTTCCTCCCGAGTGAGAGGCGGAAGTCCCACCTTCGGTCAATCAACTCTCATGAGAGTGTCATATTGCACTGGGGCTGCTGGTAGCAGTGGGAATGTGTTCCATGCCAACTGTTTGGATCGTGGGGGCTGACCCCCCATCATCTTGAAAATTCAGGCCATCAGATTCCGAGAGAACTTGACAGGGTGGATGCAAAGAGGATGTTTCCCCTTGTGGGGGAATCTAGAACTAGGGGGGCACAGTTTCAGAATGCGGGGTCTTCTTCTCTCAGAGGGCCGTTAGCCTATGGAGGCTGGGTCATTGAATATATTGAAGGCCAAATTATACAGATATTTGATTGATGAGGGAGTCAAGGGCTGTGGGTGGGGGGGGTGGGGGGGGGGTGGGGGGGGGGGGCCCGCAGGCAGGAAAGCGGCGTTAAGGCCACAATCAGATCAGTCATGAACTTACTGACTGGCGGAGCAGGCTCAAGGGGCCGAATGGCCTCCTCCTGCTCCCATTTCTGATGATCTTATGAATCACACAGCACAGGTGGAGGCCATTCAGCCCGCTGTGTCTGTGCTAGCTCTTCAGAACGATGGACAAATGGAGTGTTGAAAAGTCATGGCGGCAAGTGCTGATTTGTGGGGTCATACTCCGCTTTCCCCATAGCCCTGTAGAATTGAAACCTTTTCTGCATCTCACCACTTTCCTTTCTATTTTTGGGTTTGTAAGGACACCAGCCGGAATGAACTTGTGACCACTGCTGTTGGGAACAGGATAGCTCTGAGGAATCGGTGAAGTTTGATCGCTTTCATTATTGCAATTCAAAGGCAAACCAAATATCAGGAAGTACTTTAGAACTGAACAGCACATGTCGCTGAATCAATGTCCTTCATCATACACTGCGAGACCAAAACAAGAATACCATAAATATAAGACAATCATTAATAAATCCAATAGGGAATTCAGGAGAAACTTTGTTGGAAGAGAATGGTTAGAATGTGGAACTTACTACCACAGGGTGTGGTTGAGATGAATAACAAGATACATTTCAGAGATAAGTTAGAAAGGAGGAGAAGGTTATATTGATAGAGTTAAATGAAACAGGGTGGGAGAAGGCTCATGTGGCGCATAAACACTGGCATGGGCCAGATGAACTGTTTCTGTTTTGTAAATGCAACATAATTCTACGTAAAAAGAATTCCACTAATGGTTCTGTTTTCACACTGCAACAAAAGTTCAGGGGTCTCTGGCAGCTGAACTACTTTAATCATCATTGTGGGTCTTAGTTGAGGTATTCATAATCTTGACTTTTCGATACTGTTAGCGGCAAGTGGGTTGGTAAACTGTATCCTTTATTGAACATTATACTATGTACAATATAGACTTCGCACAAGGCTCTACACAAAACTCTCCATGCTCTGTGGTCATGTGATCTCATAGTAGACTACATATTTACATAATTAACATTAACCCTTTATACTACATCTCCCTCCACGTCCCTGACTCCATTAAACACATCATTTACATTCTTCCACATCTCCTCCCCCGAAGTCTCTGCCCTCATCTCTGGTTCATGGAGAGAACCATTGTGGTGGTTTCACCAATCTCCTTGACTTTGTTCTCATCTCTCTCAGAAGTTGCGTAGGATTTGAGTTCTCCATGTTCTCTCTCAAACTCTATAGAGTATTCTGCGAATCATCAGAGACTGCTGGTTCCCTGTTCAGGTTGTCCTCCTGATCAGTTGGATAGTTAGTCCTTTCCATTGATGGTCTTCTTGTAGAGATAAGTGTGCTTCTATTTTTTTGTTGCTAGCCCATTTGCAGTCTGTACAGGATGAGATCTTGAATTTTGTCTTTTCCAGTATTTGGCCTCCTTGATTCTGGTTTCTATTCCAGACTGATTCACCTTGTTGGAGTTCTGGTGAATCCTGCACTCTATGGCGTTGATTAAAGTTTCTGGTTTGATTTGTTGGATACCCATCCTCCTTCTTCCTTGTTACCTTGACATCTGTTGCTTTTAGACATGTCATGAGTGTATGTGGAAGAGCGGGAAGTTGAGCCCATAATCTTCTTCCCATCAGAAGTTCTGACGGAGCCAATCTTTTTCTTATTCATTCGTAAAATGTGGGCTTCGCTGGCTGGGCCAGCATTTATTGCCCATCCCTAGTTGCCCTTGGGAAGGTGGTGGTGAGCTGCCTTCTTGAACTGCTGCAGTCCCTGTGGTGTAGGTACACCCACGGCGCTGTTAGGGAGGGAGTTCCAGGATTTTGACCCAGCGATAGTGAAGGAACGGCGATATATTTCCAAGTTGGTATGGTGAGTGACTTGGAGGGAAACTTCCAGGTGGTGGTGTTCCCATGCGTCTACTGCCCTTGTCCTTCTAGATGGTAGTGGTCGTGGGTTTGGAAGGTGTTGTCTAAGGAGGCTTGGTGAATTCCTGCAATGCAGCTACAGTGAGTCGGTGGCGGAGGGAGTGAATGTTTGTGGATGTGGTGCCAATCAAACGGGGCTGCTTTGTCCTGGATGGTGTCAAGCTTCTTGAGTGTTGTGGGAGCTGCACTCACCCAGGCAAGTGGGGAGTATTCCATCACACTCCTGACTTGTGCCTTGTAGATGGTGGACAGGCTTTGGGGAGTCAGGAGGTGAGTTACTCGCCACAGGGTTCCTAACCTCTGACAATTCTGAAGTGGTGTGGAATGGTAGTTCAACAGTGCTAAACTGATTCATCATTCTTTTTCAACAAAGCTTTTACCGTTCTTACACAACTTTCAGTCTCTTCATTTGTTTGTGGGTAACCAGGTGAACCAATTATATGGGCAAATCCATATTCTTCTGTAAATTTCTTGAACCATTCATTTGTAAACTGTGGACCATTGCCTGAAGCTAGAGTGGCGGGGGGTGGGAACCTGAGTGGGGAGACGCAAGAGAGGGAAACAAAGATAAAAATGAATGACAGAAAAGTAGAAAGCAAAAGTGGAAGACGGAGGAAACAAGGGCTAACAGCAAATAGGGCCACAGTACAAAAAAAATGTGTAAAAATGTTAAAAAGACAAGTCTAAAGGCACTGTATCTGAATGCATGGAGCATTTGTAATTAGGTAGATGAGTTCACAGAGCAAATAGATGTAAATGGGTACGATATTATTGCGATTATGGTGATATGGCTGCAGGGTGACCAATGCTGGGAACTGAATATCCCAGGGTTCACGATAAGGAGTTATCTATAGGCCTCCAAACAGTAGTAATATAGCATGGGATTAAACAGGAAATTAGAGATGCGTGTAACAAGGGTGCTACAGTAATCAAGGGTGACTTTAACCTCCATATAGACTGGGCAAACCAAATTAGCCATAATACTGTGGTGGGTGAATTCCTGGAGTATGCGCAGGTTTTTTTTTAGACCAGTATGTGGAGAAACCGACTAATGAACAGGATATTATCAGGAAGATATAATCATTTCTGTAATGTGATTGGAATTTATTGTAAGGTTGAGTTTTGGTGGGATGTGTCTGTGTGTGTGTGTGTGTGTGTGTGTGTGTGTGATGGCTTAGAGGCAGCTGGTCTGAAGGCTTTGATGTAAACATGGTAAACATGGGGCAAGTTTAAAATGTTAGGTGTAAAAGGACATTTGCATTTTGAAATAGACCAGACTGCATTGTTTTCAAAGGAGGGGTGAAATGTGTTATCTATCCAGGTGAAACTGAGAAACAATATGTTTCTTTTTCCTAAAGATTATTGGTAAAACTGAGTGCTTTTATTATCAGGAAAATAAAGTCCAAATACATAGTGAAACAATGGGAATTTGGAGTCAAAGAGGAAAATATGTATAAAGGAGCGAAGGCTGTGTGTAAGGCAAGGAATTTTGAGATCTTAAAAGTGTGAAATGCCTTCCTCATTTATGCCTGTTAACTTCAAAAAACTGAAGTTAAGAAAACTCTGAATTTGACTTGCTCAGGATATCATGCTTCTTTATCTGGGTCTTTTAAAATCTATGTGTCTTACTGTTGCCTTAACAAAAATGTAACTGGGAGCCAGATTAAGTAGGGGATTTAGATGTTATCAAAGAAATAATTTGTAGATCTATGCATATATTTAAAAATCATTTCTCTTATTAATAAATGTTTAATCTAGTTTTGTAAAACCTATAAGACTTGGTGGCCCTATTACTACTGAATTCAAGGCACACATCTAGAAATTTATAGAAACTGCAAAACAAGTTGTGACAGTTATTTCAAGTTTCCCTTTGAGATTTGAGCAACTCAGCATCAGCTGTGCCATAACGCTATTGTGGATTTGGTATTGTGCAATGAGAAGGGTTTAATTAATAATCTTGTTGTGCAGGGACCTTTAGGGAACAGTGACCATAACATGATAGAATCCTTCATTAGGCCGGAAAGTGAAGTAGTCCGATCTGAAACCTGAGTCCTAAATCTTAACAAAGGAAACCACGAAGGTCTGAGGCATGAGTTAGCTAAGATAGATTGGGGAACTTAACTGAAAGGCATGACAGTGGATAGACAATGGCTAATATTTAAGGAACTAACATATGCATTGCAACAGTTATACATTCCTTTTTGGCGCAAAAACACAACAGGAAAAGCGGCCCAACCATGGTGGACAAAATAAATTAAGGATATTATTAGATCCAAAGAGGAGTCATATAAAGTAGCTAGAAAAAAGTAGTAAGCCTGAGGATTGGGAATAGTTTAGAATTCAACAAAGGAAGGCCGAGAGATCGATTAAAGGGGGAATAATAGAATATGATAGTAAACTTGCTAGGGAGATAAAGTGGACTGTAAAAGCTTCTGTAAGTATGTAAAAAGAAAAAGATTAGTGAAGGCAAATGTTGGCCCCTTACAGTCTGAAACGGGAGAATTTATAATCGGGAACAAGGAAATACCAGAGCAATTAAACAATCACTTTAGTTCTATTTTCACAGAGGAAGACACAATAACTTCCCAGAAATGCTAAGGAGCCAAGGGTTTACTGAGAAGGAGGAATTGAAGGATATTAATATTACTAAAAAAAAATGCTGGAGAAATTAATGGGACTGAAAGTCAATAAAACCCCAGAGCCTGATAATCTACATCCCAGGGTACTAAAGGATGTAGCCATGGAAATAGTCGATGCGTTGGTTATCATCTTCTGGAGTTCTGTAGATTCTGGGACAGTCCTGGCAGATTGGAGGGTGGTAAATGTAACCTTGATATTTAAAAAGGAGGGAGGGAGAAAACAGCAATTTACAGACCGGTTAACCTAACATCAATAGTAGTGAAAATGCTAGGTCTATTCTAAAGGATGTGATAACAGGACACCTAGAAAATATCAATGGGATTAAACCAAATCAACATGGATTTATGAAAGGGAAATCACGTTTGACAAACCCACTGGAGTTTTTTGAGGACATAACTAGCAAAATAGATAAGGGAGAACCAATAGATGTGGAATATTTGGATTTTCGGAAAGCTTTTGATAAAATCCCACATAAGAGGTTAGTGTATAAAGTTAAAGCACACGTGATTGGGGGTAATATATTGGCAAGGATTTAGAATTGGTTAGCAGACAGGAGCCAGAGAGTGGGAATAGATGGGTCTTATTCAGAGTGACAGGTGGTGACGAGTGAGGTGCCGCAGGGGTCAATGCTTGGGCACCAGCTATTCACAATATATATCAATGATTTGAATGAGGGAACCAAATGTAAAATTTCCAAGTTTACTGATGACACGAAACTTGGTGGGAATGTGAGCAATGAGGAGGGTGTTAAGAGGCTTCAAAGCGAATTAGATTAGTTGAGTCAATGGGAAATGCAGTATAACGTGGATAAGTGTGAAGTTATCCACTTTGGTAGGAAAAACAGAATAGCAGAGTATTATTTAAATGGGGATAGATTGGGAAATGTTGATGTACAAAGGGACCTGGGTGTCCTTGTACACCAATCACTGAAAGCAAGCGTGCAGATGCAGTAAACTGTTAAGAAGGCAAATAAATGGCATATTAGCCTTCATTTGCGAGAGAGCTTGAGTACAGGAGCAAGGCTATCTTACTGCAGCTATACAGGGCCTTGGTGAGACCACACCTGGAGTATTGTGTGCAGTTTTGGTCTCCTTTCCTAAGGAAGGATATACTTGCCAGAGAGGGAGTGCAGCAAAGGTTCACCCGATTGATTTCTGGGATGGCAGGATTGTCGTATGCGGAGAGATTGGGCTGACTAGGTCTGTATTCACTGGAGTTCAGAAGAATGAGAGGGGCATCTCATTGAAACATATAAAATTCTGACAGGGCTGGACAGACTGGATGCAGGGATGGTATTTTCTCTGGCGGGGGTGGTCGGTGGGGGGGGTGGGTGTTGCTAGAACAAGGGCTCACAGTCTCAGGATACATTTAAGACTAAAATGGGGAGAAACCTCTTCACTCAGAGGGTGGTGAGCCTGTGGTATTCTCTACCACAGAGGGTTGTGGAAGTTAAACCGCTGAATATATTTAAGAAGGAAATAGATTTCTGAACTCTAAAGGCATCAAGGGGTTTGGGGAGAGAGCGGGAGTATGGTGTTGAGATGGATGATCGGCCATGATCATATTGAAAGGCGGAGCAGGCTAGAAGGGCCGAATAGCCTACTCCTTCTCCTATTTTCTATGTTTTTATGAAATGACAAGATCTGGAGTGCCATGTGTGACAAGAATTTATTGTAGTGAATTAATGATGCTTTCTGAGGTTGTCCCCTGAGAGAGGTTTCACCTCAGCGCACCTCGGGTACCCGTCAACAACAATGAGGACCGTCTTCTCCTTGAGCTCGAATGGTCCATTCCATGATGCTCCCATGGTCTGGGTGGGAACGAGGGCACCATCAGCGGGTTCTTTTTACTCTTGGCGATCGACTGCGCAGGTGACGCTGTTGAAATAATTTCCTCGAGCGACCCTGAGATCTCCCCAGGCCACCAGACTGAATTTCGTGCCCTTGCGGAGACATTTTGTAACGCCCAGGCATCCCTGTGCATCCTCGGAAAGATGTCGAGCCTGAAAACTCTCGCTCCGCCCGGCTTTTCACCGGGCAGGGTTTACGGGGCGTCGGGTGGGTGTGGTGGAATTTTGTAACCAATGGCTCAATATCTTGAATGGAATTTATGTTCTCCTGTTCAAGCTTCTCAATAGGAACGCATGACAATGCATCTGCTGTTGCTTGTTGTTTGCCCTGGGCATATTCGTCAATCGGTTTCTTTCTTGCTGCAGGCTGCTCTTCCATGTAATGGACTTGTGGTTCCTTCACCTGCCCTGCCTGGTTTTCTTGAGGTTTTCACGTTGTTCTATTACTTTTTGGTGCTCCCACTTCAGGGTCTTCTGAAGACCTGTGAATAGTTTCGGAAATTCTGCTCTGAATTCTTTTAACTTTTCTGGCTTCCCAATTCACTTTTAGAAATGAGTTGTGGAGCTGTGCAATCTTTTCAATTTAACAGTGAACCTTCTGTGAAGGACCTAATCCTGGGAAATGAAGCCAGGCAGGTGGTAGAAATGTCGATGGGGGAGCATTTCGGGAATAGTGACCACAACTCTGTGAGATTTAAGGTAGTTATGGAAAAGGACAAAGATGGACCGGAAATAAAGGTCCTGAATTGGGGGAAGGCCGATTTCAATATGATAAGACAGGATCTGGCCCACGTGCACTGGGAGCAGCTTCTTGTAGGAAAGTCTACAACAGACCAGGGGGAGTCATTAAAAAAAACTCTAGGGGGCAAGATAAGGGAAAACCGCAAAGCATTTTATAAATGATATTAAGGACAAGAGGATAACCAGGGAAAGAGTAGGGCCCATCAGGCTCATGTCTAACAAATCATGCCTAACAAATTTGATTGAATTTTTCGAGGAGGTGACTAGTTGTGTAGATGAGGGTAGTGGTGTATGGTGTATGGAGTTGGAGGACGTAGGTGAGGTTCTAAATGATTACTTTTCATCTGTGTTCACTATGGAGAAGGACGATGTAGGTGTAGAAATCAGGGAGGGGGACTGTGATATACTTGAACAAACTAGCATTGAACGAGAGGAGGTATTAGCAGTTTTAGCAGGCTTAAAAGTGGATAAATCCCCAGGCCCAGATGAGATGTATCCCAGGCTGTGATGTGAACCAAGGGAGGAGATTGCAGGGGCTCTGACACTAATTTTCAAATCCTCTCTGGCCACAGGAGAGGTGACAGAGGACTGGAGGACAGCGAATGTGCTACCAGTGTTCAAGAAGGGTAATGGGGATAAACCAGGTAATTACCGGTCAGTGAGTCTAACATCAGTGGTAGGGAAACTATTGGAAAAAATTCTGAGGACAGGATTAATCTCCACTTGGAGAGGCAGGGATTAATCAGGAATAGTCAGCATGGCTTTGTGAGGGGGACATCATGTCTAACAAATTTGATTGAATTTTTCGAGGAGGTGACTAGTTGTGTAGATGAGGGTAGTGTAGTTGATGTAGTCTACATGGATTTAGTAAGGCTTTTGACAAGGTCCCGCATGGGAGAATGGTCAAGAAGGTAAGAGCCCATGGGGCCCAGGGCAATTTGGCAAATTGGACCCAAAATTGGCTTAGTGGCAGGAGGCAGAGGGTGATGGGTGAAGGTTGTTTTTGTGATTGGAAGCCTGTGATGAGCCGTGTACCACAGAGATCGGTGCTGGGACCCTTACTGTTTATTGTGTACATCAATGATTTAAATGTGAATATAAGAGGCATGATCAGTAAGTTCTCAGATGACACGAAAATTAGTGGTGTCATAAATAGTGAGGAGGAAATTACAGGATGATATAGATGGACTAGTAAGATGGGCAGAGCAGTGGAAAATGGAATTTAATCCTGAGATGTGTGAGGTGATGCATTTTGGGAAGACTAACTCGGCAAGGGAATACACAATGAATGTTAGGACCCTAGGAAGTACAGAGGATCAGAGGGACCTTGGGGTACATGTCCATAGATGCCTGAAGGCAATAGCACAGGGAGATAACGTGGTTAAGGAGGCATATGGAATACTTGCTTTTATTACTGAGGCATAGAATATAAGAGCAGGGAGGTTATATTGGAGCTGGATAAAATGCTAGTAAGGCTACAGCTGGAGTACTGTGTGCAATTCTGGTCGTCACACTATAGGAAGGATGTGATTGTACTGGAGAGGGTGCAGAGGAGATTCACCAGGATGTTGCCTGGCTTGGAGCGTTTCAGCTATGAAGAGAGACTGGATAGGCTGGGGTTGTTTACCTTAGAGCAGAGAAGTCTGAGGGGGGACCTGATAGGGGTATACAAAATTATGAGGAGCATAGAGAGGGTAGATAGGAAGAAACTTTTCCCCTTAGCAGAGGTGTTAATAATCAGGGGGCATAGACTTAAGGTTAGGGGCAGGAGGGTCAGAAGGGATTTGAGGTAAATTTTTTCCACACACTGCCTGAGGGGATAGTAGAGGCAGGAACCCTCACAGCATTTAAAAAGCATTTAGTTGAGCACTTGAAATGCCATAGCATACAGGGCTACGGGCCAAGTGCTGGAAAATGGGATTAGAATAGCTAGGTGCTTGATGGCCGGCACAGACATGATGGGTAGAAGGGCCTGTTTCGGTGCTGTATAACTCCATGACTCTATAATTCTATGACTTCTTGGTTGTGAATCACACAAAGTTGCTGTGATTTCTCTTTCTTTGTACTGGAACTTAGCAGTCAACTGTCCCTTGACCTTCAGATGATTGCCTCCTAGACTGTGGGGCTGTATGGTCGATGGCTGGATGAAGTCTTGCCACTGCTCTGTGTCTGAAAAAGTGTCTAGTTTGAAGTTTGCTTTACTTCTGTTGACAATAATACCTGCAGTCCAATAGAGAGATCATTATGGATAATGGTCCACAATTTATTGGTAAGCCATTTAAGGATGTGTGTGATAAGTGGAATATCGATCACACTACGCCTTCTCCTCATTGTCCTAGATTGGCCCAGCTGAATGAATGATTCACACGGTGAAATCCCTCAATCTCAAATGTAGACAGGCCAAGCAAGATCCCATACATTGCGACGTTACACCTGAGAGTGACGCCTTTGAATACAATAATTCCTTCCCTGGCAGAGCTCATGTTCGGCAGACCAGTGTGTACCAATTCACCTACTCTTTGCATTCTACTCTCTCAGAAACTAGACAGAAACTTTTAAAACCGCGTGACAAGCTGACCAACTTGCACGATTAAAAACCCAGGTACAAAATTCCCAAGTTTATAGTCGGGACCAGCTCGCGTCCAGGATTCTGTGGAAGGTGCATGGCAGCCCGCCGAGCTGACAAGGATTGGTTCGGACGATGAAGTCATTGAACACAAGGGCGTAATGGCGAGCTGTAAACCGGGGGACATACAGGTCCATTCCAGCCCCTCAACCACCGTCCGGCCCTGTTGCGTCTAGGACAAGATTCCAAGCACATCCAGGAATGACAATCCCGCAGGCTCACTGTGACCAATTAAAGGCAAAGGCCTGGATTATTCGCTCGTCGGGCACGCGCGATCGGCGGGACCCGGAGCTGACGGGGAACGGCCCCCCCCCCCCCCCCCCACCGACTGAGATTTCACGCTGGCTGGCTAATTAACGGCCAGCCAGCGTGAGACGTGCCCTGAGCAAGGGTCAGCGCTGTTCGTTTGGGGGGGGCGGTGGGAAGAAGACGGGCGCCGGCGTCACTGTGGGTGCTGGTGAGCGCTTTCACTGAGTTCCCCGAAGGCAGACAGATGCCTCAGGGAGTCTAGATAATAAAGGAAAGCACAAAAATGCTGCAAAATAAGTCCATGCAGCACAATCAAACACCGGAAAGCATAGCCCATGAAAAACCAGTCCCCAGATATCTCTCTTCGTTTTATGTCCCCACGGAGATTTCATCCCACCCTGGATCGAGGTTTGAGTGAAAATGTAAAGGCCGCCTGGCCGATTGGCCCCCCCCCCCCCGCCAGCCGTAAACGTGGATGGAGCCACGAAAAATCGCTTTCAATTGCCTCCTTAAGGGGCTTAATTGCCCCGTTTAGTTGGTGGCGGGCGCGCTTCTGACTGCCCTGTGCAGCCGACGAGCAGATTTCGCGCCAGAGGGCGATGACGCTCACCCAATGTCAACCCGCGCGCTATTTCACGGTCAGGTGGGTCGGGAACCCGGCCTCCCGCCGGCTGTAAAGTTCTGGCCAAGGTGATCATTACAAGACCTGGACATACGAGCAGATTATCCCTATGCTTTAGAGACCCATAGGTCCATCAGTTCTACGCACTCGTGTGCCGGTAACTACATATGGACACGTATTGCAACTCGTTATCTTCCTTTGCAAGGGGAGGAAGCATCTTTAAAAAGAAAGGGGGATGATGGAATATGCCTTTTACTAGGATTGTAGCTGCCGTCACTAGAAAGGAAGTGTGTGGTCACGCCATCCAGTTTAAGTTTCGCTTTTGCTTTTTATCAAAGCATGCAAACACACCACCGCAGCTCTGATGTCTTCAGGCTTTACACCTCTGTATAAATGCTCTCACGTGCTTAGCTTCAATAAGTGAGCGCACAGCGTGTTTACCCAATCCCTTATGAGTGGTGGGTGCCTTTATATCAGTATAGAACCACAACACAACCGATGCATTTACTGCAACAAAAAAACAGAAAATCCTGGAAAAAACTCAGCAGGTCTAACAGCATCTGTGGGGAGAAAAACAGAATTAACGTTTCGAGTCCGTTCGACTCTTTTTCAGAGCTGCAATTTACTGTCTCTGCAGCCATGTTTTTTTTTTAGAAGCCTGGAATACAGGCCATCAGGACCACGGACTTGTCCGTGATTAGTTCTAATAATCACCCTTTCCCTGGTGATTGGAATTGTTTTGAGCTCCGCCCCCCACCCCACCTTCCCTTTCACCTCTTGATTTACAATTATTCCTGGGATATTATTTGTGTCTGCTACAGTGATGTCAAAGGCGAAATATCTGCTCAATGCTTCCATTATATCCTTCCCCCATTATTATTTCCCCTTTCTCACTCTCTGGAGGACCAATGCTCCCTTAAATTGCTCTTCCCCCTTTTTAAATACCGGTAGAAACTTGTACTATCCGTTTTTAGATTCCTATCTAGCTTTCTCTCGTACTCTAGTTTTCCCCTCATTATTTTTTCAAGCCATATCCTGCTGGTTTTTTTTAAAATTCTGTCCAAACCTCCGACTCACTGATAATCTCCACAGGATCGTGCGCTGAATTTTCAAGGGCAGTTAGGGGCTGGCAACAAACTCTGGTGCCTTGCCAGCCAACACACAGGCCCCGCGAAAGAATAAGAGAAAGCTTCAACCGCCGGGGTGGGGGGGGGTGCGGGTGCGGTGTGGGGCGGACAGCCTCTCACCGCCTACCCTGTCAGACCCTCTAAGACTCTTCTCCTTCTCGCTGAGGCCACCCCTCGTTCTTCCTGAACCCCTGAGCCTACAGGTCCATTCCGCTCAAGGGCACGGCGTGAGTTGGTGCGAATCAGTAACGCTGATTCTGTTTCTGGGTCAGGCTGAGCACAGCGCGCTTGCCTGCAACATTCCACCTCTGACGTTATCGCCCTTTCCCCTCGACACATTCTCACTCTGCCCCCCCCCCCCCACCCCCCCCGCCCCCCCTGCTCGGTTTCGCCCTCTCGTACCACAACGTCTCCAGCTGTTGCCTACAGCGGTGATGAGCTTTATCTGGTGATGAGCTTCACCCCCTCCGCCTTAATGAAGGGAGGCTGACAATACCCACCCCGGCGCTGCTGAAGTGTATCCGGTGCTAAGTTCGATCACTCTCAGGTCGCGCGAGCTCCCAAAGGATTTCAGTTATGGAAATAGGAATAAAATGCCCGGTAAGTAGCATCAGACTTATCAATAATTAATCAACGGGGCTTCGGGTTGGAAATGCGAGGCCAATAGTCTTCTGCAAATATTTAACAATTGCTACTCCTGTGGCCAGGTTAATAAAATAATCGATCCAGCGAGACCTGCCCATACCTTCTTCGTGACGGTGATTTCCACTTTAATTCAAAAACAAATGAAAGCCATGTCGCTTTAGATATTTGCAAGGCAATAAATTCAGGTCGATAACTTGTGCCAAATGTTTAAACTTGAACCTACGTGACGGGTTTAGTCAGCCCCTTATAGAATGGTAGCTCAGTGTTGTTTCTTTGAGGGAGATAAGGCCCGACTTCATAATCAGCGTCATTGCTTCCGAAACACTCGGTATGAGAGGCGCAGGGTGGTGGTGGGGGGTGCAGGATGTGGAGGTGGGCCCGACACACCAGGACGCACAATGACGCGTGATGACATCGGGTAAGTTGGGGGGGGGGTGGAGGGGAGGGGGCGGGGCTTGTGTCCTGATGTCATCGCGCTGTCTCGTAGTATTTCATTCGGCAGGCCCGCCGAGAATTGAAAGGTCTACTAAGGCCGTGAGCATACCAAGTGACCTCAAACTTACGCTGTCTGTCCGGCCTAATGTTTGGTGGGGCAGGCGAAAAGGCCAAGGGGCCTTTATGTGTTATTTTTTAGGAAACCTCATCCACCAGCGGGACAGGGTTTCCCAAAGCTAGCACCGATGACGTGAGGACTTTATCCTGAAAACAAAAACGTCTCCCATCCTCTCAAGGGACGCGTTTCATTCAACTTTTAACCTTTTTCAATAACTTCTTTCAAACGCGCATCAGTCTCCCCGAGTCGGCTCCGTGCCCCCAGGGAGGCTAAAGCGCTCTTTCGCCCGCACACGCAAACCGCTAGACCTGACTCCCCCTCCCCCCCACCCCCCCGCCCCCCAGCCTCCGCACAGGTAACGCTCAGCGTCACCGCTCGCGATCCACACCGGGCGGGCCTTATTCGGCCCACCCGCGTGAAACCCGTGGCCAACCCTGCCCGCTCCCATTGAGCCCGCCCGACCAACGTAAAATCCTGGCCGTGCTGTATTTGAGGGGCTAATTTGGTTATTTGGTTAGAATCAAGCACCATTCAGATGCTCTTATACTAGAAAGCTGGGTCACGTTTCAGCATAAGGTATCGGCCGTTTAGGGCTGAGAGGAGGAGAGATTTCTTCACTCGGAGCGTTGCGAGTCTTTGGAATTCCCTACCCCAAAGGGCTGAGGATGCTCCATCACTGAGTACATTCAAGACTGAGACTGACAGATCTTTCAACTCTCAGGGGATCAAGGGCAATGGGGATATCACTGAAAAGAGAGACACGTTGCTGAAGCTTTTCGTCTCGCACTCTTCAGGACTAACACAAGAATGCCAAATTTCAAACAATCGCAACAATTTGTACTGCAGGAGAAAAGGGTGCTGATTGGCTGACAGGTTGAATCTGGTCGAGGCGTTGCCATGATGAAAGCAATCAGGAGCCATAGACTTCCCTATTAATAAAGCCCAGGATACTGTATGCTTCATTACTGCTCCCTCAACCTGCCCTGCTACGTTCAATGACTTATACACATCTACACCCACGTCCCTCTGCTCCTGCACCCCCTTTAAAGTTATACCCTTTATTATATATTGTCTCTCCATTGTAATGGACAATGTATAATTTTGACATTGACTATATTTGTGTATTTATGTGTTAAGAAAGGTACAACAGCTTCAGTTCAGTTTCATTTAGGTCGTTTGGTGGGAGACTTGGTGCCACAAGTCTGGATTGTCTCCTGACTAAAGGTCAAGTATTTTGTGTTTGTTTGTATATAAACATTTCTAATGATGTTTTGCAATCCCCGAAGTTAAAGAGATGGGGTTAAAAGGGGTTAAAAGTTTAGTGATTCTCGAAAAAAAGATACACAAACCTTCACTGTTGCATAGCGACAAGGAAAAGACAGGGGAAGAAAAAATTTGTGTGTCACAGAGAGAGAGGAAAGGAATTTTAAGCTTTCTAATAAAACAGGTTACAAGTCCATTGAGGAGAGGAGTTGATTGAATAGTCGATAATAGAACTGAGTAAAGTGATCAGTTTAGCAGAGGTGCTACTGGAAGATTAAGTTTAGGGAACTCATTTGTGTGTTCTGCAGTTGAAGAAACAGTGAGTTTAGAGTGTGGTTTTTGGGTGTCTTGGGGAGATATACGGCTTGGGTTAGAAGCGTCAAGTGAATGCTCACGAATCCACGAAACCATTTGCAATTATGCCAGTCCCAAGTGAGAAGTCTTTGTGTTAAGCTAGTGGTAACTCTTCACTGGTTTATGTGCCTGTAAAGATATCGCTGGGGTAAAGGGATAGTGTGAATTTGTGCTTTAGCTGCAAGTGGTGGCCTGAGCCTGACATGTCAGGAACTAGGGCAGGCCTAAGGCTCCACAATGGCCTTGTGGCTTGCCAATGGAGGGAGAGCTAAGGTTCAATCATGTCTTTATTCTATTTGTCCACAGGTAGAAGAAAGAGGGCAGAATGCAGGCTGCAGATAACGCTGCCTTCGTCATCGCTTTGATGTGAGTGAGGAGGAGAAGGGCCCGTCGTTGTATGAGACACAGCTCAGAGAAGAGTGTCACCCTGAGGAACAAGAGCCAGCGGGGGCCCCAGGAAGAACCAGATGCTGACAAGGAGGGACCACATCCACAGCGGTGTTTGGTACGGCCAAGGGTCTACAGAAGACGTCTCTCATACATCGAGATGAGCGAGGGACAGCGCTGTCGACACCTTCACTTGTCTAGGGATATGGTGGATCATATCTGCCACATTTTCCATGAGGATCTCCCTCCAAACGGATTGGAGACCATCCAATGTCGGTTGTGCTGAGAGTAACTGCTCCACTCAACTTTTTAGCTAACGGATTGTTCCAGAGCTCCACTGGGGACTCCTGCGGAATCTCACAATCATCCACTCATAAATGCATAAAGGAGGTCACTGATGCCCTTTTCAATATGGCACAAATTACAAGCACTTCACCATGGATGAAGCCAGAGCAACGGGATTCGCAGCGATCTCCAGCTTCCCACAAGTCCAGGGCACAATCGACCACACACATGTGGCCTTAAGAGCTCCCTGGCAGCAGCCAGTAAGATTTATCGATAGGGAAGGACTCCACACTCTCACTGTGCAGCTGACTGGTGATCGCTGAAAGCAGATTATGCCGGTTTGCGCAAAGTACCCGGGGAGCTCACACAACTTATACATCTTGAGTCACTCGCAGGTGCCACAGATCTTCGAGGGCCCTCCGCACTTCCAGGGTTGGCCAGTCCGTGATAAGGGGCATGCTAACAAGATGTGGCTCATGATGCCCATTCGTCATCCACACAGTGCACATGTCACCATCAGATGCCTCCTCAGCCTCCTTATCAGAGGTGTTCTGGAGGGCAGTGGCTAAAGTATTCCCCGGTGATCTCCCTCTTCCTTTACTTGTTGGTGGCTAGAATAGAGAAAAAGGAGTATTAGTGATTGGCTAGACAGGCGCCTACATTATAAGACACTCACAGCCATTGTCCGCGTGTGGCTGGTTTCTAATGGATGGATCCTCACTGGTTTGCTGGGGGATGCCGGTTTCACCTTCCTCACGGGAATGATCCCTTTTCTCACTGGCCGGTCCTGCTGCCTGTTCCTCGTAGGGGGAGAGCGCCCTCAGTGGCAGCATTCCCCCTTCCTGTCTGGTCCCTCTCCCTCTTGTTGTGGGAACCCTTGTCCTGCATCAGGATGGCCGGCTTGACAGATAGAAGTGCATGCCTGCTGTGTGTGCTGAATTCCACCCCCCCCACCCCCCACCCCCCAAGAAAGGGTTGTTGAAGCCATTTGTGCAGGACGTTCCAGGAGAATGTGGTGTTAAGGTGGGTGTCAGACATTCAGTGCTGATGTCTCTTCTGCTGGTAGCGTGTGAGATCCCTGTGGACTGAAGTCCTTAGAATGCCTGACGCCCTTATGAGAGTGTGAGTTTGGAGCGAGGGGAAGGTTCACTGACCCTGGTGGTGCGGAGGTGATCATTCATCCTCTTCCCGCACTGCAAGGTGGTCCTTTCTTTGTGGTCCCCATATGCTGACCTCCCTAGCGACCTCCTCCCAGGCGGGCTTGGTCAGGTTAGTGGACCTCCGGCTCCCATCCCTCGGAAAGAGGAGCTCTTTCCGTGCATGGACTGCCTGGAACAGCTTCGCCAGGGAGGCCTTGCTGAACTGTGGAGCGGAGTGTTTCATTTTTCTGGGTGCGGTGGGCAATAATTTCTCCACGCACCTGGGCTGCGGTGAGTGAACGAAGCCAGCCAGGCTGCCAAAGCAATGGGATTCGCAGGGAACTCCGGCTTCCCACAAACCCAGGGTGCCATCAACTGTACACATGTGGCCTCAAGAGCTCCCTGGCAGCAGCCAGTAGGATTTATCGATAGGGAAGGACTCCACTCTCTCACTGTGCAGCTGGCTAGTGATCGCTGTGTGGGTGCCGTTTAAATCTGGTGACAGGGCCTTCGACCCCAAGAAGCAGACGAATCGGTGCCCGCCCCACCACAAGAATTGACCAGCCCCTCGCGGGTGCATAAGTAACGAGCTGGAAAGCAGAAGACCGGGGGGGCAAGAACCTGCTCCACTGCCCAACGGGAAACAGGCTGAGTTTCTCACCCGGCCGCCACTGCACTTAGCCTCAGGAACCCGCCTCCTACCCAAGAACCAGGCCTAGCAGCACCTCCTCCCTCACTGGACTCAAAACATGCTGCCCAACACAATCGAGGAACTCGTTCCCCTCTCTGCCCTTTCCACCACAACTATCCCAGCCTATGTTTGGATAGCTAAAGCCCCCATTACAACTACTCTATAATCCTTGTGCATCTCCCTGTAATTTCCCTGCAGATTTGTTCTTCTACCTCCTTCTCACTAGTTGGCGGTCTAATGTCAACACCGAGCAATGTAACTACTGCACCCTTCTTGTTCCTTAGCTCTAGCCAAATTGATTCTGTCCTTGAACCCTCTGGGACATCCTCTTTCTCCAGCATTGCAATGTTCCCCTTAACCAATACCGCCACACTTCCACCTTTCCTATAAGACCATAAGACCATAACACATAGGAGCAGAAATTAGGCCATTCGGCCCATCGAGTCTGCTCCGCCATTCAATCATGGCTGATAAGTTTCTCAACCCCATTCTCCCACCTTCTCCCCGTAACCTTTGATCCCCTTACTAATCAAGAACCTATCTATCTCGGTCTTAAATACGCTCAATGACCTGGCCTCCACAGCCTTCTGTGGCAATGAATTCCATAGATTCACCACTCTCTGGCTAAAGAGGTTTCTCCTCATCTCTGTCCTTTCCTGAACACCTTGTATCCGGGAATATTTAGCACCAGTCCTGCCCTTCCTTGAGCCAGGTCTCTGTTTTCGCCACAACAAGGCAATCACGACAGGCAATCTGCGCCTGTAACTCCCCAGTCTTACTTACCACAGCCCATGCATTCACACACATGCACATAATCCTGATTTAGACCTTATTACATTCTCCTTTACCCTGACCCCGCCGTTTAACTCATTATTCCCTGCTCTCCTGCTACCTATTCCTTCAGGTATTCTGTGCAGGTTGGCATTCCTCACTAATATAATCTCCTGGTTCCTGCACCCGTGCTGAGCGAGTTTGAACCAGGCACGTCCAACCCATGCCTCACCAGCCGAGTGCGGCCTGTAAAACCCCTCAGTGTGTGGCCTCCAGATCCACCGGTTAAAATGCCGGTTAGACGGGGAAGAGACGTTGAAGATTCTGCGAGGGGCTGCTCCATTAACCACAGGCCGCACCCCCCCCCCCCTCCCGTGTTTGCTGGCGACAGGCCCGCTTGTGAGTCTAAGAGCAGCAAATGGGGCGGGGAAACGGCCTGTGTTTGGAGGAGCCGGGAACTTCTGCAGCGTTGAGTGTGAGGGGGGTAAAGAGAGGATTTCAGGAGGTGGTGGAGGGGCAGAGAGGCAAGGAGGCTGTGGGAGCCTGGGGGCAAAAAAAGGCTGCTGGGACCCCAGGGGAAGAGAGGCTGTTGGAGGCCGGGGGTCAGGGGTGGTGGAGCGAGGGTGGGGGCGGGGGGCGGGGGGTGGGGGGAGGGTGAGAAGAAGCTGTGAGACCCGGGAGTGGGAGTCGGGGAGAGGGAGGGGAAGAGGCTCAGGTGACAGGTGCTGCGAGACCTGGGAGTGGGGTTTGAGGGGCAGGGGGATCTTGGGGGTGGGGGAAGAGGCTGCCGAGGCTTGGGGCCTGGGTTAAGCGAGGCAGCAGGGGCCTGGGTCCTGGGGGAAGAGAGGCTGCTAGGGCCTGGCTTATTGACCTCTCTGCTTCAGGGAATAGGTCCTTCTCATCACGCTATCCAGGCCCCTCATGATTTTCTACACCTCAATTACATTTCCATCCGTGTGTGTGGTTGTGTGCATGCGCGGGTGTGTGTGTGTATGTGTGTGTGGTTGTGTGTATGTGTCTGGATGTGTGTCTGGGTATGTGTGCGTGTATGCATGTGAGTGTGCGTGTACGTGTGTGTTTTGTGTGTGAAAGTGGGTGTGTGAGAGTGGGTGTGTGAGAGTGGGTGTGTGAGCATGTGTGTGGGTGATTGTGTGAGTGTGATTGTGTGCGTGTGCGTGTGGGTCTCTGTGTGTGTGTGTGTAGGTGTGTGTGGGCATACATGTGAGCATGTGTGAGTGTGTACGTGTGTGACAGTGGGTGTGTAAGTGGGTGTGTGGGTGTGTGTGAGTGCACCCATGTGTGTGTGTATGCTTGTGTGGGTGTGTGTCTGGGTGTGTACATGTGTGCATGCATGTGCGTGTGTGTCCATGTGTGTGTGTGTCCACGTGTGTGTCCGTGTGTGTGTGTGTGTATGTGTGGGTGTGTGTGTCTGGGTGTGTATGTATGGGCATGTGTGTGTGTGCATGTGTGTATGGGGGTAGTGTGTCTGGGTGTGTGTGTGTGTATCAGAAGGTGTAAGCATGTGTGCATATGTGTGTGTTTGTGTGTGTGAGTGTGTGAGCATGTGTGTGGGTATGCCCGCGTGTGTGCGAGTCTGTTTGTGGTGTGTGTGTGTGTGTGTGTGTGTGTGTGTGTGTGTGTGTGTGTGTGTGTGTGTGTGAATCTGTGTGTCCGTGTGAATGTATGTGTCTTTGTGTGTCTGTGTCTGTATGTGCGTGTGTCAGTGTGTGTGTGTGTGTGTGTGTGTGTGTGTGTGTGTGTGTGTGATTGTGTGGGTGTGATTGTGTGCATGTGGGTGTGGGTCTCTGTGTGTGTAGGTGTGTGTGGGCATACGTGTGAGTGTATGTGAGTGTGTACGTTTGTGAGAGTGGGTGTGTGGGTGCGTGTGAGTGCAGCCATGTGTATGTGTGTGTGTGTGTTTGCGTGTGTATGCTTGTGTGGGTGTGTGTATGGGTGTGTACATGTATGCGTGTGTGTATGTGTTTGTGTGTCCATTTGGGTGTGTGAGTCTGTGCGCATGAGTCTGTGTGTGTGTCTGTCTGTGCATGCTTGTGTGTGTGTGTGTGTTTGTGTGTGTCCATGTATGTGTGTGTGTGTCCATGTGTGTGTGTCCGTGTGTATGTGTTCATTTCTGTGTGTGTGTGTGTGTGTGTGTGTGTGTGTGTCCATGTTGTTGTGTGTGTCCCTGTGAGTGTGTGTGTGTCTGGGTATGGGTGTCTGGGTGTGTATGTCTGGGCATATGTGTGTGTGTGTGTGTGTGTGTGTGTGTGTGTGTGTGTGTGTGTGTGTGTGTGTGTGTGTGTGTGTGTGTGTGTGTGTGTGTGTATGTGTCCATTTCTGTGTGTGTGTGTGTGTGTGTGTGTGTGTGTGTGTGTGTGTGTGTTAGAAGGTGTAAGCGTGTGTGCATGTGTGTCCATGTATGTGTGCATGTGTCCACAAGTGTGTGTGGGTGTGTGAGTGTGTGTATGGATATGTGTGTAAGTGTGCATGTGGGTATGTGTGTGTTTGCACGTGTGTGAGTCCGTGTGTGCGGGTATGTGTGTGTGTGTGTGTGTGTGTGTGTGTGTGTGTGTGCGAGTCTGTTTGTGGTGTGTGTGTGTGTGTGTGTGTGTTCTATTAGCTTGGGTCATCAATTATAAGTTTCTACTTTGTGTACAGTCTCAAACATTGAATGTACAAGAAAATGTTTTACTCGGGTTTGATGCCACTGAGTTCAATAGACGGAAAGAATCTTAAGGACTCTCACTGCAGTGACACGATTGAAATGTGTCTGAGAGCTCAGGGGATGGGCAGGTGGCTAGAACAAATCCCTTAAATGTAATGCAGCTCATGCTGGGAGGTGGAGTGAGAAAACAGCAAGAGAGAAGAAAGCTATGATACTTTCATTTCTCCTTTAATTAGTGTCCTCACACCATTCAGATTGAGGCACAGTTAGGTTTCTGACTGTGACTGGATGTGTGGGTGTGAGAATGTGGGCAGAATCATCCCAGATATACAGCAAGAGCAATAGCCGGTGGGTAAAACAATGCTTCTCACGCGGTATCATCCTAAACCTGTCACATTAATCATGCATTCCCAGGAAACGCACCGTTCCCATGACGGGTGGGATCTCATTCGCCCACCACACCATCACCTCGCCGCTTCATCACACCGGGCACCATGTTTAAAGTCCAGCCGCGTACTCACCTCTCGGTACCTCCAGCCCACGGCTGCTGCAAAGAGGACCTGACCCCAAAAGGCAAGAAGTCTGCAGCCCCCAGGTTCAATGACGTGTCCCTCGAGCGCCTTTTGGATGCAGTGGAGGCTCATCGGGATGTCCTCTACCCCCACCCTGGCTGCAGGAGGGGCAGGAACCTCGCTAATCTGGCTTGGGAGGCAGTGGTCAGCGTCAATGCCCTGGAAAAGAGGACAGCCACCCAGTGCCACTACAGGGTGAATGGTCTCATCTGTTCTGCCAGGGTAACTCACTCTTCTCATCACTCCCAACTCACCCAGTCACAAACCCATCTCACATCCACAGGGATCTCACACCTCAAGGGACAACACCACTAACTCTCACACACACCCTCACATCTCCATCAGGCTCATACACTCTGGAGCTCACATCCTCATCCTGTCCATGTCTCCGCTCACCACACAGACATTCCCCTCAGCGCCATGTGTCCTGCTCACACTCTCTCCATCTGTTTTCATGCAGGAGAAGCTGGCTCACATCAGCAGGGAGAGGACCCAGACCAGGGGGGTGGAGTGGCCCACATTAGGCCCCTCACTCACTTTGAGGAGTGAGCCATCGCGCTGACTGGTGAGGGTGGGGACCGTGTCTGTGGTGACAGTGAGGTCAGCGGTGAACACCCACGTGAGGATCCTGCACCACATCATCCCTCTCTCAACACAACTGTCAGTGTCTCTCTCTCTCCTGCTTTTGACTCTGCTGCCATGCACTCATTATCTCTACTTTGGTTCACAGGGAGCTCTGCCAAGCGACCGACACCCTCAGCCAGCCAGTCCCTCAGCTCCATCCACATCCTCACCTCCAGCCAAGAGGACACCTCCTCCATTGAAGAGCTGGAAATAAGCAGCCTGGAAGACCCATCACAGCACTTACCCACACCCTGCTCCAGCGCAGACACACACCTCGGTGGGATCTAGATCTAGAGCAGGCTCGGGTTCACAATCTGGTGGTCACCGCACGGACAGGTGTCCGCAGCAGGAGGAGGCAGGTTCAGCCGAGCTCCCTGGCACTCGGAGGACTGCTGGGGAAGAGGCATCAGTGAGGCCTGAGTCAGATGATGAGTCTCTGGATTCGGCCTTCCAACTCATCCTGGAGAGTCAGCAGAAGGTGGGGGAACTTCATGCAGAGCTGTTAGAAGCCTCAACAGAGTGGCATGCGGGTCGGAGTAGTCCATCCGCTTGCTGTCTGATGAGGTGGTGCCCTCTCAGGAATCTCAGAGGCTGTCCCCTCCCTCCGAGTCCCCTTTGCCTGTGAACCCCCCTCAACCTCGTCCTCAGTCAGGGCAGCGGGGAGTGATCCGGGGGGAGAAGTATGTGTGGGGCAGGGCCTTTCGGAGCCTCGTGCAAGCACTCTCCCACTCACGAGGATCCTTCCCACATCACGCTCACCTCAATGTCCTGAGCATTTTCAATGGAGGAGGTGTCCTCTTGGCTGGAGGTGAGGATGTGGATGGAGCTGAGGGACTGGCTGGCTGAGGGTGTCGGTCACTTGGCAGAGCTCCCTGTGAGCTATGCTGGGGTTCTCTTTCAGTTGTCCATCTGAGCTGACCCGCATCTCTGGCCACCCACTGATCACACTCCCATGGAGCATCTGGCCCCACACCCACTCCGACTCTCGTTTCACTTTATTTGGACAGCGTGGTCAGGAATGGGTTCCTCATGCACTCCCCCATCTTACCCCCCTCCCCCAGTCATCCATTTCCTTTCCTCCACCACAATTAACCCCGCCCCCCCCCACCGGCATCATCTTCCACCTCCCCTCCATGATCTACCAGCCACAACCTTTTCCTTCAAGAATGTCCAGGTGAACGTGCATATTCCCTTCCTTCCTGAAAATCCCACCCCCATCCACGTTCACCTCCCCAACCTCCTCCTTCCCACCCCCAGGGTCCATGTCTGCCTCTGAGTCCCCACCAACCACCCTCGCCGTCCCTTCTACCAATATCATCGAACCCTCACCCTCCCACCCTGTCACCTCCTTCTGCCCTCGGTCATTCTCACCATTCCCTCACACCAAGCCCACCCTCAGTTTGCTCCCCAGGAGGGAGCCATGGACCCATCAGACCCCTCCCTTGGACATTCATATGGACATCACCCCCAACCCTGGACCTCTTCCAGCCAAAACCCCCTCACCCAGGACCCACTCTCCCCTCCAGATCCCTTCACTCCAATTAGTTCTCCCACCTCCCCCCCACCTCCAGACTAGCCCCCCGACCCTCGCTTAGTCCCTCCTCCTTCCTGACTCTCTCAGACACCTTTAGTCCTTCCCTCCGGCCCTAGTCCTTCCTCCAGCCTTACTTCTTCCTCCAGTCTCACTCCATCCTCCAGCCTTACCTCTTCCCCCTTCCTGACTCACTCAGACACCCTCACTTCTTCCTTCACCCTTACTCCCACCCCGCTCCTCACCCCTTCTGCCCCTGGACCCCTTACCCTCTCCACACTCCTTGCCCGGCCAACCTTCTTCCCTTACACATCCCCTAGACCTACCTTCCCAATTGCCATCTTCTCCCCCATTACCCCTCCCTCCCCCCCATATTCTCTCCTCCCTCTCCCTCCTCCAACCCCCCCGGCACTGTCAATCTCCACCACCCCCCCACCCCCCCCACACCTGTCCCAGCGTCCTGCCCCAACAGTACCTCTTCCTTTCCCATTCTATCCTAGACCTTCCTCTCCCCCCGGTACATCATCGTCTCCCAAACACAGATGGACCTTCCTCTCCACCCCCTCGACCATCATTCGTTGTGAGTAGATTATTAACGGAGATGTTCCAACCTCAGTGAGCTGCTTCGAGGTGGAGCCATGTCCATGAGAATCTGTCCAGGATGCCATGGATATTCCTCCAGGGTCCTGTTGTCATCGGGCTCCAGCATCTCCTGCTTCTCGAATGTCCACGATGGGAGAAATGCCCCCGCAGTAAGTCTCGATTTCTGCACGTCACATTTGTCAAGACGTGTTCTGCACGGGTGGGGGGTGTGTGGAGGGGGGTGGGGGGGTTTGCTGGTGGTTGGTGTGGGATGGGTGGAGGGAAGGGCAGAGTTGGGGGTGGGGGGGTGGGCAGAGGGGCCGGAGGTGGATCGAGCCCAGCGGGCTGGCCTTATAATGATATGCTGGTGTATTACAAAGAGGTTCCTGATGTCCAACAGTGTGGAGCGTGGCCCACCATCGGCGCGCTGAGCGGACGATTGGAAACTGGCTTCATGACGTCGTGAAGCTGATTTTTGGCCTTCTTGCTACGTTATCCACTCACGCTGCTGAACACGTCCAACGCCAGCGGGCATGGAAAATCCCGCTGTGAGTGTGTGTGTTTGTGTGTGAGTATGTTTGTGTGTGTGTTTGAGTGTGTGTGTGTGTTTGTGCGTGAGTGTGCGAGTATGTTCGTGTGAGTGTTTGAGTGTGTGTGTGTGTGTGTGTGTGTGTGTGTGTGTGTTTGTGTGAGTGTTTGAGTGTGTTTGTGTGTGTTTGTGCGTGAGGGTGTGAATATGTTCATGTGAGTGTTTGAGTGTGTGTGTGTGTGTGTGTGTGTGTGTATGTGACTGTGTGTGTGTGTGTGTGTGTGTGTGTGTGTGTGTGTGTGTGTGTGTGTGTATATTATGTGTGTGTGTGTGTGTGTGTGTGTGTGTCCATGTATGAGTGTGTTTGTGAGTATGGGCAGAATTTTACGGCAGTGGGATTTTACTTTCCCGCTGAAGTCAGTGGGATTTAGAATGTCTCGCCGCATTTTATGGCCCCATCCCTGCCTAAATGGGGTCATAAAATTCTGCCTGTGTGTGTGTGTGTGTGTGTGTGTGTACATGTGGAAATACTTTTTGAAGGTGGCAGCCTGGTTTTGAGCAGCTCCAATATTTATTGCAGATGCTTCTCATCTTCAAAGCAATAACAGTTAAAAACCAGCACCAAAGGAGAGGAAAGTATGCAAGGAGCAGTGAAGATATTCTGTCTTTATAAATGAATAGTGATTGTTTAAATTACAGATGATTCAACACAAGTGGAAGCAAATGGCACAGAAGGAGGCCATTCGGCCCATTATGTTTGTGCCAACTCTTTGAAAGGCCAATTCTAGTAGTCACACTTGCCTGCTCTTTCCCTATCTCACTGTCAATTTTCATTCTTATTTACTCCATCAAAGTTCTTCAAAATTTTTTGAACATCTCCATAAACCTTCCCTTAACCTTCTATACCGCAGAGAGAATAATCCCAGCTTCTCCAGTCTCTCAACATAAAGACCCCACTATAAAAAAAATATACAGATGCCTTTTCTTGCTTCTTGGATATGCTTAGTTGTGGTCATATTGCTGCTGTAGTTTAAAGACATTCCCTCATCATTAATAAGGCCACCAGAAAGATGACTTGCATTTATATAGTGCCTTTCACAACCACCAACCACAAGTACTTTGCCATGTTTTAATAATAAATCATTCAGTAGGGATTGAGTAAACACATTGTGGATTTGTTTATTGAGACTAGGCACATAGAAACAGATACACATGGAAAAAGCATGAAGACAACAGTAGTAGAGCTGTGTGTGCTATGTTCTGCTCATTATGACAATGCATTTGGTGAAGTGGAGTTATTTAAAAATCCTAGAGGGAAACTTTAATCAACTGTCATAACCTATAATTGTAAGTGTTAAGTTCGAGATGTGACTCTAAATGCAGGAATCAGACCATCAGTTCTCAAGGTTTTACATTAAACTAAAGGAAACATTTTATTAGTTTATACAGATTCAAATAGATACACATATGGCGACAAATTACTACTACCATAACTTTTAACAAATTCCCAAACTAATCTCCATTAAGCCAACAGTAACCCATAGACTTAACCAAACACCGGGCAAAGAATTTCCACCATATGAATTCAAAATTAGGTTCTTTTCACTTTGGTTCCTGTGGAGCCAGTTGGAGGCTTACAGCTGCCTTTTGATCTTACATTGCCTCTGCCCTGCACACTCGAAAACTACTGAAGTTACACCTACCAGTCCCACTGAATGTTAATTCTCATTGTACCACCAGCCTCTGAACTAAACCTCTCTAACAATAAAACCCCCTTCATAGCACCAACTTTATTAGTAATATAAACATATAGTTTGGTAGCTGCTAGAAAGGCGCCAGTTTTTACCCCACTTCTTGAATGCTCTATTCCAAAAAATGCAACTGTACGCTATCTCCCTTACATATCAAAACTAATACATATCAAAGCAGCCAGACTAGCTGGCTTTAATCCAGTTAAGACACACCCACAGACTAAACGTCTATTTTAAAAGAAAAATATTTTCCAAAATATTATATACATTAATAGCTTCATGATATTGCTCGCAAGCCAAAGTGAAACAGAGGCTGGATCACATGACACACTTCCCTTCTAGTGATGTCATGCTGCTATCCTTTAAAGGCCTATTACAATTCATTTCATATCCAGTTCAGTAAATTTTGAAATGTAGTCACTATTGTAATGTAGGAAACATGACAACGAGTGGAATCGTCCCATATATGCACTAAGCTCGGTAGCAGGTGGGATAAGGAACATCTTACCCGTTGGCTGCAATGGTGGGTTTTCTTGCCATATCATCCCGGTCCTGCCTCATTAATCATGCATTTCCAGCAAAGACGCCTTTTCACTGGCGGGTGGCCTCCGATTAGTTTGCCATTCCATCACCTCGCCGCTTCCTCACACCAGGCACTGTGTTTAAAGTGCAGCCATGTTCACACCTCTCGGTGCTTCCAGCCCAGGACTGCTGCACAGAAGACATGGCCCCAAAAGGCAGGAAGACCGCAGCCCTGGGACGCCTTCTGGACATGGTTTGAACTCTCCACGACATCCTCTACCCCCACTCTGGCCACGGAAGGCCCATCAGTGTCACCACTCCGGTTTGGGGGGGCTGCACAGAAGAGGTCGGCCATCCAGTACAGATTGAGGATGAATGATCTCATCCGTGCCACCGGGGTGAGGCAACCATCTCATCGCTCTAAACTCACACACTCACAAGCCCATCACACACTCACTGGCACCTCACTCACTGCCAGCTCAAGGAACATCACCACTCACTCTCTCACACACACACCCTCACATCTCCATCTGGTCTCAACTCCTCTGGAGACTGTCTCCTCAGCCCTCACCATCTTAAGACTACTTGCACAGATCACCTTGTGCCCCCCCCCCACACACACACCCTGGGATACCCTCCTTCTCCAGTACATCTCTCACCCTGCAGCCTCTTCCCTTGCCTGAGGCCACTTCTCCCCCTTCCCCATGCAAGTCCTGGCCCAGCCACCATTGAAAAGCCACCCCCGCCTTACGGCTGATCTGGGAGGTAGAGAACCGTCCGTGAGCCCCCCCTAAATGTGATGTGGTGCTGCCTGTGAAGCCTGGCGCTGATGACCACGAGTGATGCCCGGGGCAAGATAGGCAAACAGACCTCGAAATCCCCAGCAAAGTTCAGCTCGCCCGGTGCACGCCGTTTATGTACAGTTGTGAAACACGGCGGTGTGACCGGCCTGAATGATCCAGCATGAGGGGGCGATTCCGGTGAGCTGGGCTTAGAACGAGGTGCGGATGTTTTAAGATGAAGTTCTCGATGGCTGGCAGCAGGAAGCGTGCCCAGCTATCGACAGGCTGAGCGGACAATCACAAACTGGTTTCACAACATCGTGAGGATGATTTTTGGCCTTTCCGCCATATTGTCTGCTCATGCCCACCATGATGCCCGGAACCAACAATTCCACCCAACCAATCTTTTGCACAGCAAGCTCCCATGAGCAACAGCTTGGTCATGAGCACATAATCTACTTTTGTGATGTAGGTTGAGGGATAAATATTGACCAAGAAACCAGGGACAACCCCCCCGCCCCCACCGCTGTTCTTCGAGTTGTACCATAGGGTCGCTTATTTCCTTTGAGGGCAGGCAGGGCCTCAGTTTAGGATCTTTCACCTGTAAGGCGGATATTCTGACAGTGTTGCACTCCCCCTGCACTGGCACTGAATTGTCAACTGTGATGCTTGTGCTCAAGTTCCCGGAGTGGGACTTGAACCCACCAACTTCAGTGGCCGAGGTGAGAGTTCTACCAACTGAGCTACTGCTGCCTCTTCCATGCCATGTGTGGACCGAGAGCAGGGTGGATAAGCAGACTAACCATGGCACCAAGATGCAAGAAGCCATGCAAGTGGGGTGGGGGTGGGGAGGGGAGTTAAAAGGAATGCATTTGTGGTAGGAGATAGTATTATCAGGGGGTTGACAGCATGAGGGCATCTCCTCGGGGAAGGTACGGAGCTTAGAATGGGAGGGAAAGGATCCAGTCGTCGTGGTCCATGTAGGTACCAACAACATAGGCAGAACTAAGAAAGAGGTTCTGCTGAGGGAGAATGAGTGCTACGGGCTTAATTAAAAAGCAGAACCACAAGAGTAAAAATCTCTGGATTACTACCTGGGCCACGGACAAATCGACAGGTTAAATAAGGTCAGAGTGTTGAATGCATGGTGCAGGAGAAATGGGTTTTGATTCATGGAGCATTAGCACCGATACTGGGAAAAGAGGGAGCTGTGCCTTTGGAAAGGCCTTCACCTGAACAACGCTGGGACCTGTGTCCTGGCAAACTGTTTAACTATACGGCTGTAGAGAGGGATTTAAACCTAATAGTGGAAGGGAGGCTTCATGTGGTGGGGGTGAGGATTAGAAAGCTAAAGAAAAGGACAAGGTTGGTTAGCAAAACTGGTGATGATAATCAGAGTGTGACAGGGAGGGAGGGAGTGTACAAACAAAAGAGTACACCAGCAAGTAAGGCCAGGGTAGGGAAAAATAGTAAAAAAGACACAATTAAAGGCTCTTTATCTGAATGCAAGCAGCATTCGTAACATGATGAATGAACTGATAGCACAAATAGAAATAATCGAGTATGATCTGATAGCCATTACTGAGAAATGATTGCAAAGTGAGCATGGCTGGGACCAGAATATTCAAGGTCGTTTGACATTTTGGAAAGAAAGAAAGAAAGGAGAAAGATGTGGGGTAGCTCTATTAATAAAGGATGAGACAAGTATATCAGTGAGACATGATCTTGGTTTAGAAGGTCAAGATGTAGAACCAGTTTAGTCAGAGATAAAAAATAGCAAAGGGTGAGCTTTCTAGGACCCCTAACAATAGCTACACAGTAGACAGGGAATACATCAGGAATTAACTGGGGCTTGTGAGAAAGGTACTGCAATAACATAGGTGACTTTAATCTTCACATTGATTGGACAAATCAAATTGGCAACAGAGCCTGAAGGATAAGTTCACAGTGTGTATTCAGGGCCGTTCCTTAGAACAATACATTCTGGATCCAACCAGGACCAGGCTATTTTGACCTGACAATTTTTAATGAGGAAGGATTAATTAAGGATGTAAAGGGTCCTCTAAAAAAGAATGATCGTAACATGATAGAATTTCACATTCAGTTTGAGGGTGAGAAGTGTGGGCCCATAACTAGTATCTTAAACTTAAATAAAGGCAATTACAAGGAGACAGAATTCGTTAAAGTAGACCAGAAAAATAGATGAAAAGATAAGACCAAGCAGATGCAGTAGCAAACATTTAAGGAGATATTTCATAACTCTCAACAAAGATATATTCTACTGAGGAAGAAAGACTCTACCAGGAGGATGCAGCGTCCGTGGCTAACTAAGGGACATTATGGTTGGTATCAAACTGAAAGAAAAGCCATGCAATGTTGTGAAGATTAGTGGTAGGGCAGAAGATTGGGAAAGTTTTAGAAACCAGCAAAGGATGACTACAAAAAAGGGAGAAACTAGATTGCCAGCGAAAACTAGCAAGAAATATAAAAAAAACAGTGAAAACTTCTACAAGTATATAAAAAGGAAAAGAATAGCTAAAGTCAGCATTGGTCCTTTAAAGGGTGAAACTGGGGAATTAATAATGGGGAAAAAAGGAAATGGCAGAGACTTTAAAAAGTAATGGGAACATTAATGGGTCTTAAGGCTGACAAGTCCCCTGGAGCTGATGACTTGTACCCTTGAGTGTTAAAGGAAGTAGCTACAGTGATAGTACATGCATTGGTTGTGATCTTCCAAAATTCCCTGGATTCTGGAAAGAATCCAATGGATAGAAAACGACAAATGCAACGTCTCTGTTCAAGAAAGGAGGGAGACAGAAAGCAGGAAACCATTGGCCAGTTAGCCTCACATGTCACTGAGAAATCAATGAGAAAGAGAAATGGTGTTTGGCAAATTTATTAAGAGTTCTTTGAGGAGGTAACAAAGAGGATGGATAGAGGTGAACCAGTAATATTTTGATTTCCAAAAGGCATTCGATAAGGTGCCACATAAAAAGTCAGTACACAATATACCGTCCCCAACACCGTCCGCTTTTATCTTATCGTGGATGGAGGATTGGCTAACTAACAGGAAGCAGACTCAGGACAAAGGGGTCATTTTCAAGTTGGCGAACTGTAACTAGAAAAGAGCCACAGGGATCAGTGCTGGGGCCTCAACTACTTATGATCTATAAGAATGGTTTGTGCGAAAGGACCGAATGCGTTGCAGCCAAATTTGCTGAAGAAAAGTAGGAAAGCAGGTTGCGAGGAGGATACAAAGAGTCTGCAAAGGGGATATCGATAGGTCAAGTGAGTGGGAAAGAAACTGGTAAGTGGGGTAGAGTGTGGGAAGATGTGAGGTTGTCCACTTTGTCAGTTGGAGTAGCAAAGCAGAATATTGTTCAAATGGGGAGGGACTGCAGAATGCTGCAGTATAAAGGGATCTGGGTGTCCTTGCACATGAACCACAAAAAGTCAGCATTTAGGTACAGCAAGTAATTAGAAAAGACAAACAGCCTTTATTGCAAGGGGGATGGAATATAACAGCATGGTAGTCTGGCTGCAGTTATACAGGTGAGCCAGCAACGAGAGAACTGTGTACAGTTTTGGTCACTTTGCTTAAGGAGGGATATACTTGCAGTGGGGACAGTTCAAGAGGGTTCACTCGTCTGATTCCTGGGATGAAGGAGATGTTTTATGAGCAGAGGTTGGACAGGTTGGGCCTGTATCCATTGTAATTTAGAAACATTGGAGGCGATCTTACCGAAACATATAAGGTTTTTGAGGGTGTTTGACAGGGTAGATGCTGAAAGGGTGTCTCCTCTCAAGGGGGAGCCTAAAACTGGAGACATAGTTTAAAAATAAGGGGTCTCCCATTTAAGACGGAGATGAGGAGGAATTTCTTTCTTCAGAGGGTCCTTAGACTGAGGAACTCTCTTGCCCAGAGAGCAGTGGAGGCTGGGTCAATGAAATTATTCAAGGCTGAGCTAGACAGACTTTTGATGGACGAGGGAGTCAAGGGTTATGGGGGGGGGGGTGGGGTGGAGGCAGGGAAGTGGAGTTGAGGCCGCAATGAGATCAGCCATGATCTTATCGAATGGCGGAGCAGGCTCGAGGGGCCGAATGGCCTACTCCTGCTCTTATATCTCACGGGCAACAGATCCCACCTCCCCCCCCCCCCCCCACCAAGTTCAGGAGGATGTGTGGGAGCAGGCGCAGGCGGGCGGGTACCTCACCGGTGCCCCCGTTCGGTGGGGGGGGGGGGTGTGGGGGGGGGGGGGGGGGGGGGCGCCGCCATTTTGCATGGGCGAGCCAATTAAGGCCCGCCCAGCGTGACGTCTGCCAGGAAGCTCTGTGCGCTCCCTGTGCGGGCACGGGGAAGAGATTCCCTCAGCCGGGAGTCCGCTGCTTCACGCGTGCGCGCAACGGAGCGCCCTCGTCTCCCTCAGGCTAAGCGCTGTCTCGGGGAGATCGGCTGAGACGTTAAACTTTAAATAAAGCTGAGAAAAAAGAATTTCGCTGCCGCGTGTCCCCCCTCGTGTGTGACCCTGTCACCTGAACTGGGACACGGCCATGTACCTTATTTTGAAATACCCTTCCATTTTTTAAATCCCTCGGGAAACCTCATCAGGCTTTTCCTAAGGTTGTTCGGGCCAGGTCCGTTAATTACCTCAATTAGCTTTTTAACGGCCTTAAGCGGCCGTCGACCGTCTGGGCAGCCAAACTGACCATCTACATGACGGGCGGTGATGTCGGGACGCCAGCTCACCGACCGGGACTTCCTGCCCCCTGTTCTTGCATACATTAATTTTAAGGCACCTTTTGCAAGCCTTTACCACGATGAGTTAGTCCGAGTTAGGAGCGGATTCCTGAAACCACGGGCTGGAAAAGGTTTCCCGAATGGGTTTTGTTTGTGAGAGCGCATTTGCATCGATCAGGACAGCAGTGACGGCTTTTTCTAGTCGACAGGGGAAAACTGCAAACTGGTGCTGCCCTGGAAGTCACAGCATGTTGATTGACATAATGTCTTCGCAATAAATCTCATTGACTGGACACTGACCTTTTCCGTGACTGACATGGGGTAAGTATCGAAGTCAATACATTTTAGCCCTAAGCCAAGATTATCTGGTTTTCCGTCTCATGTCCGGGATTCGCTGGCATTTGGCAGACACCCAGGACAGCTAAAGGACAGAGTGATAATTATGGAAGTGGCCGTAGTCCAGTAGGACCACGGGCTCTTCTCTCATCAGAGAGAGAGAGAGAGAGATGGCTGGTGGCGAGTTTAACCTGAGGGTCACCAACCCTCAGGCGGGGGATGGGGGGTGGGGAGCGAGGTTGAGAAGGGCGGGGCCTTCGTGGACGACCCCAGCCGCTACGGCAATCGAACCCGTGCTGTTGGCGTCGCTCTGCACCACAGACCAGCCATCCAGCCAACTGCTGGCAAGACCTCTCTGTACCCAGCAACAACACCCTGCATTTATATGATGCCTTTCGCACAGCAAAACATCCCAAGGTGCATTATGCAAAACAAAAAATCTTGATCAAAGAGGTAGGCTTTAATGAGTGCCTTAAAGGAGGTAGGCGAGGTGGAGAGGCAGAGGGGCATTGGGAGGGAATAATGAGCAGCACTTGTTTTGCATGGAACCTTCACAAGACCTGCAAGAAAGTATTCCAATGGCCATTTTTATTTTGTTACTGCTCTCCTGAAGAGGTTGTAGTTGGGAATGGGAAGAATCCTGTTGAAATTAATGGTGTTTTTTCTCTCAGGCAGAAGGTTATAGGAAACACAGGATCAGGAGAAGGCCGCTCAGCCCCTCATTCCGTTAGATGGTGGATAACCTGTACCTTAACTCCATCTTCCTGCCTTATTCACCCGTAACCCTCACTACTGCCTATTAAGGAACTACGGCCGGGATTTTCCAGCCCCTCCCCGGCGAGTCTCGCCCAAAGTCCATCGGCATTGGCGGCACCAGTAAACCCTGTCGGCAGGAGTTACCAGTAAACCCTGTCAGCAGGAGGTACCAGTAAACCCTGTCAGCAGGAGTTACCAGTAAACCCTGTCAGCAGGAGGTACCAGTAAACCCTGTCGGCAGGAGTTACCAGTAAACCCTGTCAGCAGGAGGTACCAGTAAACCCTGTCAGCAGGAGTTACCAGTAAACCCTGTCAGCAGGAGGTACCAGTAAACCCTGTCAGCAGGAGGTACCAGTAAACCCTGTCAGCAGGAGGTACCAGTAAACCCTGTCGGCAGGAGATACCAGTAAACCCTGTCAGCAGGAGATACCAGTAAACCCTGTCAGCAGGAGGTACCAGTAAACCCTGTCGGCAGGAGATACCAGTAAACCCTGTCAGCAGGAGATACCAGTAAACCCTGTCAGCAGGAGGCACCGGAAGATCCCACCATATGAATCTCAGTTTTTAAATTTTGAATTGACTCCTCTCCACCACCCCAGCCTCAATTGCTTTTCGCGGGGGGGGGGGGGGGGTGGGGGGGGGGTGGTTGGGTGGTGGGGGAGAGGGGGTGAGGGGGGCGGCGGGAGCTCCAGGTTTCTATCACAAGGAAGCGCTTCCTGACATCGTCTCTGAAAGGCCTGGAACTAATTTTAGGGTTATGTCCCCTTTGCTTTGGACACCCCACCAGAGGAAATAGTTTCTCTCCGCTTACCCCTTCCTATGTCTCCAGTCATCTTAAACATTTCAACTAGATTACTCGTTACTCTCCTGTATCCGAGAGAAAACCAGCCTAGTCTACAGAAACACAGAAACATAGAAACTAGGAGCAGGAGTAGGCCATTCAGCCCTTCGAGCCATTCATTATGATCATGGCTGATCATCCAACTCAATAGCCTGCTCCCGCTTTCTCCCCATATCCTTTGATCCCTTTTGCCCCAACTAACTAACTATCTAACTCCTTCTTGAAAACATACAGTGTTTTGGCCTCAACTACTTTCTGTAGTAGTTACTTTCTATGCAAACTGCCCTCGTAATTTAACCCTTTTAATGCCAGGAAGGGCGTTATCAATGCAGTTCCCATTCTAGTTAGACCAGATGCTGGGCCTACTTAGAATTGTAGAACCGTTCCACCACAGTCAAGGCCACTCGGCCCATCGAGTCCATGCTGGCCCTCTGCTTGAAGTTGCTGAGAATCAGGGGTGCTGGTCAGTCTTTTGACTGCTGGATCCGGCCTGCACTAGCTGGACAGTTCTCCAGGTTGCTACAGGCATTTCAGGGGTTTACCAGCTCACCCTTCAAATTAACCTCTGATGGCCTAGTTATTGGAAGTGCAATCCTGATGACCTTCTGATTGCCAATTTCCAAGAGGCACAAGCGAGGTAAAATGAAAGGTGATAACAATGCCTTTGTAAATGTCACATCGAATGTACAGCACTGGCCTGGGCCGTTGTTTGTGCTTCACATGAGCCTCCTCCAACCCTATCTCATCTCACCCTATCCTTTCATTCCTTTCTGCCTCATGGGAAGAACTTTACCCCCGTCGAGGGGAGAAGGGCAGGAGCGGGCACTCCCCCGATTGGAGGTGCGCCGCCATTTTACGTGAGCGGGCCAATTAGGGCTGTGGTCTCCTTGTGCGGGTGGTGAGGGTGGTGGACCCGGGGGGGGCTCCCACCCGCGCCCCCATCGAGGTGAGGAAGGTGGTGGTGAACCTTTATAAATCTCCCCTGATGCCACCGGCGGGTGCTGTGGGTCCAATTCTGGGCGCTGCGCTCTGGGCAGGACGGGGAAAGCAGAGGCGCAGGAGAGGTTTGCGAGAATGGCGTTTGACGACCGGGTTTGGGAAGGGTGCCCGAATTATCAAGCCCCTCTACTCCGAGGGACTTACCGTTAACGTCGACCTTTAATTTTCTGACCAAGGTATGCAATTGTTCACCTATACGTCTAGCAGCCAGAAGGAAAGAGACCTGGGGCAGGGTTAAGCCCTTGGTGGGGGGGGCAGTCAGGGAGGCAACCAATGCCCACGATCGGCACCGCACCACGGGTTTTAGGCAGGCGGGTCAGTTAAGGGTCAGCCAGAGTGGAACGTGAGCGGCAGTTTGTTGGGTTGGCGGGGGGTGGGGGAGGAGGGTGAGCGGGCCTAGTGCAAACTTGGTGCATGCGCACGCGAGAGAGAGAGAGAGAGAGAGCGCCGCAATCTCCTTGAGGCACGGAGCTGCCTCAGGGAGATGAAGCGCTATTTAAAAAAAACTGAACGGACAAAATAAAAACGGCATAAAGCACGTCCCCTCGTGTGACTCTGTCACGTCAGCAGGGGACATGGTTTTAATTCCAGTGTAAAATTTTAGTTTTCTTTTTAATTGGCTTTAGGAAAACCTGTCCTGCCCCCCACCCCCCCAACCCGCTCCCCCCCCCCCCCCCCCCACCCCCCCGCCCCGTGGATGAGGTTTCCTAAAAAGTGCAAAGGCCGCTTTCCCTTCTTGCCTGCCCTGCCAGCCGTAAGGTTGGACGGGCAGCGTTAATTTGAACCCGGTTTGCCTTTTTAATGGCCTAAAAGGGACTTCTAACGGTCGGCCGGCGCTCTGCCAACTCCGGCGCGTGCCCGCTGAACGGAATATTGCCGGACTACGAGATGACATCGGAACGCTCGCCCCAACATCATCACGCGTCATTTTACACTCGGCTGGGCCTGGGGCGTGCCCGCTCGCTGAGCCCAGTGTTCTGTCTCAGCTCCTTTCAGGAACTCAGAATGATTCATTTATTTAAAAAAAAAACACCTTATTTTTTAACAACTTCCAAGTACCGGTTAACATACCGGAAGTAATCCGGAAGTATAACGAGCTATCTCTTCTTAAGTTCCCCCAGCGCATGAACAGCCACACACACACACACACACACACACACACAGACACACACACACACACACACACACACACACAGACACACACACACAGACACACACACACACACACACAGACACACACACACACAGACACACACACACACACACACACACACACACACACAAAGGACAAAGAGATGGAGCCTCTCTGCAGAGATGGGCTTTGGAGGATGGGCGTCATAAAATAAAGGACAAAGTCCACAGGGTCTCGGCGCTGTCAGTCTGGACGTCTCTCGCCGGTCCCGGGGGATGTCTGGAAGTTCTCACCACTGGCCTCAGCTTTGCAGGTCCAAATGCAGACCAGTTACACTCAGATGAGGGTTCCCTGGCTACAGGTTGATAGCCACACACAATTTTAGGCTAGGTAGAGAGGAGGGAGCCAGTCAAGGTAGCCTTCCTTCCTCAGCTTGTTCTCCAACAAGACTGCCTTCTAAACAAGCAGGTTCACAGCTCAAGTTTTTACTCTTTCTCCCATGTGACTGCCCTTTTGTCTCCCAGCCTTTCATTAATTAAAGCACTTTGCGGTTCAACACAAACAAACGACTCCTTCTCAAGCACCATAAAGGCCAGGTGATTGCTTGGAAGCGGCCTCTTTATTGATGGTTCCAAGGTGAATTTACGACCTTCTTTAAAACAAAATCCCGGGTTAGCATCCAGATCATGCCAGGTCTTTCCATTTTGTAAAAAGGAAACTTCATTCTTGAGAGATATGATTCTGACAACTGATATGACAAGGGAGGTGGTGGCTCAGTGGTATTTTCACTGAGCTAGTACTCCAGCGACCCAGGGTAATTCTCTGGGGACCAGAGTTTGAACCCCACCATGGCTGATGGTGAAATTTGAACTCAGTAAAAATCTGATGACAAGGAAACCATTACTGATTGTCATAAAAACCCATTTGGTTCACTAAAGACCTTTAGTGAAGTGTTACGTTTTACTACGGGGATTGCTTTGCTTGTGAACTGGTTGCACACTTATCTGTCGGCTTGTGAGTTGATTACAATATACGACAGACGCAGAAACCAATATGAAATCAAGCACACGCTGTTTATTTACACAGACAACAGAGCTTGAACGTGGTGTGTGTTTCTCCAACCAGACCCCAGGGGGTGCCGCACAACATCGTCGCTTGCTGCGCACTACACAACCGGGCTCTGCAATGGGGGGGTGGGGGAAGGCCTGGCTGAGGAGGAGATGGGAAGAGCTGCATGTCTCCTCCGATGAGGAGGACGCCGAAGGGGCTGAGGGTGGTGAGGTCCTCAAAAGCGAGGATGGCGGTGATGAGGTCATCGCACTGGCCAGAGGAGGCAGGTGCGCCCGGGACACCCTCACAGCCGCGAGATTCATGGAGGGTGATGACGAGATTCAGTGAGGACAGTCCTGACATCTTCACTTCGCATCTGTGAACGTCTGACTCCTGTGTGGCTGATGGCAGCACACATACCCTCAGTGCTCAGGATCATGTCATGAAGATGCAGCAGAGGATCTAATAGTCACAAGGGTCCAGGAGGATGATGACAACATGCATTGAGGACACTCTATAGATCGTCACATAGCCTCTGTGGATGTCTGACTCCTGTCTGGCTGAGGGCAGCTCGCTTGTGCTCCATGATCAGGGTCATATCATAGAGACGCAGCCGTGAAACTTTAAATGCACCTGCTCCTTTGTCCACCTTCAGCATCTGTCTCCTTCAGGGGAACAGCATCACTGATCACAGCTGCTGAAGAGATGGGGGCCAATTCTACCTTAAAGGTGCTGAGAGCACACGGAGAGAATGAGGGAACGCTGTGACCCCTGCCCACGACATTCTGGCAGCAATGACCAGCACCATCGAGGTGCAGGCATCAGTAATGTGTCCAGAGAGTGTGTGGCCGGACCATCACTTTGGCCTGAAGGTTACACACTGCACAGGGAAGAGGCTCTCGACTGAGACATCTTTCTTTATCTTGTTTAGGAACCAAGGTGTCACATCTGAATGATGCTAACACTGCTCATAACAAACAGCCATAGGCAAGGAGATATTCTTGGGAGTTTATTTACAATATTGAACAGTATATTAAAGTGATTTAACACCCGTGTCCAGGCTGTGCAAATACACATTCTCAACCTTCCAAACCCTGCCGCTAGGCCTTGGCGCTCCCCGGACATCTGCAGCAGAGGTGGGGGCAGCCTGCTGACTGCTACACCCTGTCTGTGATGACCTTGGCAGGCGTCCTGTGGAGGGCCGAGACCTGCGGGGCCCCGGCCTGCTTTCGGGATCCTGCTGTGTGGCAGTGGCCCCCTCCTTGGCCTATGGAGCTGAAGTTAATGGGGTCATGGGAGGAGGGAATTCAGTCGGGTCGGACACTCCCAGATTTACCTGGGTGGATGGCCCTGGGGTGTGCACCTGCTGATCCTCCTCCCTGTAGGTACTCAAGGGCCCCAGGTTGACTTCGTGAGGAGAAGGGGAAGCTGCAGTGAGGCTAAGCACATCCCTCACATGTTGACACTGTTGGAGGCCAACGATGGCATCAGTGATGGAGATCAGCCTGCTCAGCAGTGCAAGACCGATATCCTGGACAAAGGTCTCCACGGCAGCCGCCATCCTATCAGCGTTGACCTCGGTGCGTTGGCATGCTGACACTATCACCTCAGCCAGAAGGCGGACGGACTCCTCCATCGTGCCTTGCAATCTGAGGAGTGCAGCGGACATCCCTTCCTGATGTTCTTGAGCTTGCCTTTGGAGCTCCAGCCACTGTGACATGACCGAGTCCAGAGGCTCCTCATCTGACTCGGACTCAGCAAATTTCTGATCTCCGCCAGTCCTCTGAGTGCCAGACACCTGGGAAGTCCCTGCTGCCGCTCGCTGTGGATCAGACAGTGCGATGTGCTCACCAGATTGTGACCTTGAGGCTTCTGTAGTACCAGGTCCTATGGAGGTGTGTGTCTCTGCGCTGGAGGAGAGAGTGTGGGTGAGCGCTGTGATGGGTCTTCACTTAGGGTGTCATCAGATTCTTCTTCTGATCTGTCTTCAGGGCTTGAATCGAGGATGTGGGTTGTCGACTCCCCCAGCTGCTTCCCAGATGCGAAAGCGAAGAGGAATAACTAGTGCATGTCTGGGGGCTGCGGAACAGGGGAACTCACTCACAGCGTGGTTGTCTGATGGATGTTGCATTGCTGAATCCTCACATGGTAGAGCAGCGCCGACCTCACCGTCAGCACAGGACCCGTCCAGATCATCACCGGCCGGCTGGATGGCTCTATTTTCAAAGGCTGTGAGGACCTTGATGTCAGGCATTTCTCTACCAGTCTGTGACCTCTCCCTTTTGTTGTGTGCCAGCTTGTCCTGCATGAAGACAGACGGAGAGAGTGTATGCAGAAGCCTGCCAGACCAGATGAGAAGGATGCCTGGCATGTGCGGGCGGTGAGTGGTGCCATGGATGGGATGAGGACACGATCCACAGGTCAGATGAAGGTGTGTGTGAGAGAGTGAGTGGTGATGTCCCTTGAACTGGCAGTGAGTGAGATCCCTGTGGATGTGCAATGGGTTTGTGAGTGTGTGAGTTGACAGCATTAAGAAGAATGACTTACCCTGGTGGAACGGAGGAGATTATCCTGTTTCGGCACTGTCCCCTTTGCAGGGCGTTGGCGATGACCACCTCCCATGCTGGATTGGTGACCTTTCATGCTGGCCTTCACCCGGGTGGGGGGGTAGAGGACTTCACAGTGGGCCTCCACCATGTCCATTAGGCCCCCGAGCGATGTGTTGCTTTGGGGGGCAGCATAACTCTCCCCTTGGCACCCCTGATTTTGCAGCGACTTCCGATACCTTAGAGAGCACTGGCTCTGTGCAGCAGTGGCTTTTAAACATGGCGCCCGGATTACTGAAGGCCTGAGGTGACAGCGAGGGGGGGTGGGGGTCAATCAGAGGGTTCCCCGCCAGTGACCCAGCGTGTTTCCCGCCAATACGTCATTAGTGACATGGGTCAGGCCGGGAATGGGACAATACGGTGCAATTTCGGCCATCAAATAAAACAACCGTTTCATGCCGCTATCGCACTTAGTGCAGATCTGGGATGATTCTGCCCAATGGCTTCCCTTTCCTAATATTCCGAAGGAGGAAATTTCTGCTCATCCAGTACTGGATGTCAGTCAAGCAGTCTGGCAATATAGGGATAGAGGAGGGTGATGCGTTTTTTTTATTCTATGGGATGCAGGGGTCACTGGGCAAGGCCAGCATTTGTTGCCCATCTCCAATTGCCCTTGAACTGAGCGGCTTGCTTGACCATTTCAGAGGGGCAGCTAAGAGTCAACCACATTGCCGTGGGCCCGGAGTCACACGTGGGCCAGAACTGGGTAAGGACAGCAGATTTCCTTCCCTAAAGGACATTTAAAATACATTTAAATTTGAAACTTAATAGGTTAAAGGTGATTGGTAGAAGGATCAGAGGGGCATGGGGAAAATGTTTTCACGCAGAGGGTGGTGGGCGTCTGGGATTCACTGCCTGGATTGGTGTTTGAGGCTGAAATGTTCAACTCATTTAAAAGGTACCTCAATCTGCACCTGAAGTGCTGTAACCTGCAAGGCCAAGGACCAGGCGCTGGAAAGTGGGATTAAAACAAGCAGCTTGTTTCTTTTTTTGGCCAGTGCAGACATGATGGGCTGAATGGCCTCTTATCTGCTCCATAACATTTCTATGGTCCTGTTGTTCTAACGACATTTAGTGAACCAGAAAGGCTTTTACAATAATCAGTGATGATAGTTTCATGGTCACAATTACTGAGACAAGCTTTATATCCCAGGTTTGTTATTGATTAAATTTACATTCCACCAGCTGCTATGGTGGGATTTGAGCCTATAATCGCGTGAATACTAGTCTGGTGAAGACTAGTGAAGACGCACCAACGTCTCCCCCTTTTGATTGGGTTGATGTGTTTGGATGATGTTTCCTCAGAGCAGAGATGGTTTAGGGGAAATTTTAACTGAAGTGTTCAAAGCCAAGAGAGGTTTTGACAAGAGTAAATGAGGAGAAGCTATTTCCACTGACAGGGCGGTCCGCTAACCAGAGAACACAGGCTTAGGGTGGAGAACATGAGAAGTTCATGAACAAGTTATTAAAACAAGGAGTGCAGTACTTGATAGGGCAGTGGAAGCAGATTCAGCTATAAACTTCGAAAAGTTATATGCTTGAAGGGGAATAGTTTGCAGAGCTATGATGACTAATTGAATAACTCTTTCAAACTGCCAGCACAGGCCCAAAATGTCCTCTTCCTGTGGCCTATCAATCTATGGAGCAGGGTTAAAATGGCACTCGGTATTGTCACATAATTCGTTCCAACAGAGAAATCATCCTAAAAAGTTAACGCTCCACTGAAGGAATAGAAAACATGAAAATCTACACTTCCAACAATTCATCGTGGCTTGTTCTTTTTATTAAAAAAAATCTCCTTTACACGCCTCCTGATAGGTAAAATATGGGTCCTGATTAATGGCATGTGCTGATGGTAGGAGCTTTGGCAGTAAACTGACCAGCTGTCCAGCAGCTGCTTTAGAAATCGGCACTGCAGGGAGTATTTTTACTGGAGTAAAGTGTTCTCATAATTCTTGCAGTTGCAATCTCAGCATGAGATAGCGATGGGCTGATACGAGATCGGTTAGTGGAGGTAAATGGTTCTGTAAGAGTCCCGTTGCTGTCAGCATGCTCCAGTGCTCAGCTGTGGTGAGTTGTCGCAGACAACGATGGGATTTTTCTGTTAACAGAGGGAAGTTGTAGGTGAGAGGGCGCAGTTGCAAAATGAAATAAGTTCAGGTGCATGTCCAATGGCTGCGCTCCTCCAGATCCCTGTAATCTCCTCCAGCCCTTCAGCCCTCCATCCTGTGTTCGTCTAATCCTGACTACTTGTGCACACCAGATTTTAATCACTCCATCGCTGACTGCTTCCTAAGCTCTGGAATTCCCTCCCTAAACCCCCTGACCTTCTCCGTGATTGAAAGAATCCGCACTCCAACTGTGCTAATATGATGTTATATATTTTAATAAATTGCTTCTATTACAGCACGGAAGCAAATAATGGCATTTGCCACCCTTGAATATTCCGAAAGCCACTTTCAGTGTCACAACCACAAGGTTATTAAATGAGATTTCAAAGGCAGAAGTGGGTAGCTTAACCTCTGACCCTTTCGCTTATTACTGTGATATTAAAATGACAATATTATACCCAAAGATCTCGGGTCTGTACACTCTCGACAGCAGTAACTGCACCGAAATTCCTGTCTATCAATTTCCTTATCTACTGCGAATGAGAGCAGTTGTCATTAGGATATCAATCAAGCTAGACACTTAAATGTAACGAACCTGTCAAACACACTAGCAGTGACAGAGGAAAAAGTACCTTCATTTAAATTAGGTTTTTTTTTAAAGTTCCTGATGTCATCTGATGATACTTACCTGAGAGGAAATGAGAACCCACTCAGGCAGCGTATATGGAGAGAGAGAGAAAGAAACAGAGTTCGGAACATAGAAATATAGGAATAGCAGGAGGCCATTTTACCCCTCGAACCTGTCCCAGTCAGTAAGTTCAGTAAGATCAAGATTGATCTGCGACCTAACTCCATATACTCGTCAATGCCCTCCATACCTTTTGGTTAACAAAAATCTAACAATCTCAGATTTAAAATTAACAATCAGTCTCGCGAAAGAGATTTCTAAATTCCTGTTGCCCTTTGCGTGAAGAGGTGCTTTCTGATTTCGCTCCTGAAAGATCTGGCCAATTTTGTTTTTAACTAAGCCCCCCCCCACCTAATCCTAGACTCCTCACTCAGCAGAAATAGTTTTTCTTTATCCATCCTTAATATTTTGAAATCTTGCGTATCGCTGAAATAATGGACATGCTGTCAAAGCTTTTCATCTTGGACTCATCAGGACAGACACAAGGATGTCAATTTCCTCTCCCTTTTTTGAAATTTGGCATTCCTGCCTCTGTCCTGATGAAAAGCGTGTCTCTTTGTTCAACAATACTCATGTTCTGTACTACCAAGTGACTATTTTTTAACACCAAAATGAAAAAGATGATCAATTCATCCCTTAAGCTTCTAAATTCCAGGGATTACATTGCTAAATCAGGTAATCTCACTCATAATTTAACCTTTGGAGTCCTGGTGTCATCCTCTTAAATCTACACTGCACTTCCTCAAAGGCCAATATATCCTTCCCAAGGTGTACTAGCCAGAACAGTGCTCCAGGTGTGGTCAGACCAAGGCTTTGTTTAGCTGAAACATGTTGGTTTTTTCCTTTACACTTTCATGGGGATGTGGGTGTCACTGGCAAGGCTGGCACTTGTTGCCCATCCCTAATTGCCCTTGAACTGAGTGGTTTGCTGGGCCATTTCAGAGTCAAGCACATTGCTGTGGGTCTGGAGTCACATGTAGGCCAGACCAGGTAAGGACAGCAGATTTCCTTCCTTTAAGGTCATTAGTGAACAAGATGGCCTGTTAATGACAAAAACAAATTACAGTTTTATTACTCAGACTAGCTTTCAATTCCAGATTTATTAATTGAATTCTACCAGTTGCCATGGTAGGATTTGAACCCACATACCCCAGAGCGTTAGCCTGGTTGCTTTTGGATTACTAACCCAGTGACATTATCAGCATGCCACCTGAAGAAAGGGACCCAGTTGTAGACTAGTCCTCTAGCTATAAAGGCCAGCATTCCATTAACCTTTTTGTTGGGCTGCAGCGGTTCAAGAAGGCAGCTCACCACCACCTTCTCAAGGACAACTAGGGATGGGCAATAAATGCTGGTCTAGCCAGCGAAGCCCACATCCTGTGAATGACTAAGAAAAAAATATATGTTTTCAGTTAACATTTCAGGTCGATGAGCTTTCATCAGAACTGGGTAAGTTTGATATTTTACAGCTAACAGCGGAGAAAGAGCGAAAGTGAAGGTATGTGAAGGAGTGGAAGGCAGGAGAGATCAAATGAATAAAGGGATGATGGTGCAAGGCAAAAGAGGGTGGTAAAGGGACAGGGAAAGAAGCTGTAATGGGCTGAGAGGAGATGTGAATGACACCCGCAGAATCTGGAAAACTTGCTGCCTGAAAATGGGAGCAGTGGTTAGGATCTGAAATTTGTGAACTCAATACTGAACGCCAAAGGCTGAAAAGTGCCCAATTGAAAGATGAGCTGCTGCCCTTTGAACTTAAGCTGAGCCTCGTTGGAACAGTGTAGGAGGTTGAGGACAGAGGGGTCAGAGTGGGAGTGGGATAGGGAAGTAAAATAGAACAAAGTGCAGCAAGCTCTATCACAGACCCTCCCTTTTACTCTTCCTTCCTTCTACCCACTCCTGCCTTTTGCACCCACTTATAACCTCTAAAATCTTCACTTCATGTTCTGTGTAGAGCATCATAAGGCAGAATTTAACAGGCGCCAGGGTTTCCTTTCAAGCCGCCCGGAAAGTCGGTGGAGAATGCATTCCCGCCCATTGTGACTGCCCTGCAGCCATTTAACACTCCAAGGAGGGACGAGATTCCTGCTCCTCACTACTGAAGCAGTCCGTGTCTATATACAGCAAGATAATATTCCGGCTTGGGCTGATAAGTGGCAAGTAACATTCGCACCACACAAGTGCCAGGCAATGATCATCTCCAACAAGGGAGAATCCAACCATCTCCCTTTGGCGTTCAATGGCATTACCATCACTGAATCCCCCACTATCAACATCCTGGGGGGTTACCATTGACCAGAAAGTGAACTGGACTAGCCATATAAATACCGTGGCTACAAGAGCAGGTCAGAGGCTGGAAATTCTGTGGACAGTAACTCACCTCCTGACTCTCAAAGCCTGTCGACCATCTACAAGGCACAAGTCAGGAGTGTGATGGAATACTCCCCACTTGCCTGGATGAGTGCGTCTCCCACAGCACTCAAGAAGCTCAACATCACCCAGGACAAAGCTGTCTGCTGTCTGCTAGATTGGCACCCCAGCCACCACCTTAAAAATTCACTCCTTTCACCACCGATGCACAGTAGCAGCAGTGTGTACCATCTACAAGATGTACTGCAGGAATTCACCAAGATTCCTTCGACAGCACCTTCCAAAAAAATGCAACCTCTACCACCTAGAAGGACAAGGGCAACAGTAGCATGAGCACCTGGAAGTTCCCCTCCAAACCACTCACCATCCTGGCTTGGAAATATATCGGCCGTTCCTTCACTGTCGCTGGGTCAAAATCCTGGAACTCACTCCCTAACAGCACGGTGGGTGTACCTACACCACATGGACTGCAGCGGCTCAAGAAGGCAGCTCACCACCACCTTCTCAAGGGCAACTAGGGATGGGCAGTAAATGCTGGCCCAGCCAATGATGCCAACATCCTATGAACAAATATAATAAAACTTAGGGGGGCAGGGGCAGCGGGGGATGGAGGGGGGGTTGGGGGGGGGGTGGTGGGGGTGCAAAGTCCCATCTCAGAGAGCTGCTGGCAAACCCAATGGACATTTTCAGTAAACCTGCTTGCATTTGTAAAATTGTGTTTAATCCCCAGAGGCCACCGTTCTCTGAACTGCATGCCAAGTATTAAAACATTTTGGAAATGGTACTTTCAAACCTGTAAACAATAATAACTTACATTCACATACCTCCTTTAATGTAGCGAAACATTCGAAGGTGCTCCACAGGAGAGATGAACAAAATTTGACAGCGAATGCTTTGAAGCGATTAGCACAGGTGACCACCACCTTTATGAAAGAAGCTAAGGAATGCCTTAAAGGAGGAAAGAGGTAGAGAGGTGGTGGTGGTGGTGGAGGGCGGGGGGGGGGGGGGGCGGGGGGAGTGGGGGGGGGGCATCCAGGGGGGAGTTCCAGAGCTAAAGGGGGCCTAGTCTGCCGAAGACATCACCAGCAACGCTGGGGACAATTAAAATTGGACGCGCTCAATATGTGAGAATTGGAGGAGTGCAGGGATCTCGGAGAATTGGAGGACTGGAGGAGGTTACTGAGAAAAAGAAGTGTCTTCGTGTAAAGCACTTTCACCAAGATAGGCAACAAGAATAGACATTGCAACCTCTTAATGTTATCAGGAATGTGAAACGATAATGCGGGGTCATAATGTTCCCCCTTGTAATGCCCTCCGTCCACCCTGAATATTGTCCCCACAGTGTTCATATCAATGTACTCTTATCACTTTAAAGTGAGCCTTTCTGCTTTGCCTCCTGGGGCTGGCAGCTGTTGATGTGTGACAATAGCAGGATTGGCAGTGCAGAGTGCTGTAATTTCATTCTCTAATGCAAATTGTACGCCTCAAAGGAATTGTTAATGATATGGATTTTCATGAAGTGGTGCAAGGTGCACAGAAACAGTATTTTTTTTCCCTTAAGTATTAAGCTTGTTTGCTTAAAGTCTGTGGAACAGCAATGGTCATGTTGCATGGGAGTAAGTCAATCATTTTGCAGGAGAATAAAGCTACTGATAACAGAGGTTTATTGGATTCAGTATAAGTTAAAGTAAACTCTTATGAACTGATGAAGGAGCATCTGCATGGGTTTATGAAAGATAAGCCATGTCTGACTAGTCTAGTTAAATTTTTCGAAGAGGTCACGAGCATGGTGAATGGCTAAGAATGGTCTTTCTAAAGACTCTCAGGAGACACTTCATGAGGTTCTGCGCAGGAGATTGTTAGCAAGGATGAAAGTGCATGGGATTGTAGATAACCTTGTGACATGGGTTGATAATTGGCTGTAACGTAACTGACAGAAAGTAGGGATAATGGGAGAGTTCTTTGATTGGTGGAATGTGACAAGTGGTTTGCCCCTGGGATCTGTACTGTGGGCCTCAGCATTTCTCCACATATATTAATGATGAGGGTGAAGGAATAGAAAGCTGTATATCCACGTTTGCAGGTGACACAATGTTCGAAGGCACTGTCAGTTTTGTAGATGTAGGAAGTTACAGGGGACGTAGACTAAATGAGCGGGCAAAACTGAAGTGGATGGAATTCAACATGAGGGGGAAGTGCAAGATCAGCCATTTTTGATTCGAGAAAGGCCAATCAAAATAATTTCTTAATGGTGAGAGTTGTGGATGAGCAAAGTGATTTACGTATCCATGCACCCCAATCATTAAAAGCTACCAATACTTATCAAAAAGTGGGCAATGGTGGCACAGCGGTAATGTCACTTGGCTAAAAGTCTAGAGGAATAAAAACAAAATACCGCGGGTGCTGGGAATCTGAAATTAAAACAGAAAATGCTGGAAAAATTCAGCAGGTCTGGCAGCATCTGTGGAGTGAGGAGCAGAGTTGAAGTTCATGTCCCGTATGACTCTTCTTCAGACTGGACTCAAAATGTTAACCCTGTTTCTCTATCCGTAGATGCTGCCAGACCTGCTGAGTTTTAACAACCTGGAGGACCAGGCTCAAGCTCTGGGAACACGGGTTCGAATCCCACCATGGCAGCTTGTAGACTTTACATTCAATTGACAAATTTGGAATATAAATCTAGCCTCAGTATTGGTGGACCAGGACAACTGCCATCGATTGATGTAAAAACCCATCTGGGTTCACTAATGTCCTTTAGGGAAGGAAATCTGCCGTCCTTACCTGGTCTGGCCTACATGTGACTCCAGACCCCACAGCAACGTGGTTGACTCTGAACTGCCCTCCGGAATGGCCGAGCAAACCACTCAGTTCCAGGGCAGTTAGGGATGGGCAACAAATGCTGGCCTTGCCAATGACGCCCACACCCCATAAAAGATCTTTTTAAAAGGCTAATTGGATGTTTGGTTCCATTGGGGCTGGAGTTATACATATGAGGAGTTATACAAAGCTTTGGTTAGACCCCATCTGGATTTCTGTGTTCCCCATCTCAGGGAGGATATATTGGCCGTGCGTTTAGTGCAGATACACTCAGGACTGAAAAAAGGTTAAATTACAATATTGTATAAACTTATTTGCATTCTCTTGAGTTTAAACGCTTGAGACACATTCTTACCGAGGTCTTTAAAATGATAAAGGAAATTCAAAAGGGGATTAAAATGAGCGGCTAGCTTCTTTTTCATATGTTCCTGGCTGGCACAGACACGATGGGCTGAATGGCCTCCTTCTGTGCCGTATCTTTTGGGAGATAGAGAGAAATGATTCCCCTCTGGTGGGGGAATCATGTACAAGGAGCCAGGCTGTTCAGGGGGGGTGATGTCAGGAGGCACTTCTCCACACAAAGGGCAGCGGAAATCTGGAACCCTCTCCCCCCCATCTTAAAAAGTAGCTGAGGCTGCAGGGTGGGGGGAGGGGCCGGGCAATGGAAACTGTCCGTGTTCGGCCAACGCTTCTCCTGCCAACCTTTGATTCCAAATTATTCCACGCAGATCCGTTTTTATTCCCATTGATATTGGCTTTGCCACAGTTAATTACTCTTACTGTGGATTGTTTTTTTGTCCTCTTCCATAGGCAGTCTTATGTGATGATAAATTGATTTTTTTAGTGCTCCTTCTGCTGCTTTTTAATGCTACTTTTCCTGGGGGCGGGGGGGGGGTGGGGATGGAGGGGTCAAGGTCAGAGTTTATGGGAGCGGCGCCTATACTTTGCCACCCAGCAGCTGTCCACTAAGCTGCTGATGCTCCTCCGGAGGCGTGTGGTAGGGCTGGATTTGGAAGGATGAATGCACTGCGGCAGTTTCTACACATCAGCTTTTGACACAGAAGATTCTCTGCATTTTGTCAGAGGCAACCAGCTCGTTGAGGAACATAAGAACATCACAAATGGGAGCAGGAGAAGGCCATTTGGCCCCTTGAGCCCTGCTCCACCACTCAGTAAGACCATGGCTGATCTTCTCCTGCCCTGTCCCCTGATGCCTTAATATCTAGAAATCTATCAATCTCAGTCTTGACTATACTCAGTGATTGAGACTCCACAGCCCTCTCGGATAGAGAATTCTATAGAGTCACCAACTCCTGGATGAAGAAATTTGTCGTCATCTCAGTCCTAAATGGTTTACCTCTTATTCTGAGATTGTGTCCCCTGGTTCTGGAGCTGTGCATGCTGTGTTCTGCTTACAGGCCAACATAAAACTGAGACTGGATCACATGACACACTTCCCTCCTAGTGATGGCATGCTGCTATCCATTGAAGACGTATTACAGAATCCCCGTTTCTTTTTAAAGGTACCTTCCCCCCTTCTAAAGAAGTACAACTATTTACAATACATGCTCAAGTTTAGTTATCATTATAGAAGTGTGCAGGACTGGTGAATCTATGAGTCCCTGAAACTTAGAGGTAACCTGCTGGTATGCTCTGTTTGTGTAATAATAACCTTGTTTGGAAGTACTGGAGGAGGTTACAAAGATAGGGAGGGGTGTAAGGCTAGGGGAGGTTACAGGGATAGTGAGGGGTGTTGGACTGGAGGGTGTTACAGCAATTGGGAGGGGTGTAGGGGCTGGAAGAGGTTGCAGAGATAGGGAGGGGTGTAGGGCTGGAGGAGGCTACAGAGATAAGGAGGATTGTAAGGCTGGAGAAGGTTACAGAAATAGGGAGGGGTGTAGGGCTGGAGAAGGTTACAAAGATAGAGAGGGGTGCAGGGCTGGAGGAGGTTACAGAGACATGGAGGGATGCAGGGCTGGAGGAGGTTACAGAGATAGGCAGGGATGCAGGGCTGGAGGCAGTTACAGAGATAGGGAGGGGTGTAGGGCTGGAGGGTGTTACAGAGATAGGGAGGGGTTTAGGGCTGGAAGAGGTTACAGGGATAGGGAGGGGTATAGGACTGGAAAGTGTTACAGAGATAGGGAGGGGTGTAAGGCTGGAGGAGGTTACAGAGATAGGGAGGGGTGTAGGGCTGGAGGAGGTTACAGAGACAGGAGGGGCACAGAGCTGGAGGAGGTTACAGAGATAGGGAGGGGTGTAGTGCTGGAGGAAGTTACAGAGATAGGGAGAGGTGTAAGGCTGGAAGAATTTACAGGGATAGTGAGGGCTGTAGGACTGGAGGGTGTTACAGAGATAGGGAGGTGTGTAGGACTGGAGGGTGTTACAAAGATAGGGAGGGGTATAGGGCTGCAAGAGGTTACAGAGATAGGGAGGGGTTTAGGGCTGGAGGATGATACAGAGACATGGAGGGGCACAGAGCTGGAGGATGTTACAGAGATAGGGAGAGGTGTAGGGGCTGGAGGAGGTTACAGAGATAGGGAGGGGTGTAGGGGCTGGAGGAGGTTACAGAGATAGGGAGGGGTGTAGGGGCTGGAGGAGGTTTCAGAGATAGGGAAGGGTGTAAGGCTGGATAAAGTTACAGAGATAGGGAGGGGTGTAGGGCTGGAGAAGGTTACAGAGATAGGGAGGAGTGTAGCAGCTGGAAGAGGTTACAGGAATAGTGAGGGGTGTAGGACTGGAGGGTGTTACAGGAATAGGGAGGGCTGTAAGGCTGGAGAATGTTACAGAGCAGGGGAGGGGTGTAGGGGCTGGAGGAGGTTGCAGGGATAGTGAGGGGTGTGGGGACTGGAGGGTGTTACAGAGATAGGGAGGGGTGTAGAGACTGGAAGAGGTTACAGGGATAGTGAGGGGTGTAGAGCCGGAGGGTGTTACAGGGATAGTGAGGGGTGTAGGGCCGGAGGGTGTTACAGAGATTGGGAGGGTTGTAGGGACTGGAAGAGGTTACAGGGATAGTGAGGGTTGTAGGGCTGGAGGGTGTTACAGAGATAGGGAGGGGTGTAGGGACTGGAAGAGGTTACAGGGATAGTGAGAGGTGTAAGGCTGGAGGAGGTTACAGAGATAGGGAGGGGTGTAGGGACTGGAGGAGGTTACAGAGATAGGGAGGGTTGTAGGGCCGGAGGGTGTTACAGAGATAGGGAGGGGTGTAGGGACTGGAAGAGGTTACAGGGATAGTGAGGGGTGTAGGGCTGGAGGGTGTTACAGAGACAGGGAGGGGTGTAAGGGCTGGAGTAGGTTACAGGGATGTTGCTGGGAGTGGGGGTGGATGGTGGTGAGGACATGATATTGCAGCAAAGTGACGTTTTCAGAATATGAGGTGCTGCTTGGCTGGACGCCAACGTGGGAGAGTGAGCCATGGGGCGATAGGTGAATAAGGACAGGGGGCAGCTGGATTAAACTCGAGTTTTCGGAGGGTGGTGGGCAAACAGACACAAAGTTATTGGTCAAAGATGTGAGCTGTGCACTTCCTTTTTCCTTTTGAATTGCTCAGTGATTTCTCTCCGTCACCCACATTATAATGCTGGCTCCTGCGGGGAGCTAGATTCTGTGTTAGCTCCACTCACATCTGAAGAATTGCCATGCGTCAGCAAAACAAGCAGGGAACACAGGAAACCTTCCACTAACGCCCCTCCACTAACGCAGGTGGGTTTTTTTTTCCCCTGATAAGCGTCACCATGATTAAGTGTCTTAACACACAAGACTGTCGGCTTCCATGATGCCCTTTCCACGTCACGAGGCAGTGACTCAGCCGACGGTGGTGACTCATCGCCATGGGGAGCCGGGGAAAGGTAACCTGCAGTTTACTCACAGTCTGACCCTATTCCTGCTGACACATCGTAGCAGTCGATACTGCGAGACTCAACGGTGGTTTAGGCTGCAATTTTCTTCTTCCCATCATGATTGAAGCCAGGGATGTAAATAAAAAGCAAGTTGATGGACTTTGGGTTCAGGGCAGGGTCTTCCGGTCCTACCGGCAGTGGGGAATCATGGCGGGGCGTGTGGGGTGGGGGGGGGGGCGGGGGTTGTTGGGGGGTGGTGGTGGTGGTGGGAGGGGTGAGGTGGGAACTTAATCCGGAAGGCCGCAAGCCTGTCTCCCGACAGTGGGATAAACTGACGGAATTCTGTCCTCGGGACTTTCAAAGCAGGTTAAAGGCGGGTTGTGCATGTCCCGCCGATCAGTGCTGGGAATCCCTCCTTTTTTTTCCCGCCTGTGTCAGCCCACCATGCACAGTCCTTCAAAGGCCACCTCGCCAGAATTTAAGCACCCCCACCCCCCCCACCCCCCGGCCAAATTAAGTTCCCCCGTCATCAGGAAATTAGAACCTTCAGTTTTACCACCGTGCGTGCACCATTCGAGCTTCACTTCCTCCCTGGCTTTGAGACCCGTGGACACTGCTTGGGCCTCCTCTGGGACCTCTCATAACTTCACCCCTATTCGGGGGGGGTTGGCCGATAGCACAAGCTGGGAGGGGTGGGGAGCGGTGTGGCGTAAGGGTAGAGCGGAGGCTGAACGAACGTGGGGAGCAGGGTAAGGTGGGTGGGAGGGGGTGGGGTGGTGGGGGAAAGGAAGGGAGGCTGTCCACGTGCCCTTTCAATATGGCGCCCGGGCCTTCGAGCCCACGAGGTGATGGTGGTGAGGTGGGAAGGGGCTTCCTGCCTGCTGGTGCCATGAGACTTGCCGTGCTCCCACCGATGCATTAGCAATGAACTGAACAGCGCAAGGTCGCACATGCTCAGCTGACCCGCATCCCCCCCACCCCCACAAACCCCACCCCGGCACCACCCCCCCACACTTCCAAGCCCACCAAAGAACCTAGACTTCATAGGGGCGGATTCCACTCTCAGTCTTCCTTCATCCACTCCAGGGTACAATTCAGCACAGGAACGTTGGGCCAAATGGCCTCCCTCTGTGCTGTATGATTCTCTGGCCTCACTCCCCACTAGTTTTCTGTACTCGTTCATGGAACGTGAGCGTCACTGGCTGGGCCAGCATTCATTGCCCATCCCTAATTGCCCTTAAGAACGTGGGTGATGAGCCACTGCCTCGAACCACTGCAGCCCACGTGGTGTAGGTACACCCACGGTGCTGTTAGGGAGGGAGTGCTTGGAGTTTGCCCCAGTGAGAGAGGATCAGGGGGTGGGTCTGGTCCAGAGGTGAAAGTGAAATGCCCACAATGTGTTACAACTGCCTAATATTCCTGGATCCACTGATACTTTACCAACGATGGGTATCAGTATGTTTGTGGAGATGTGGGGCACCTAATTAACATGGTTAAATTGGGTCCTGGAAGGGCAATTAGGAGCCTAATTGGAAATGCACACTGGGCAGTGAATGGGAGCTCCCCAAGGGTGATGAGTGTTTCAGCTTTCCTTGGTAATCAGGAGAAATATTTCTTATTAGTGCACTTGAGTCAGCCTCTTATCAAGTTAACCTTCCTTTGGAATGAAGAACCTTTGAAACCGTGAGTGCGTGCCTCAGGAGATGAGTGCAATCTGAAGAACTTCCTGGGGTCAATGCCATTGGCGAAATCTTGGCAATGGCGACCTGGGGGAGAGGCCAGTTTCATGGCCCATGTCTAACCTGGACAAACTGAGTCTCAAACCAGGCGTGAATGTAAGTGTCTTTGGCTGCCATTCACATTGAAAACTCCATGATCTTTTTCCCATTTCTGCCCAGATTGTGTTGAAATTACTCATGGAAACAGGTGGAAACTCCAGCCCCCATTTCCTGACAGGTGCCGCTGGATAGCGTTCGTGTGCAGCAACTTGGACTGAATTTTACATGTTACCCTCCCAACCCTGCTAAACCGTTGTAACACCTTTACTACCGGATTGGCTGACAACAGCTAACACAAGAGAGAATCTAACCATCACCCCTTAATATTCAATGGCATTACCACTACTAACTCCCCCACGATCAATATCCTGGGGGGGGTTACCATTGGCCAGAAACTGAACTGGGCTAGCCATATAAATACAGGTCAGAGGCTAGGAATCCTGTGGTGAGTAACTCACCTCCTGACTCCCCAAAATCTATCCACCATCTACACGGCACAAGTCAGGAGTGTGATAGAATACTCTCCACTTGCCTGGATGAGTGCAGCTCCCACAACACTTAAGAAGCTCGACACCGTCCAGGACAAAGCAGACCACTTGATTGGCACCACATCCACAAACATTCACTTCCTCCACCACCGACACACAGTAGCAGCAGTGTGTACCATCTACAAGATGCACTGCAGTAATTCACCAAGGCTCCTTCAACAGCACCTTCCAAACCCACGACCACCAGGAGGACAAGGGCAGCAGATAGATGGGAACACCACCACCTGCAAGTTTCCCTCCAAGTCGCTCACCATCCTGACTTGGAAATACATCACCGTTCCTTCACTGTCGCTGGGTCAAAATCCTTGAACTCTCTCCCTAACAGCAATGTGGGTGTACCTACACCATGTGGACTGCAGCGGTTCAAGAAGGCAGCTCACCACCACCTTCTCAAGGGCAACTAGAGATGGGCAATAAGTGCTGGGCCCAGCCAGCGAAGCCCACATCCCAGGAATGATTTAAAAAACCTAGACTAAACATCAGATACTAAATCTTGCCAGTATGAATGTTTCAGCTCCGTACCTGTGCTGTGATTACAACAATATGGAAGTAGAACAGATCAGCTCGTAAAAAGAAAGTGTTTGCATTTATGTGGCGCATTTTACAGCCCCAGGACCTTCAGGGTCAATGAAGTATTTTTTTGGAATGTAGTCACTATTATAATTGTAGGAAACTTAGCAGTCAATATATCACACACAGCAAACTCTCACAAACAGCAGGGTATGATAATGACTAGATGATCTTAACGATGAGAGGCAGATATTGGCCCAGGACATTGGAGATAAAAGCTCCTGCTCTTCTTTGAAGCAGAGCCACAGGATTCTTTACATCTACCTGAGTGGGCAGACATGGGCTCAGTTTCCCATCTCAACTGAGAGGCAGCATCACACTCCCTCAGTACTACGCCAGGAGCGGTAACACAGAACCTTTGTTTTAAGTCCCTGGAGGGGGATTTGAACCCACTACTTTCTGCACCAGTGCTACCAACTAAACCACGCTAACAATGACAGGAATTGGATATAGTAAATCATACAAGGTATAAGCACCACTTCCACCCTTTACGTATTGTCAACAACCTGTCATAGTTGTATAATTATTTATACATCATTTTTTTCATTATATTGTCCCCATCAGCCTGTGCTCAGGTGGGTGTATTTTCAAAGTTTCACCGCCTTCTTGATCCTTCACATGTCACTCTTAATGGTTTCGGGACACAAATGGAAAGCGGATCAAACAAGCCAGGTGTATGTTTCAGTTCGAAAGAAATCAAAGAGATTGAAAACTCTCCAGGGTATTTGCTCTCAAGTCAGTTTCCTTTTGATGGATTCCTTTCACACTGCCAGAGGCGGTGAGTCCTTTGTTAATGACCTTATCCAGATTGTGGAGGCAATGCTACCTCAGGCCTGCCTCCAAATTCCAGGGGAACGCAGTTATCTTTTGTCCTGGGTCCACATCCCTGATAGGAACCGGGGTCAGTACAGGATGTACTTTCTAGGGCATCAATATGCAGAAGCAGAAGGGTTTGGGGTTTTCAAATGGGTGCCTCGTGCTGTGTTTAGACAGCAGCAACAATACTGAATGTCAAGAGCAGAGAAGACTGGGATTCATTGATTTTGATCAGTGCAAAGTGAAGGGTTAGGAAGTTAGAAAGATATAAAAGAGTCCTAGAAATATTACTGAGCATTGAAGAATTTGAACAAGATGGTGAGGTTAAAGTGGAAATGGATTAAAAGATATTCTCAGACCAACTACAATTTGACCAGTAGATTGACAGAAACACCAACCAGAAACACTGAGCATGGATGCAGAAGGATAATTTAGTATTGTTTTGCACTCGTTCAGTGACTCTTTGAAGCAGTCCATGCCCATATACAGTAAGACCTGGACAACATCCAGGCTTGGGCTGATAAGTGGCAGGTAACATTCACATCACACAAGGGCCAGGCAATGACCATCTCCAACAAGACAGAATCAAGATATTTCCCCGTGATGTTCATTGACATTACCATCGCTGAATCCCCCACTATCAACTTCCTAGGGGTTACCATTGACCAGGAACTGAACTGGACTAGCCATATAAATACTGAGGCTACAAGAGCAGGTCAGAGGCTAGGAATTGTGTGACGAGTAACTCACCTCCTGTCTCCGCAAAGCCTGTCCACCATCTACAAGGCACAGGTCAGCAGTGTGACAGAATACTCCCCACTTGCCTGGATGAGTGCGGCTCCAACAGCACTCAAGGCAAAGCAACCTGCTGGCGCCCCATCCATCATCTTAAACATCCACTCCCTCTACCACCGACGTACAGTGGCAGCAGTGTGTACCGTCTACAAGTTGCACTCCCCAAGGGGAGAATTTTCTCCGTGTCAGCTGCGCTGGGCAGGAAGGGGCGCAGGCAGGCACACAGCCAATTGCCACCCTCTATCGGCTGCGCACCGCCATTTTACGTGGGTGGGCCAGTTAAGGCCCGCCCAGTGTGACAGCCACCCAGATGCGCTCAGCGCTACCTGTGCGGGGTGGGGGGAGGAGGGAGAGTCGGGGCCTGCGCTCGTTTGCATGTGGGCAAAAGAGCGCAGAGATCTCCCTGAGGCACAGAGCTGCCTCAAGGAGATTCATTTAATTGTGAAAAATTGAAAAAAAGAATTTAAAAAATTATTCAGGCACGTCCCCTTCATGTGACATTGTCACATGAGGTGGGACGTGTTTATCAATTTGCATGAAACATTTCATTAAATTAATAAAACCTTCATGAAACCTCATCCCGCCCGTGGATGAGGTTCCATGATAAATGTGAAGGCCGCCTGGGCCCTTTGCCTGCAGCCCCCCCCGCATCCACCTCCCCCACCCCCCCCCCCCTCCCCCCCCCCCCCACCCTCCCGCCGCCCACTTTAGGATTGGACGAGCAGCCCTGACAAGTGCCTCAATTAGTGGATTAATGGCCTTAACGGGCCTTTGACAGTTCGGTGGATGCGCAGCCGACGCTGGTGTGCGCTTGCCGAACTGAAGCTCGGGATGACGCGGGGTGATGTCAGCACGCACGCCCGATGTCACCGCGCGTCATTGTACGCGTCGGCATGTGGGGCCTGTCTCCGCACACCTACTAGAAGATTCAGGTCCAAGGCTACTTCGACAGCACCTCTCAAACCCATGACCACTTCCATATAGAAGGACAAGGACAGCAGATAGATGGGAACACCACTACCTGCAAGTTCCTCTCCAAGTCACACACCATCCTGACTTGGAAATATATTGGCCGTTCCTTCACTGTCGCTGGGTCAAAATCCTGGAACTCCTTACGTAACAGCACTGTGGGTGTACCTACACCACATGGACTGCAGCGGCTCAAGAAGGCAGCTCACCACCACCTTCTCAAGGGGCAATTAGGGATGGGCAATAAATGCTGGACCAGCCAGCGAGGCCCACATCCCGTGAAAGAAATTAAAAAAGAAAGAACCCTTAAGGGCTTGGATCTGAGACCAAAATGCCACACACTATCACAAAATTTAAAGAAAAGTGCATTCAGAATCTGTAATCTGGCCAGATGTGAAACACTGCCCTAAAACCCAACTGCAAGAGTAAGAGTGAAGTGGGAATGGAGGGAGCTGGACACAGGGCGAGGATATTTTAGAAAAGAGTTTGGGGAGTATAGAAATTAGGTGTCAAGTCAAAACAAGGTGGTCAACAACAATTTACCCTCACATGGCACCTTTTGCATTGTAAAAATCCCAAGGTGCTTCACAGGAGTGATTATCAAATAAAATTGACACTGATCCACAGAGGGGGATATTAGGACAGGTAACCAAAAACTTGGTCAAAGAGGTGGGTCTTAAGGAGAGTCTTAAAGGAGAGGGAGAGGCGGAGAGGTTTAAGGAGGGAATTCCAGAGCTTAGGGCCCAGACAGCTGAAGGCACGGCCGCCAGTGGTGGAGCGATTAAAATTGAGGGTGCTCGAGGCCAGAATCGGAGGAGTTTAGAGATCTCAGAAGATAGGGGCTGGAAGGTTTTGCAGGGATAGAGAAGGGTGAGGCCATGGAGGGATTTGAAAAGAGGGATTTCGAGGCAGAGCTGGATAGGTTCTTGATTAACAAGGGGGTGAAAGGTTATCTGGGGTAGGCGGGAATGTGGCGTTGAGCTTGCATTCAGATCAGCCATGATCTTATTGAATGGCGGAGCAGGCTCGAGGGGCCGAGTGGCCTTACTCCTGTCCCTAATTCATATGTTCGTATGTAAACACGGATGAGAATTTTCAAAAGCTAGACATTGGGCGGAATCGTCCCAGATTTGCACCAAGTGTTGTAGTGGGCAGGACAAAGGGACGTTTTACTTTTCGGCTGCACTGGCGGTTTTTTGCACCATAACATCCCACTGCCCTCGCGCCCTGCCTCATTAATAATGCATTCACGGGAAACGTGTGGGATCGCTGGAGGGCAAGCTCAGATTTGTACAACGCGACCTGACCCCAGTGTTTCCTCGCTCCGGGCACCACAGTTAAAGCATAGCATGCCTACTTCATGTCCACAGACCAGGACTGCTCCAGATGGGCTCACAAGCAAGGAAGACGACAGCCCCCAGTGTGACGCTTCCCTGGGGCAACTGCCAGACATAGCGCAAGGCTGTCACAATGTCCTCTACCCACACTGTGGCTGTAGGAGGTCTACCAGAGTCACCGATCCGGCCTGGGAGGTTGGTGGAAGCGGTGGTCAGTGCCACTGGAGCACAGAGGAGGTCAGCCATCCAGTGCAGGAAGAGGATGAATGATCTCATCTGTTCCACCAGGGTAAGTCAACCACCTCATCGCTCTCAACTCACACACACCCAAACCCATCCCACATCCACAGGGATCTCACACCTCAAGGGACAACACCACTAACTCTCACACACCCCCTCACATCTCCATCAGGCTCATATCCTCTGGAGCTCACATCCTCATCCTGTCCATGTCTCCGCTCACCACACAAACATTCCCCTCAGTGCCATGTGTCCTGCTCACACTCTCTCCATCTGTTTTCATGCAGGAGAAGCTGGCTCATATCAGCAGGGAGAGGTCCCAGACCGGGGGGGGTGGAGTGACCCACATTAGGCCCCTCACTCACTTTGAGGAGTGAGCCATCGTGCTGACTGGTGAGGGTGGGGACCGTGCCTGTGGTGACAGTGAGGTCAGCGGTGAACACCCACGTGAGGATCCTGCACCACATCATCCCTCTCTCAACGCAACTGTGAGTGTCTCTCTCTCTCCTGCTTTTGACTCTGCTGCCATGCACTCATTATCTCTACTTTGGCTCACAGGGAGCTCTGCCAAGTGACCGACACCCTCAGCCAGCCAGTCCCTCAGCTCCATCCACATCCTCACCTCCAGCCAAGAGGACACCTCCTCCATTGAAGAGCTGGAAATAAGCAGCCTGGAAGACCCATCACAGCGCTTACCCACACCCTGCACCAGCGCAGAGACACACACCTCGGTGGGACCTAGATCTAGAGCAGGCTGAGATTCACAATCTGGTGGTCACAGTACGGACAGGTGTCTACAGCAGGAGGAGGCAGGTTCAGCCGAGCTCCCTGGTACTCGGAGGACTGCTGGGGAAGAGGCATCTGTGAGGTATGAGCCAGATGACAAGCATCTGGATTTGGTCTTCCAACTCATTGTGGAGTCAGCAGAAGGTGGGGAAACACAGAGCTGTTGGAAGCCTCAACAGAGTGGCACATGAGTCGGATGAGTGTGTCTGCCTGCTCTCTGGTGAAGTGGTGACCACATGTGTGTGTGTGGAGGATTCCAAGGGAAGGATGGAGGACGCCATAGAGACCCTGGCCCAACAGAATGCAAAGATGTGTGCAGACCTGCCCTCCATCACGTTAGCCATGGATGAGTTCCCGCAGTGACAACGTGAGAGGGAAACAGGGCACCTCGACATCCCTCCAGGAGCTCCTTCCCCTCAAGGAGTCAGGCCGGGGCCCTCGGGCACCTGAAGGGAGGAGGAGCAGCAGCTGGACACCCCTGGGTCATCCACTCAGGAATCTCAGAGACTGTCTGCTCCCTCCGAGTCCCCTTTGCCTGTGACCCCACCTCAACCTCATCCTCTGTCACCGCAGAGGGAGCAGCCGGCCCACAGGAGGACAGCCAAAACAAACCAGGGCCCTCAAGGCCTCGGCTCTCCAGAGGACACACTCCAAAATCATCAGAGGCAACAGGGCCAATCATTGCACAGGCCGTCTCCACCCCCTCTGCGGATGTCAGGGCAGCACCTAGAAGAAGTTGTCGGCCTAGAAAAGGTAAGAAATTCTGATCACAGTTGGTTGCACAGGTGAACACATCTTGTCACTTTATAACCTGAAAATATATTCACTTTCACTGAGTAATGTGTAATGGTGTCTTTCAGCTTCATTGACAGGCTCCGTGAGTCCTCCCCCTATATCCCCCCAACCACCAGCCCCCCACTAGCTGTTGAGCTGCACACAGCCAGACTACAAGTGATTCTGGAGAGAGAAGTGTGTGTGTATGGCCGATCCTTTTGGAGCCTCATGCGAGCACTCTCTCCCACTCACACAGATCCTTCCTCAATCACACTCATCTCACTGTCCTGAGCATTGTCAGTGCTGCCTGCTGGCGTTCTCTTTCAGTTGTCCATCTGAGCCGACCTGCATCTCCGCCCACCCACTGACCACACTCCCATGCCCAACACCAGGCTCCTCTCACTTTCAATGTGAAAAACATGGTCATAGCCAAGTTTCTGGTAAGTCCTTTCTCACCCCACCTCCAGTCACCCATGTCCTTTCCTCCATCATTATTGGCCCCGCCTGGCATCACCTCTCACCTCCCCACCGTCACCCACCAACCTGAGCCCTTGTCTTTCCAGAATGTCCAGGCGACCTTGCACATTCCCTACCTTCCTGAGAATCCCACCTCCATCCACTCTGACCTCCCTGACCTCCTTCTTACACCTGCGGGGTCCATGCCTGCTCCAAGAACTCACCTTCCACCTTCGTCATCCCTTCTACTGCCACCGATGCCCCCTCCCACTCCCACCTTGCCGGCTCACTCTGCCCTCTCTCATTCTCACCCTTCCCTCCTACCACGTCCACCCTCAGTTTGCTCCCCAGGAGGCAGTCATTGACTCTATAGGCCCCCCCCCACCGACCCCAAACTTACATGTTCACCTGAACGCCCTCCCACTCCCTCCTCCACCCTTACTTCTTCCTCCCCCTGGACTCCTTCCCCCTCACAGCCTCCTTCCCCCCTCCGAACTCCTTCCCTTACAACTCCCTCACCCCACACACCTACTTCCCCACTGCTGCGTTCTCCCCATTGCACCCCCTTCCCCCGATACTCCCTCCTCCCCACTCCTGACATCTTCGTCCCCACCCTCCCAAACTCACCCTGCACCACCCCCGGCCTGCTACATCTCTCTCTCCCAGTCAAGCCTAGACCTTCCTCTCCCACCACCGCCCTTGCCACCTCCCCCCACGTCCCCATACACCGGTTCACTCTCCCTCGCAGCTGGATCTCCCTCCCCCCGCCTCACCGATCATCCCTAGCAAACCCGGAGCCCGTGGTGTTCCCAAAGCAGACCCGGGGAGGTCAACAGAGACCTCGCACCTTCCGGGAGCTGCTTCGTGGCCGAGCCGTGCCCATGAGAACCCACCCAGCCCGTGATGCAACGTGTCCGCCTGGGGTCCGGTAGCTGCAGGGCTCCAACACCTTCTGTCCCCTCATATGTCCACGGCCTGAGCAAGGCCTTGAAGGTAAGTCCCGACTTCAGCACGTCTCACGTGCTCCAGACGCGTTCCGGGTCGGTGTGCTTTCCCGCCCGGCGTAAGGGTAAACCCAGTGCTAGCAGGGAGGGGGTGGGTGGGGGGAGGTTGGGGGGGGGGGTGGTACAGGGTGGGGTACAATTCCGGTCAGAGCTTACTTTGAGCGGGATGCAAAGAGGGCTCACGCCGGCCTCCAGCGAGGTGGGCCATTCCGGCGCGGCGGACACCATCGGATGCCCCCCCCCCCCCCACCCCCCCCACCCCCCCGCCGTGCTTTGGCGTTGGCGCGAAACCCACTTTAGGCCTTCCAGCCATATTGCCGCCCGCCCCCCCCCCACCTCTTCCCCTCCCCCCCCCCACCCCCGCCATGACACCTGGCACCAACCGGGGTCCGGAAAATTCCGGCCCAGCCAGCGAGGTGTGGGGGGGTGGGGGGTGGGTGATGGGTGAACGGAGCTAGGTGTGTTTCGGCAGGTGGAGTTTTGGGAAGAGGGCAGCGGACCCTGTTTCAGCTAAAGCAGCTCTCTGCCTGGTCGTACCTGAGGAAACAGATGCAGAGAGCAGGAAAGGAGGCTTATTATCGCTCGTCATGCATTATGCATGGGATGTTTTTTCTTTCCATGGAAATATTTTACTGGCTGCAAAATGAGCCTCAAGATGATTTAATGCTCCAGAAGTGCTACTCCATGCTATTGTCTGATGTTTGCAGAGTGCATCAAATATTCAGTATAAACATCTCATTTCAAAAGTAAGGGGAGAGATTGCATCAACGCACTTTGCAGGGTTCGCGGTGCATCAGACTGAAGGATGGCTGGAATGATTGGAATAATAGAGCTGAGGGAGGAGGTTATGCGGTAGGAACACAACCTCAGGAGTTCCAAAGCACAACAAGCTTAGGCCTTGAGCTAAATATTTGTCCACCAGAGTAGGGGTCGTGATTCATAACATTTTTCATCTTTTCTTACTCTTTCTTGGAATCTGAGCGTCACAGTATTTACTGTCCACTGCGCGTGAGAAGGTGGAAGATTTCTCCCCCTGAAGGGCATTAGTGAACCAGATGAGTTTTTACAACAGCCAATGCGTTCCAGATTTGTTATTATTTGAGTTTAATTTCTACCAGTTGCCATTTGAACCCATGCCTTTCAAAGCATTAGCCCTAGCCTCTAGAGTCCTTGTCCAATGACATAACCACAACACCATTATCACAGCACTGTTAGAGTGGGAGTTCCAGGATTTTGACCCAGCCACATTGAAGGAATGGCGATATATTTCCAAGTCCTGGTAGCTGGTGGCTTTGAGGGGAATTTGCAGGAATTTCCCATGAGCCTGCTGCCCTTATCCTTCGAGCTGGTAGAGGTTTGGAAGGCACTGTCGACGGAGCCTTGGCAAGTTGCTGCAGAGCAGTGTAAGTGGAATACACTCCTGCCACAGCTCATGACTGCTGCCATACAGGCAGGCAAGATACAAGTTTGGTGCTGCCTCCTTATTTACCTGATGGACGTCTTCTCCTGAGTAGGTTCCGCAGTGTTTTCTGTCTGGGTGCACAGTCGGGGCCCAAACAGTGTCCACTCATCTTCCGCAGTTTAGCCAGTCTGCTCCTCCTAAAGGTGGTCTGTCCCTCTCAGTAGAAGGGAGCTGCTGCTGACTGCTTGACTTGACACAGGGTGCATGTAGAAGCTTGACAAGTGGAGGGAAGAGAAAAGGACTCCTAATTTCCTAGGGGTGGTGCTGGAGGCCTTATTGTTGGATGTGGAAAGGAAAGAAGGCACTATGTTTCTACAGGAGGATAGGAGTTCCTCATAGACCACCCTGAGAAGAAACTGGGAGGTGGTGGCCCAGGGGGGTCAATTCCCAGAGATTGGCTCCAAGGACCTGACAGCAGTGCTAAAGAAGCCTAATGACCTCATGGAGGAACTCAAGGTCAATGATTGCATCTTCACACAATATCTCCTACCCACCACTCCAACAACCTCTCATACCACTCAATATGTCACAACCCCATCACCCACCCACCTCTGACAGCCAGGACTCACGTTTAACATCCAGATACTTCATCTCACCCTCACACACATTCCAATGATGCTAGCCCCGCACCCACCACCCACTGCCTCCACATAACTCTGGCTATTCAGCTGTGGCAGGCACATCACCCAAACACAGTGTAGCACAGTCACTGACATTCCCTTGTCTTGTAGGACCAGGGGGCACACAATAGAAGAGAGCAGAGCAGAACTGGGTGGGGACAAGGGCGCCTGCATCTCCTGAGCCCTAAGGAGGAGATGGCTCCCCTCATCACTGGGCCGCTGTGACAGAGCTGATGATATGGGGAAGCAGTGGCACAGTGGTGCTGTCACCAGACCAGAGATTCAGGGTAATGCTTGGGGGATCTGGGTTTGAATCCCACGCACAGCAGATGGTGAAATTTGAATTCAGTGAAATCTGGAAATATATGCCTGATGATGATCACAAAACCATTGCTGGTTGTTGTAAAAACCCATCTGGTTCACTAACGTCCCCTAGGGATGGAGATCTGCCACCCTTACCTGGTCTGGTCTACATGTGACTCCAGACCCACAGCAATGTGGTGGTTGACTCTTAAAAATTGGTCTGAACAAGGGATGGGCAATAAATAGGGGTCTAGCCAGTGATGCCCATATCCCATAAACTAATAAAAGAAGATACCTGACATTAAGGTTGACAGAATGCTCCTTCTCAACACCCATCTCATCTTCACCCTGCTGTCTGGTATGATGGCCATGAACCTCTTACTCTCTCCCCTCACATGAACTTTCTTCTTTGTGACTTTTTGGCTTTTAGACACCCACAGCCACCCACTCAAGCACGGCAGTCCAAGAAGGAACAGAGGACAGAGGAGCAACACAACACTGACCACTCACAAACGCCAGTTCGGACACTGGCACCAGGCAACTTTTAGACGTTAGCATAAGAGTCGGGAATTCGCATATGGTGAGTCAAGGACCACAAGTGGGCTTCAGACTGGAGAAAGGGTGGTTCCAGTGCCAGCTCACCAGAGGTCGAGGTTCAGGCAGGTCCTGCCACAGGGGACACAGATAAAGACACAGAGCGGGGACAGTCTACAGGAGAGTGCCGATGAGGGTGCACACCGAGACTGGGTGCACTGGCTGGCCAGTGTCACTGTCAAGAAGCATGGAGGAATCCAATTCCGATCAGAGAGTCATCAACAGATCTTCTCCTCTCCACGGACACTGCTTTGGCTCTCTGTCGCACTGTGGACCCAGGGGACTGCTCTGCAGCTCCTGTACCTGTTGAGGCTTCTGTGTGGACACCGAATCCTCTGGCTTCCCTGTGAAGATGGAACAACGCTTCCTTCCAAAGCCAGAAACTCATGACAGCATCTCCAAAAGCACACCCCAGGACTTCATTCTAGAGTCTTTGCAATAGCGGGAGTTATTTTACAAACTTACCTGCAAGTCGGACACCTGGCTCTTTTGATAGTGCCAGTGCTGCATGCCTGTTGTGACTGAGCGCGTGTTCTTTGGCGAGTGACGTACGACTACGTTGAATGGACCTGTGTGTCAAACCAGCCAACACCGCTGTGTGATGTCATGGCGGCACCGTCTGGGGCTGGCAAACGTCCGGTGCGCACAGGGTTCGCCTTCCCCCCCTCAGCAGTTCAATGGATTCAACATTCGCACCTTAAAGCTTTGCAGCTCATTCAAATCGCACAGCCCTCCACATGATCCCATAGGCTTTAACTTTCTCCGAAGTGCGTGCTGCATTTAATCGCTCCACCGGTGTGGCCGCTGTCTGGGCCCCAAGCTCCAAAATTCCTTCCTCTGCCTCTCCACCTCTCTCTGCTCCATCAAACTTTGACCCTCTTTGACCCAGGATTTTGGGTCACCTGTCCTATGCTATCTCACACGGGAGGCGCTACCCTATATGAAGGAAGCTCTTCCTTTGTTTTGGTATCAGTTCAAGTTGCTGTTGTTTCAACGATGAATAAACTGAAGGCAGTAATTTCAACTTTCAAAGCAGGGTGAAAAACAGAAAACAGCAATTTAACCGTCTGCTTTACATACTCCCCCAGTTTTCTTTCTCAAGTGTTACACACAGAACCTAGGGCACAGACACAGGCCATTTGGCCCATTCAGTCCATGCCGGTGTCTACTCCTCCGAGCTTCCGCCTGGCCTCCCCCTTCTAACGCCATCACCATAACCGTCTCCACTCCCTTCCCCCTGAGGTGTTTATCTAACTTCTCCTGTAAAGCTTCCATGCCATTCACCTCAACCGCTCCCTGTGCTCATGAGTCCCACCTTCTCATCATCCTCTGGGTAAAGAAGCCACGACGCAGTAGGGAGCGCCCAGAGTTCGACGCTCACGGGCCCAAGGCCCGCTCCAGAGAATCAAGCACAAAACCTAGGCCGACACTCATTTTGCAGTACTGGAGGGTTGCTGCACTGCCAGAGGTGGCGTCTTTCAGGACAGAAGTTATACCAGGGAGACTTCTCCCTCACAGTTGGACATTTGGTGTGCAGTTTTGGTCTCCTCATTTAAGGAAGGATTTAAGGGCGTTGGAGGGGGTTCTAAGGAGGTTTACTAGATTGATACCTGGAATGAGTGGGCTGTCTTATGAGGATAGGTTGGACAGACTGGGCTTGTTTCCACTGGAGTTTAGAAGAGTGAGGGGTTATTTGATTGAAGTTTACAAGATCCTGAACGGCCTTGACCAGGTGGATGTAGAAAGGATGTTTCCTCTTGTGGGTGAGTCCACAACTAGGGGGCACAGTTTTAAAATTAGAGGTCGCCCTTTTAGGCCAGAGATGAGGAGAATTTTTTTTCTCTCAGAGGGTTATGTGACTTTGGAACTCTCTGCCTCAGAAGGTAGCGGAAGCAGAGTCATTGAATATTTTTAAGGCAGAGGTAGATAGATTCTTGTCACCAAGGGAATCAAAGGTTATCAGGGGTAGATGGAAATGTGGAAATCAAAACACAAACAGATCGGCCATCATCTTATCGAATGGTGGAACAGGCTCAAGGAACCCAATGGCCTACTCCTGCTCCTATTTCATATGTTTGCACGTTAAAGATCCCATGGCACCATCCTGAAGCAGGTCAGGGGAGTTCTCCCCAATATCCTGGCCAATAGTTATCCCTCAACCAACACCACTAAAACAGATGGTGGTTGCAAAGGAGCTGAGGCCAAAAGGAAAGCAGGCCAAATATCAACTGGCATCATTTAAAAACAGGTTATCCAGCCAGTAACGCAGTGCTACTTGTGGGATCTTGCTGCTTCCAAGCTGGTGGCTATGACTCATGCTGCTGAATGGCAGAGCAGGCTTTGGGAGGGCTTGGGGGGGGTGGGGGAGGGGGGGGGGTGTTGGCGAACGGCCTACTCACGCTCCTAATTCTTGTGTCCCGTGCTCTGGCAACAGCAACAATACTTCATTGACTGTAAAGCACTTCAGGACATCCTGAGGTGGTGAAAGGAGCTATGTCAATGCAAGTCTTTCTTTTTGATTTTGCCACCTCATATTTTTTGACCAGGGATGTAAAATGGCCTCCACTGTGTATCAGGAAAAGTGTTGGGAAGTGATGTCCAAATCGTCAAATTGGATTCAATTTTAAAAAAAAAACACAGGGATTCAAACAGGATGTAATAAGTTTAAGCCCGTCAATGTAATAATATTGCGGGGGAGCTGAGCTGTGCATATGTTGTGACAAATTGCAATTATTACTGAGTCTTATAAATATAGCAGGACTTCCCCAGCTGTGACACAGAGCACCAGTCAATAGTCTCCATACAGTCTCCATACATTCCATTTTAATGAGATTTTTTAATTTGGTGTGAGGCTGTTTTATCTCGAGAATGAAGCAATGTTGCTGGAGATCCTGGAGCAGTAGCTAACAGTTCCAGGTTAAGTAAGGCAGGCGGGAGCCATGGTGCTCTTTTTTATTCATTCACAGGATGTGGGCTTCACTGGCTGGGCCAGCGTTTATTGCCCACCCCGAATTGCCCCTTGAGAAGGTGGTGGGGAGCTGCCCTCTTGAACCGCCTCAGTCCATGTGGTGTAGGTACACCCACAGTGCTGTTAGGGAGGGAGTTCCAGGATTTTGACCCAGCGACAGTAAAGGAACGGCCGATATATTTCCAAGTCAGGATGGTGAGTGACTTGGAGGGGAACTTCCAGGTGGTGGTGTTCCCATCTATCTGCTGCCCTTGTCCTTCTAGATGGTAGTGGTCGTGGGTTTGGAAGGTACTGCCTAAGGAGCCTTGGTGAGTTGCTGCAGTGCATCTTGTAGATGGTACAACAGTGACTACACTTCAAAATATTTCATTGGCTGTAAAAAACATCCAGTGCTCATGAAAAACATTATATAATTGCAAATCTTTATTTTACTTTTTACTAAATTATGATGGAGCTGTGAGTCAATATTCTGTATTGACCTTCAGTTAGTCAATAAAGCCACTAGTTAATGATGCATCATGTTCTTTTAAGTTTTCAACTCCATGTGTAACTAGTTTTATTATTCATGGTTTTATAAAAGAGGCAAGATCGATGAAATAGATCTGTATGGAGTCTCGAATATGTGGAGTCATCTGCAACTGTGAGGTTTGATCAAGTATCCATCGCCAAGTCACCGGGAATTCTGGCTTTAAGGGTTTATCGGATATCATATTATTCTGGAGCAACAGCACGTGATGGGCCAGCATTCCAATAGGTGGCAAAATCCGCTGACCTATAGAAACTGAGCAGTTCAAAGGAAAGGTGTACTGGGCTAAACTAAATTTATTTATGAAGATTGTCAGCCAGCTATCAACCCAAACATGTCTACTTAAAAGGCAGGTTGTCAATCATGGAACCCAGTTCAGTTGGGCCTTTGCTCTGTCCCCCAATCACTAGTGTCCAGCCTCTGCTGCTAACCTTAATCTTATTGGCCCAGATCTTCCAGTCTCTGGATTGTTGGAGAGCAGACGTACGCCCTAAGATGCATGTTGGGACCTCGTGGAACTCCTGAAGTGTTGACCTCCATGGGAGATGCCTGGTAAGTTTGAACTTCCAATGGGCAATTCCCATGCTCCCCAGGACTCTCCACGGATGTCTCCGACTCTGAGTTAGAGCCCCGGACTTCGAGCAATTCCATGGGACACAGCTGGGTACTTATTGAGGAAAGGTTAGGCAGTAAGCTCCTAGCCTAATCCCTGGGTAACTGCAGAACTGACACGCCAATCATTCACATTGACCCCTACCTTGGTTCTCCAGTTGACTGCCCGACACAGCCCTGACCCCAACCCCCCCCACCCGCCCAACCACCCTCCTATCAGACCCTGAATATCCCCCACCATCCGACTTCCCTCCTGACCCAACCTGACTACCCTTCGCAACCTGACACGACTACCATCAAACGCACCTACCGCCCCACTCACCTGCTACCTTACCCACCTGACACCTCATCTAACTGCCACCCCACCCACATGTCACCTCACCCACTTACCTTGCCTGCCCAACCAACATACACATTCAATCATTCATCCTTTCACCCGTTGACGAACAGCCATCCATTTATTCAATCCCTCAAATTCACACTAGGTATTTAAACTTGTCATACAGCAGCTGGGGCTGTAAAAAGGGCCTTCTCCCCAACACTGTAGTGTGCGATGGACCTCTCCGATGGCAACTGTGCTCCACATTTCTGGAGAAACAGGGCTCAGAAGACAGGGCAAGAGGTGTGCCACAGTGTCAGGGCGTGGAAAGGTCCGGGTGGAGCAGTATATTGATGATCGTTACTGCTTCATGGAAGATCCAGGCCAATAAGCCTTACAGCAATAGATCAACATCAGAGTTGCTCAGACTTCAGACATCCCAGATTCCAGACACCAGTCAGCCTGTACTCCAAAGACCTGATGCTAGACAGCCTGTATTCCAGGGTACAGATTCCATATGAACCCGCGAAGATACGAAGTAGGAGCAGGAGTGGGCCATTCGGCCCCTCGAGCCTGCTCTGCCATTCAATAAGATCATGGCTGATTACAGGCTGCAGACAACATTTTCTCCCAAGAATAGACTCCAGACATATTCCAGAGCACAGGCTCCAGACAGCCAGTACTCAAGAGTGCAGACTCCAGACAGTCCATACTCCAGACAACGGATTCCAGACAACTTATACTCCAGAGAACGGATTCCAGACAACTTATACTCCAGAGTGCAGACTCCAGACAGCCTATACTCCAGACAAAGGATTCCAGACATATTCCAGACTGCATAGAGTCTAGACAGTCCAGATTCCAGACAGTATGGATTACAGAAAGCCCAGAATCCAGATGGCATAGATTCCAGATATCACAGATACCAGATTTCAGAGTCAAGGCAGCATTGACCACATTTTTAACATTTCAAAAACATTTTCTAAAACTTGCATCGAAGAAGTTAGTAAACATTTGTGTCAGTGAGATATTCACACAGTACGGTAATTGTGTCGGTGAGATATTCACACAGTACGGTAATTGTGTCAGTGAAATATTCACACAGTATGGTAATTGTGTTGGTGAGTTATTCACACAGTACGGTAATTGTGTTAGTGAGGTATTCACATAGTACGGTAATTGTGTTGGTGAGATATTCACACAGTACGGTAACTGTGTTAGTGAGATATTCACACAGTACGGTAATTGAGTTGGTGAGATATTCACACAGTACAGTAATTGTGTCAGTGAGATATTCACACAGTACGGTAATTGTGTTCGTGAGATATTCACACAGTACGGTAATTGTGTTCGTGAGATATTCACACAGTACGGTAATTGTGTTGGTGAGATATTCACACAGTACGGTAATTGTGTTGGTGAGATATTCACACAGGACGGTAATTGTGTTTGTGAGGTATTCACACAGTACGGTAATTGTGTTGGTGAGATATTCACACAGTACGGAAATAGTGTTGGTGAGATATTCACATAGAACGGTAATTGTGTTGGTGAGGTATTCACACAGTACGGTTATTGTGTTGGTGAGATATTCACACAGTACGGTAATTGTGTTGGTGAGATATTCACACAGTATGGTAATTATGTTGGGTAGATATTCACACAGTACGGTAATTGTGTTCGTGAGATATTCACACAGAACGGTAATTGTGTTGGTGTGGTATTCACACAGTACAGTAATGGTGTTGGTGAGATATTCACACAGAACGGTAATTGTGTTGGTGAGATATTCACACAGTATGGTAATTGTGTTGGTGAGATGTTCACACAGTACGGTAATTGTGTTGGTGAGATATTCACACAGAACAGTAATTGCGTCGGTGTGATATTCACACAGTACGGTAATTGTGTTGGTGAGATAATCACACAGTACGGTAATTGAGCTGGTGAGATATTCACGAAATACGGTAATTGCGTTGGGTAGATATTCATACAGTACGGCAATTTTGTTGGTGAGATATTCAACAATACGGTAATTGTGTTGGTGTGGTATTCACACAGTATGGTAATTGTGTTGGTGAGGCATTCACACAGTATGGTAATTGTGTTGGTGAGGTATTCACACAGTATGGTAATTGTGTTGGTGAGGTATTCACACAGTACGGTAATTGTAGGTGAGGTATTCACACAGTACGGTAATTGTGTGGGTGAGATATTCACACAGTACGGTAATTGTGTCGGTGAGATATTCACACATTACAGTAATTGTGTCGGTGAGATATTCACACAGTACGGAAATTGTGTGGTTGAAATATTCACACAGTACGGTAATTGTGTGGGTGAGATATTCACAGAGTACGGTAATTGTGTTGGTCAGATATTCATACAGGACGGTAATTGAGTTGATGAGATATTCACACAGGACGGTAATTGTGTCGGTGAGATATTCACACATTACAGTAATTGTGTAGGTGAGATATTCACACAGTACGGAAATTGTGTGGGTGAGATATTCACACAGTACGGTAATTGTGTGGGTGAGATATTCACAGACTACGGTAATTGTGTTGGTTAGATATTCATACAGGACGGTAATTGAGTTGATGAGATATTCACACAGGACGGTAATACTGTTGGTGAGATATTCACACAGTACGGTAATTGAGTTGGTGAGATATTCGCACAGTATGGTAATTGTGTTGGTGAGGTATTAACTCAGTACGGTAAATGTGTTGGTGTGATATTCACACAGTACAGTTATTGTGTTGGTGAGATATTCACACAGTACGGTAATTGTGTTGGTGAGGTATTCACACCGTACGGTAATTGTGTCGGTGAGGTATTCACACAGTACGGTAATTGTGTTGGTGAGATATTGGTGAGATATTCACACAGTACGGTTATACTATTGGTGAGATATTCACACTGTACCGTAATTGTGTTGGTGAGATATTAGTGAGATATTCACACAATACGGTAATTGTGTTGGTGAGATATTCACACAGTACGGCAATTGTGTAGGTGAGATATTCACACAGTACAGTAATTGTGTCGGTGAGATATTCACACAGTACGGCAATTGTGTGGGTGAGATATTCACACAGTACGGTAATTGTGTTGGTGAGATATTCACACAGTACGGCAATTGTGTAGGTGAGATATTCACACAGTACAGTAATTGTGTCGGTGAGATATTCACACAGTACGGTAATTGTGTGGGTGATATATTCACACAGTACGGTAATTTTGTGGGTGAGATATTCACACAGTACGGTAATTGTGTGGGTGAGATATTCACACAGTACGGTAATTGTGTGGGTGAGATATTCACACAGTACGGTAATTGTTTGGGTGAGATATTCACACAGTACGGTAATTGTGTTGGTTAGATATTCAGGCAGGACGGTAATTGTGTTGGTGAGAAATTCACACAGTACGGTAATTGTGTGGGTGAGATATTCACACAGTACGGTAATTGTATCAGTGAGATATTCACACATTACAGTAATTGTGTCGGTGAGATATTCACACAGTACGGAAATTGTGTGGTTGAGATATTCACACAGTACGGTAATTGTGTTGATGAGATATTCACACAGTACGGTACTTGTGTTTGTGAGATATACACACAGTACGGTAATTGTGTTGGTGAGGTATTCACACAGTACGGTAATTGTGTGGGTGAGATATTCACACAGTACGGTAATTGTGTCGGTGAGATATTCACACATTACGGTAATTGTGTTGGTGAGATATTCACACAGTTCGGAAATTGTGTGGGTGAGATATTCACACAGTACGGTAATTGTGTGGGCGAGATATTCACAGAGTACGGTAATTGTGTTGGTAAGATATTCATACAGGACGGTAATTGAGTTGATGAGATATTCACACAGGACGGTAATTGTGTTGGTGAGATATTCACACAGTACGGTAATTGTGTTGGTGAGATATTCACACAGGACGGTAATTGTGTTGGTGAGATATTCACACAGTACGGTAATTGAGTTGGTGAGATATTCGCACAGTATGGTAATTGTGTTGGTGTGGTATTCACACTCTATGGTAAATGTGTTGGTGTGATATTCACACAGTACAGTAATTGTGTTGGTGAGATATTCACACTGTACCGTAATTGTGTTGGTGAGATATTAGTGAGATATTCACACAATACGGTAATTGTGTTGGTGAGATATTAACGCAGTATGGTAATTGTGTTGGTGAGATATTCACACAGTACGGCAATTGTGTAGGTGAGATATTCACACAGTACAGTAATTGTGTCGGTGAGATATTCACACAGTACGGTAATTGTGTGGGTGATATATTCACACAGTACGGTAATTTTGTGGGTGAGATATTCACACAGTACGGTAATTGTGTGGGTGAGATATTCACACAGTACGGTAATTGTGTGGGTGAGATATTCACACAGTACGGTAATTGTTTGGGTGAGATATTCACACAGTATGGTAATTGTGTTGGTTAGATATTCAGGCAGGACGGTAATTGTGTTGGTGAGAAATTCACACAGTACGGTAATTGTGTGGGTGAGATATTCACACAGTACGGTAATTGTATCAGTGAGATATTCACACAGTACGGTAATTGTGTCGGTGAGATATTCACACATTACGGTAATTGTGTCGGTGAGATATTCACACAGTTCGGAAATTGTGTGGGTGAGATATTCACACAGTATGGTAATTGTGTGGGTGAGATATTCACAGAGTACGGTAATTGTGTTGGTAAGATATTCATACAGGACGGTAATTGAGTTGATGAGATATTCACACAGGACGGTAATTGTTTTGGTGAGATATTCACACAGTACGGTAATTGAGTTGGTGAGATATTCGCACAGTATGGTAATTGTGTTGGTGAGGTATTAACTCATTACGGTAATTGTGTTGGTGTGGTATTCACACTCTATGGTAAATGTGTTGGTGTGATATTCACACAGTACAGTAATTGTGTTGGTGAGATATTCACACAGTACGGTAATTGTGTTGGTGAGGTATTCACACCGTACGGTAATTGTGTCGGTGAGGTATTCACACAGTACGCTAGTTGTGTTGGTGAGATATTGGTGAGATATTCACACAGTACGGTTATTCTATTGGTGAGATATTCACACTGTACCGTAATAGTGTTGGTGAGATATTAGTGAGATATTCACACAATACGGTAATTGTGTTGGTGAGATATTAACACAGTACGGTAATTGTGTTGGTGAGATATTCACACAGTACGGCAATTGTGTAGGTGAGATATTCACACAGTACGGTAATTGTGTTGGTTAGATATTCATACAGGACGGTAATTGAGTTGATGAGATATTCACACAGGACGGTAATTGTGTTGGTGAGATATTCACACAGTACGGTAATTGAGTTGGTGAGATATTCGCACAGTATGGTAATTGTGTTGGTGAGGTATTCACTCAGTACGGTAATTGTGTTGGTGTGGTATTCACACGCTATGGTAAATGTGTTGGTGTGGAATTCACACAGTACAGTAATTGTGTCGGTGAGGTATTCACACAGTACGGTAATTGTGTTGGTGAGATATTGGTGAGATATTCACACAATACGGTAATTGTGTTGGTGAGCTATTCACACAGTTCGGAAATTGTGTGGGTGAGATATTCACACAGTACGGTAATTGTGTGGGGGAGATATTCACAGAGTACGGTAATTGTTATTGGTAAGATATTCATACAGTACGGTAATTGAGTTGATGAGATATTCACACAGGACGGTAATTGTGTTGGTGAGATATTCACACAGTACGGTAATTGAGTTGGTGAGATATTCGCACAGTATGCTAATTGTGTTGGTGAGGTATTAACTCAGTACGGTAATTGTGTTGGTGTGGTATTCACACTCTATGGTAAATGTGTTGGTGTGATATTCACACAGTACAGTAATTGTGTTGGTGAGATATTCACACAGTACGGTAATTGTGTTGGTGAGGTATTCACACCATACGGTAATTGTGTCGGTGAGGTATTCACACAGTACGCTAGTTGTGTTGGTGAGATATTGGTGAGATATTCACACAGTACGGTTATTCTATTGGTGAGATATTCACACTGTACCGTAATTGTGTTGGTGAGATATTAGTGAGATATTCACACAATACGGTAATTGTGTTGGTGAGATATTCACACAGTACGGTAATTGTGTTGGTGAGATATTCACACAGTACGGTAATTGTGTTGGTGAGATATTAACACAGTACGGTAATTGTGTTGGTGAGATATTCACACAGTACGGCAATTGTGTAGGTGAGATATTCACACAGTACGGTAATTGTGTTGGTTAGATATTCATACAGGACGGTAATTGAGTTGATGAGATATTCACACAGGACGGTAATTGTGTTGGTGAGATATTCACACAGTACGGTAATTGAGTTGGTGAGATATTCGCACAGTATGGTAATTGTGTTGGTGAGGTATTCACTCAGTACGGTAATTGTGTTGGTGTGGTATTCACACTCTATGGTAAATGTGTTGGTGTGAAATTTACACAGTGCAGTAATTGTGTCGGTGAGGTATTCACACAGTACGGTAATTGTGTTGGTGAGATATTGGTGAGATATTCACACAATACGGTAATTGTGTTGGTGAGCTATTCACACAGTACGGCAATTGTGTAGGAGAGATATTCACACAGTACGGCAATTGTGTAGGTGAGATATTCACACAGTACAGTAATTGTGTCGGTGATATATTCACACAGTACGGTAATTTTGTGGGTGAGATATTCACACAGTACGGTAATTGTGTGGGTGAGATATTCACACAGATCGGTAATTGTGTGGGTGAGATATTCACACAGTACGGTAATTGTGTGGGTGAGATATTCACACAGTACGGTAATTGTGTTGGTTAATATTCAGGCAGGATGGTAATTGGGTTGATGAGATATTCACACAGGATGGTAATTGTGTTGGTGAGATATTCACACAGTACGGTAATTGTGTTGGTGAGATGTTCGCACAGTATGGTAATTGTGTTGGTGAGATATTCACACAGGATGGTAATTGTGTGGGTGAGATATTCACACAGTACGGTAATTGTGTTGGTGAGGTATTCACACAGTACGGTAATTGTGTTGATGAGATATTCACACAGTACGGTAAATGTGTGGGTGAGGTATTCACACTGTTCGGTAATTGTGTGGGTGAGATATTCACACAGTACGGTAATTGTGTAGGGGATATATTCACACAGTACGATAATTGTGTGGGTGAGATAGTAACACAGTACGGTAATTGTGTTCGTGAGATATTCACACACTACGGTAATTTTGTTGGTGAGAACTTCACACAGTATGGTAATTGTGTGGGTGACGTATTCACACCGTAAGGTAATTGTGTTAGTGAGATATTAACACAGTACAGTAATTGTGTCGCTGAGATATTCACACAGTACAGTAATTGTGTTGGTGAGATATTAACACAGTATGGGTAATTGTGTTGGTGAGACATTCACACAGTACAGTAATTGTGTTGGCGAGGTATTCACACAGTACGGTAATTGTGTTGGTGAGATATTCACACAGTACGGTAATTGTGTTGGTGAGGTATTCACACAGAACGGTAATTGTGTTGGTGAAATATTCACACTGTACGGTAATTGTGTTGATGAGATATTCACATATTATGGTAATTGTGTTGGTGAGATATTCACACAGTACGGTAATTGTGTTGCTGATATATTCACACAGTACGGTAATTGCGTTGGTTAGATATTCATACAGTATGGTAAATGTGTTGGTGTGGTATTCACACTCTCTGGTAAATGATTTGGTGAGATATTCACACTGTACGGTAATTGTGTTGGTGAGATATTCACACAGTACGGTAATTGTGTTGGTTAGATATTCAGGCAGGACGGTAATTGGGTTGATGAGATATTCACACAGGACGGTAATTGTGTGGGTGAGATATTCACACAGTACAGTAATTGTGTGGGTGAGATATTCATACGGTACGGTAATTGTGTTGGTGAGATATTTACAAAGTACAGTAATTGTGTTGGTGAGGTATTCACACAGTACGGTAATTGTGTTGGTGAGATATTCACACAGTACGGTAATTGTGTTGGCGAGGTATTCACACAGTACGGTAATTGTGTTGGTGAGATATTCACACAGTATGGTAATTGTGTTGGTGAGATATTCACACAGTACGGTAATTTTGTTGGTGAGGTATTCACACAGTACGGTAATTGTGTTGGTGAAATATTCACACTGTACGGTAAATATGTTGATGAGATATTCACATATTACGGTAATTGTGTTGGTGAGATATTCACAAAGTACGGTAATTGTGTTGCTGATATATTCACACAGTACGGTAATTGCATTGGTTAGATATTCATACAGTATGGTAATTGTGTTGGTGTGGTATTCACACTCTCTGGTAAATGATTTGGTGACATATTCACACTGTACGGTAATTGTGTTGGTGAGATATTCACACAGTACGGTAATTGTGTTGGTTAGATATTCAGGCAGGACGGTAATTGTGTTGGTGAGATATTCACACAGTACGGTAAACGTGTGGGTGAGGTATTCACACTGTTCGGCAATTGTGTTGGTGAGATATTCACACAGTACTGTAATTGTGTCGGTGAGATATTAACACAGTACGGTAATTGTGTTCGTGAGATATTCACACAGTACGGTAATTTTGTTGGTGAGATATTCACACAGTATGGAAATTGTGTGGGTGAGATATTCACACCGTAAGGTAATTGTGTTAGTGCGATATTAACACAGTACAGTAATTGTGTCGCTGAGATATTCACACAAGTACAGTAATTGTGTTGGTGAGATATTAACACAGTATGGGTAATTGTGTTGGTGAGATATTCACACAGTACGGTAATTGTGTTGGTGAGGTATTCACACAGTATGGTAATTGTGTTGGTGAGGTATTCACACAGTACGGTAATTGTGTTGGTGAAATATTCACACAGTACGGTAATTGTGTTGATGAGATATTCACATATTACGGTAATTGTGTTGGTGAGATATTCACACAGTACGGTAATTGTGTTGGTGAGGTATTCACACAGTACGGTAATTGTGTTGGTGAGATATTCACACAGTATGGTAATTGTGTTGGTGAGATATTCACACTGTACGGTAATTGTGTTGGTGAGGTATTCACACAGTACGGTAATTATGTTGGTGAAATATTCACACAGTACGGTAATTGTGTTGCTGATATATTCGCACAGTACGGTAATTGCGTTGGTGAGATATTCATACAGTATGGTAATTGTGTTGGTGTGGTATTCACACTCTATGGTAAATGATTTGGTGAGATATTCATACAGTACGGTAATTGTGTTGCTGAGATATTCACACAGTACGGTAATTGTGTTGGTGAGGTATTCACACCGTAAGGTAATTGTGTCGCTGAGGTATTCACACAGTACGGTAATTGTGTTGGTGAGATATTGGTGAGATATTCACACAGTACGGTTATTGTTTTGGTGAGATATTCACTCTGTACGGTAATTGTGTTGGTGAGATATTCACACAGTACGGTAATTGTGTGGGTGAGATATTAACACAGTATGGTAATTGTGTTGGTGAGTTATTCACACAGTACGGTAATTGTGTGGGTGAGATATTCACGAAATACGGTAATTGTGTGGGCGAGATATTCACACAGTACGGTAATTGTGTAGGTGAGATATTCATACAGTACGGTAATTGTGTCGGGGAGATATTCACACTGTGCGGTAATTGTGTTGGTGAGTTATTCACACAGTACGGTAATTGTGTGGGTGAGTTATTCACACTGTACGGTCATTGGGATGTTGAGATATTCACACAGTACGGTAATTGTGTTGGTGAGATATTCACACAGTACGGTAATTGTGTCGGTGAGATATTAACACAGTACGGTAATTGTGTCAGTGAAATAGTCACACAGTATGGTAATTGTGTTGGTGAGTTATTCATACAGTACGGTAATTGTGTTAGTGAGGTATTCACATAGTACGGTAACTGTGTTAGTGAGATATTCACACAGTACGGTAATTGAGTTGGTGAGGTATTCACACAGTACGGTAATTGTGTCAGTGAGATATTCACACAGTACGGTAATTGTGTGGGTGAGATATTCACACAGTACGGTAATTGTGTTCGTGAGATATTCACACAGTACGGTAATTGTGTTGGTGAGATATTCACACATTACGGTAATTGTGTTGGTGAGATATTCACACAGTACGGTAATTGTGTTTGTGAGGTATTCACACAGTACGGTAATTGTGTAGGTGAGATATTCACACAGTACGGAAATCGTGTTGGCGAGATATTCACGTAGAACGGTAATTATGTTGGTGAGGTATTCACACAGTACGGTTATTGTGTTGGTGAGATATTCACACAGTACGGTAATTGTGTTGGTGAGATATTCACACAGTATGGTAATTGTGTTGGAGAGATATTCACACAGCACGGTAATTATGTTGGGTAGATATTCACACAGTACGGCAATTGTGTTGGTGAGATATTCACACAGAACGGTTATTGTGTTGGTGTGGTATTCACACAGTACAGTAATTGTGTTGGTGAGATATTCACACAGTACGGTAATTGTGTTGGTGAGATATTCACACAGAACAGTAATTGCATCGGTGTGATATTCACACAGTACGGTAATTGTGTTGGTGAGATAATCACACAGTACGGTAATTGAGCTGGTGAGATATTCACACAGTACGGTAATTGCATTGGGTAGATATTCATACAGTACGGCAATTTTGTTGGTGAGATATTCAACAATACGGTAATTGTGTTGGTGAGATATTCACACAGAACGGTAATTGTGTTGGTGTGGTATTCACACAGTATGGTAATAGTGTTGGTGAGGTATTCACACAGTATGGTAATTGTCTTGGTGAGGTATTCACACAGTATGGTAATTGTAGGTGAGGTATTCACACAGTATGGTAATTGTGTGGGTGAGATATTCACACAGTACGGTAATTGTGTCGGTGAGATATTCACACATTACAGTAATTGTGTTGGTGAGATATTCACACAGTACGGAAATTGTGTGGGTGAGATATTCACACAGTACGGTAATTTTGTGGGTGAGATATTCACACAGTATGGTAATTGTGTTGGTGAGATATTCGCACAGTATGGTAATTGTGTTGGTGAGATATTCACACAGGACTGTAATTGTTTTGGTGAGATATTCACACAGTACGGTAATTGTGTGAGTGAGATATTCACACAGTACGGTAATTGTGTGAGTGAGATATTCACACAGTACGGTAATTGTGTGGGTGAGATATTCACACAGTACGGTAACTGTGTTGGTGAGATATTCGCACAGTATGGTAATTGTGTTGGTGAGATATTCACACAGGACTGTAATTGTTTTGGTGAGATATTCACACAGTACGGAAATTGTGTGAGTGAGATATTCACACAGTACGGTAACTGTGTGAGTGAGATATTCAAACCTTACGGTAATTGTGTGGGTGAGATATTCACACAGTACGGTAACTGTGTGGGTGAGATATTCACACAGTACGGGAATTGTGTTGGTGAGATACTCACACAGTACGGTAATTGTGTTGGTGAGGTATTCAAACAGTACGGTAATTGTGTGGGTGAGTTATTCACACAGTACAGTAATTGTGTCGGTGAGATATTCACACAGTACGGTAATTGTGTGGGTGTGATATTCACACAGTACAGTAATTGTGTGGGTGAGATATTCACACAGTACGGTAATTGTGTGCGTGAGATATTCTCACAGTACCGTAATTGAGTCGGTGAGATATTCACACAGTACGGTAATTGTGTTGGTGACATATTCACACAGCTCGGTAACTGTGTTGGTGAGGTATTCACACAGTACGGTAATTGTGTGGGTGAGATATTCACACAGTACGGTAATTGTGTGGGTGAGATATTCACACAGTACGGTAATTGTGTTGGTGAGATATTCACACAGTACGGTAATTGTGTGCGTGAGTTAGTCAAACAGTACGGTAATTGCGTCGGTGAGATATTCACACAGTACGGTAATTGTGTTGGTCAGATATTCACACAGTATGGTAATTGTGTTGATGAGATATTCACACAGGACTATAATTGTTTTGGTGAGATATTCACACAGTACGGTAATTGTTTGAGTGAGATATTCACACAGTACGGTAATTGTGTGGGTGAGATATTCACACAGTACAGTAATTGTGTGGGTGAGATATCCACACAGTACGGTAATTGTGTTGGTGAGATATTCACACAGTACGGTAATTGTGTTGGTGAGATATTCACACGGTACGGTAATTGTGTTGGTGAGATATTCACACGGTACGGCAATTGTGTGGGTGAGATATTCACACGGTACGGTAATTGTGTGGGTGAGATATTCACACAATACGGTAATTGTGTTGGTGAGATATTCACACAGGAGGGTAATTGTGTGCATGAGATATTCACACAGAATGGTAATTGTGTCGGTGAGATATTCACACAGTACGGTAATTGTGTTGGTGACATATTCACACAGTTCGGTAATTGTGTTGGTGAGGCATTCACACAGTATGGTAATTGTGTTGGTGACATATTCACACAGTACGGTAATTGTGTTGGTGAGGTATTCACACAGTAAGGTAATTGTGCTGGTGAGATATTCACACAGTACGTAATTGTGTTGGTGAGATATTCACATATTATGGTAATTGTGTTGGTGAGATATTCACACAGTACGGTAATTGTGTTGGTGAGATATTCGCACCGCACTGTCATTGTGTTCGTGAGATATTCAAACAGTACGGTAATTGTGTTGGTGAGATATGCACACCATACAGTAATTATGTCGGTTAGGTATTCATGCAGTACGGTCATTGTGTTGGTGAGATATTGGTGAGATATTCACACAGTACGGTTATTGTGTCGTTGAGATATTCACACTGTATGGTAATTGTGTTAGTGAGATATTCACGCAGCACAGTAATTGTGTTGGTGAGATATTCACACAGTACGGTAATTGTTTGGGTGAGATATGCACACAGTACGGTAATTGTGTAGGTGAGATATTCACGCAGTACGGTAATTGTGTGGGCGAGATATTCACACACTGCGGTAATTGTGCGGGCGAGATATTAACACAGTACGGTAATTGTGTGGGTGAGATATTCACACAGTACGGTAATTGTGTGGGTCAGATATTCACACAGTACGGTAATTGTGTGGGTGAAATATTCACACAGTACGGTAATTGTGTTGGTTAGATATTCATACAGGACGGTAATTGTGTTGGTGAGATATTCACACAGTACGGTAATTGTGTTGGTGAGATATTCGCACAGTATGGTAATTGTGTTGGTGAGATATTCACACAGGACTGTAATTGTTTTGGTGAGATATTCTCAGAGTATGGTAATTGTGTGAGTGAGATATTCACACAGTACGGTAATTGTGTGGGTGAGATATTCACACAGTACAGTAATTGTGTGGGTGAGATATTCACACAGTACGGGAATTGTGTTGGTGAGATACTCACACAGTACGGTAATTGTGTTGGCGAGGTATTCACACTGTACGGTAATTGTGTTGGTGAGATATTCAAACAGTACGGTAATTGTGTGGGTGAGATATTCACACAGTACGGTAATTGAGTAGGTTAGATATTCACACAGTACGGTTATTGTGTGGGTGTGATAATCACACAGTACAGTAATTGTGAGGTGAGATATTCACACAGTACGGTAATTGTGTGCATGAGATATTCTCACAGTACGGTAACTGTGTCGGTGAGATATTCACACAGTACGGTAATTTTGTTGGTGACATATTCACACAGTTCGGTAATTGTGTTTGTGAGATATTCACATATTATGGTAATTGTGTTGGTGGGATATTCACACAGTACGGTAATTGTGTTGGTGAGATATTCGCACAGCACTGTCGTTGTGTTCGTGAGATATTCAAACAGTACGGTAATTGTGTTGGTGAGATATGCACACCATACAGTAATTATGTCGGTTAGGTATTCAAACAGTACGGTCATTGTGTTGGTGAGATATTGGTGAGATATTCACACAGTACGGTTATTGTGTTGTTGAGATATTCACACTGTATGGTAAATGTGTTAGTGAGATAATCACGCAGTACAGTAATTGTGTTGGTGAGATATTCACACAGTACGGTAATTGTGTTGGTGAGATATTCACACAGTACGGTAATTGTTTGGGTGAGATATGCACACAGTACGGTAATTGTGTGGGTGAGATATTCACACAGTACGATAATTGTGTGAGCGAGATATTCACACACTGCGGTAATTGTGCGGGCGAGATATTTACACAGTACGGTAATTGTGTGGGTGAGATATTCACACAGTACGGTAATTGTGTGGGTCAGATATTCACACAGTACGGTAATTGTGTGGGTGACATATTCACACAGTACGGTAATTGTGTTGGTGAGATATTCATACAGGACGGTAATTGTGTTGGTGAGATATTCACACAGTACGGTAATTGTGTTGGTGAGATATTCGCACAGTATGGTAATTGTGTTGGTGAGATATTCACACAGGACTGTAATTGTTTTGGTGAGATATTCACAGAGTATGGTAATTGTGTGAGTGAGATATTCACACAGTACGGGAATTGTGTTGGTGAGATACTCACACAGTACGGTAATTGTGTGGCGAGGTATTCACACTGTACGGTAATTGTGTTGGTGAGATATTCAAACAGTACGGTAATTGTGTGGGTGAGATATTCACACAGTACGGTAATTGTGTATGTGAAATATTCACACAGTACGGTAATTGTGTGGGTGTGATATTCACACAGTATAATAATTGAGTGGTGAGATATTCACACAGTACGGTAATTGTGTGCGTGAGATATTCTCACAGTACGGTAACTGTGTCGGTGAGATATTCACACAGTACGGTAATTTTGTTGGTGACATATTCACACAGTTCGGTAATTGTGTTGGTGAGGTATTCACACAGTACGGTAATTGTGTGGGTGAGTTATTCACAGAGTACGGTAATTGTGTTGGTGACATATTAACACAGTACGGTAATTGTGTTGGTGAGGTATTCACACAGTACGGTAATTGTGTGGGTGAGATATTCACACATTACGGTAATTGTGTGGGTGAGATATTCACACAGTACGGTAATTGTGTTGGTGAGATATTCACACAGTACGGTAATTTTGTGCGTGAGTTACTCACACAGTACGGTAATAGTGTCGGTGAGATATTCACACAGTACGGTAACTGTGTTGGTCAGTTATTCGCACAGTATGGTAATTGTGTTGGTGAGATATTCACACACGACTGTAGTTGTTTTCGTGAGATATTCACACAGTACGGTAATTGTTTGAGTGAGATATTCACACAGTACGGTAATTGTTTGGGTGAGATAATCACACAGTACGGTAATTGTGTTGATGAGATATTCACACAGTACGGTAATTGTTTGGGTGAGATATTCACACAGTATGCTAATTGTGTGGGTGAGATATTCACACAGTACGGTAGTTGTGCGGGTGAGATATTAACACAGTACGGTAATTGTGTTGGTTAGATATTCATACAGGACCGTAATTGTGTTGGCGGGATATTCACACAGTACGGTAATTGTGTTCGTGAGATATTAGCACAGTATGGTAATTGAGTTGGTGAGATATTCACACAGGACTGTAATTGTTTTGGTGAGATATTCACACAGTACGGTAATTGTGCTGGTGAGATATTCACACAGTACGTAATTGTGTTGGTGAGATATTCACATATTATGGTAATTGTGTTGGTGAGATATTCACACAGTACGATAATTGTGTTGGTGAGATATTCGCACAGCACGGTCATTGTGTTCGTGAGATATTCAAACAGTACGGTAATTGTGTTGGTGAGATATGCACACCATACAGTAATTATGTCGGTTAGGTATTCACACAGTACGGTCATTGTGTTGGTGAGATATTGGTGAGATATTCACACAGTACGGTTATTGTGTTGTTGAGATATTCACACTGTATGGTAATTGTGTTAGTGAGATATTCACGCAGCACAGTAATTGTGTTGGTGAGATATTCACACAGTACGGTAATTGTTTGGGTGAGATATTCACACAGTACGGTAATTGTGTGGGTGAGATATTCACACAGTACGGTAATTGTGTGGGTGAGATATTAACACAGTACGGTAATTGTGTGGGTGAGATATTCACACAGTACGGTAATTGTGTGGGTCAGATATTCACACAGTACGGTAAATGTGTGGGTGAGATATTCACACAGTACGGTAATTGTGTTGGTTAGATATTCATACAGGACGGTAATTGTGTTGGTGAGATATTCAAACAGTACAGTAATTGTGTTGGTGATATATTCGCACAGTATGGTAATTGTGTTGGTGAGATATTCACACAGGACTGTAATTGTTTTGGTGAGATATTCACACAGTACGGTAATTGTGTGAGTGAGATATTCACACAGTACGATAGTTGTGTGGGTGAGATATTCACACAGTACGGTAATTGTGTGGGTGAGATATTCACACAGTACGGGAATTGTGTTGGTGAGATACTCACACAGTAAGGTAATTGTGTTGGTGAGGTATTCACACAGTACGGTAATTGTGTTGGTGAGATATTCACACAGTATGGTAATTGTGTGCATGAGATATTCACACAGAATGGTAATTGTGTCGGTGAGATATTCACACAGTACGGTAATTGTGTTGGTGACATATTCACACAGTTCGGTAATTGTGTTGGTGAGGTATTCACACAGTACGGTAATTGTGTTGGTGACATATTCACACAGTACGGTAATTGTGTTGGTGAGGTATTCACACAGTAAGGTAATTGTGCTGGTGAGATATTCACACAGTACGTAATTGTGTTGGTGAGATATTCACATATTATGGTAATTGTTTTGGTGAGATATTCACACAGTACGGTAATTGTGTTGGTGAGATATTCGCACATCACGGTCATTGTGTTCGTGAGATATTCAAACAGTACGGTAATTGTGTTGGTGAGATATGCACACCATACAGTAATTATGTCGGTTAGGTATTCACACAGTACGGTCATTGTGTTGGTGAGATATTGGTGAGATATTCACACAGTACGGTTATTGTGTTGTTGAGATATTCACACTGTATGGTAATTGTGTTAGTGAGATATTCACGCAGCACAGTAATTGTGTTGGTGAGATATTCACACAGTCCGGTAATTGTTTGGGTGAGATATTCACACAGTACGGTAATTGTGTGGGTGAGATATTCACACAGTACGGTAATTGTGTGGGTGAGATATTAACACAGTACGGTAATTGTGTGAGCGAGATATTCACACACTGCGGTAATTGGGCGGGCGAGATATTAACACAGTACGGTAATTGTGTGGGTGAGATATTCACACAGTACGGTAATTGTGTGGGTCAGATATTCACACAGTACGGTAATTGTGTGGGTGAGATATTCACACAGTATGCTAATTGTGTGAGTGAGATATTCACACAGAACGGTAATTGTGCGGGTGAGATATTAACACAGTACGGTAATTGTGTTGGTTAGATATTCATACAGGACGCTAATTGAGTTGATGAGATATTCACACAGGACGTTAATTGTGTTGGTGAGATATTAACACAGTACGGTAATTGTGTGGGTGAGATATTCACACAATACGCTAATTGTGTGGGTGAGATATTTACACAGTACGGTAATTGTGTGGGTGAGATATTCACACAGGACCGTTATTGTGTTGGCGAGAGATTCACACAGTACGGTAATTGTGTTGGTGAGATATTCGCACAGTATGGTAATTGTGTTGGTGAGATATTCACACAGGACTATAATTGTTTTGGTGAGATATTCACACAGTACGGTAAATGTGTGAGTGAGATATTCAATCAGTACGGTAATTGTGTGGGTGAGATATTCTCACAGTATGCTAATTGTGTCGGTGAGATATTCACACAGTACGGTAATTGTGTTGGTGACATATTCACCCAGTACGGTAATTGTGTTGGTGAGGTATTCACACAGTACGGTAATTGTGTTGGTGAGGTATTCACACAGTACGCTAATTTTGTGGGTGAGATAGTCACACAGTACGGTAATTGTGTGCGTCAGTTCTTCACACAGTACGGTAATTGTGTCGGTGAGATATTCAAACAGTAAGGTAATTGTGTTGGTGAGGTATTCACACAGTACGGTAATTGTGTTGGTGAGATATTCACACAGTATGGTAATTGTGTGCATGAGATATTCACAGAGAATGGTAATTGTGTCGGTGAGATATTCACACAGTACGGTAATTGTGTTGGTGACATATTCACACAGTTCGGTAATTGTGTTGGTGAGGTATTCACACAGTACGGTAATTGTGTTGGTGACATATTCACACAGTACGGTAATTGTGTTGGTGTGGTATTCACACAATAAGGTAATTGTGCTGGTGAGATATTCACACAGTACGTAATTGTGTGTTGAGATATTCACATATTATGGTAATTGTGTTGGTGAGATATTCACACAGTACGGTAATTGTGTTGGTGAGATATTCACACAGTACGGTAATTGTTTGGGTGAGATATGCACACAGTACGGTAATTGTGTGGGTGAGATATTCACACAGTACGGTAATTGTGTGAGCGAGATATTCACACACTGCGGTAATTGTGCGGGCGAGATATTAACACAGTACGGTAATTGCGTGGGTGAGATATTCACACAGTACGGTAATTGTGTGGGTCAGATATTCACACAGTATGGTAATTGCGTGGGTGAGATATTCACACAGTACGGTAATTGTGTTGGTTAGATATTCATACAGGACGGTAATTGTGTTGGTGAGATATTCACACAGTACGGTAATTGTGTTGGTGAGATATTCGCACAGTATGGTAATTGTGTTGGTGAGATATTCACACAGGACTGTAATTGTTTTGGTGAGATATTCACAGAGTATGGTAATTGTGTGAGTGAGATATTCACACAGTACGGTAATTGTGTGGGTGAGATATTCACACAGTACGGGAATTGTGTTGGTGAGATACTCACACAGTACGGTAATTGTGTTGGCGAGGTATTCACACTGTACAGTAATTGTGTTGGTGAGATATTCAAACAGTACGGTAATTGTGTGGGTGAGATATTCACACAGTACGGTAATTGTGTAGGTGAGATATTCACACAGTACGGTAATTGTGTGGGTGTCATATTCACACAGTACAGTAATTGTGTGGTGAGATATTCACGCAATACGGTAATTGTGTGCGTGAGATATCCTCACAGTACGGTAACTGTGTCGGTGAGATATTCACACAGTACGGTTATTTTGTTGGTGACATATTCACACAGTTCGGTAATTGTGTTGGTGAGGTATTCACACAGTACGGTAATTGTGTGGGTGAGTTATTCATAGAGTACGGTAATTGTGTTGGTGACATATTAACACAGTACGGTAATTGTGTTGGTGAGGTATTCACACAGCAAGGTAATTGTGTGGGTGAGATATTCACACATTACGGTAATTGTGTGGGTGAGATATTCACACAGTACGGTAATTGTGTTGGTGAGATATTCACACAGTACGGTAATTTTGTGCGTGAGTTACTCACACAGTACGGTAATTGTGTTGATGAGATATTCACATATTACGGTAATTGTGTTGGTGAGATATTCACACAGTACGGTAATTGTGTTGCTGATATATTCGCACAGTACGGTAATTGCGTTGGTGAGATATTCATACAGTATGGTAATTGTGTTGGTGTGGTATTCACACTCTATGGTAAATGATTTGGTGAGATATTCATACAGTACGGTAATTGTGTTGCTGAGATATTCACACAGTACGGTAATTGTGTTGGTGAGGTATTCACACCGTAAGGTAATTGTGTCGCTGAGGTATTCACACAGTACGGTAATTGTGTTGGTGAGATATTGGTGAGATATTCACACAGTACGGTTATTGTTTTGGTGAGATATTCACTCTGTACGGTAATTGTGTTGGTGAGATATTCACACAGTACGGTAATTGTGTGGGTGAGATATTAACACAGTATGGTAATTGTGTTGGTGAGTTATTCACACAGTACGGTAATTGTGTGGGTGAGATATTCACGAAATACGGTAATTGTGTGGGCGAGATATTCACACAGTACGGTAATTGTGTAGGTGAGATATTCATACAGTACGGTAATTGTGTCGGGGAGATATTCACACTGTGCGGTAATTGTGTTGGTGAGTTATTAACACAGTACGGTAATTGTGTGGGTGAGTTATTCACACTGTACGGTAATTGGGTTGGTGAGATATTCACACAGTACGGTAATTGTGTTGGTGAGATATTCACACAGTACGTTAATTGTGTTGGTGAGATATTCACACAGTACGGTAATTGTGTCGGTGAGATATTAACACAGTACGGTAATTGTGTCAGTGAAATAGTCACACAGTATGGTAATTGTGTTGGTGAGTTATTCATACAGTACGGTAATTGTGTTAGTGAGGTATTCACACAGTACGGTAATTGAGTTGGTGAGGTATTCACACAGTACGGTAATTGTGTCAGTGAGATATTCACACAGTACGGTAATTGTGTGGGTGAGATATTCACACAGTACGGTAATTGTGTTCGTGAGATATTCACACAGTACGGTAATTGTGTTGGTGAGATATTCACACATTACGGTAATTGTGTTGGTGAGATATTCACACAGTACGGTAATTGTGTTTGTGATGTATTCACACAGTACGGTAATTGTGTAGGTGAGATATTCACACAGTACGGAAATCGTGTTGGCGAGATATTCACGTAGAACGGTAATTATGTTGGTGAGGTATTCACACAGTACGGTTATTGTGTTGGTGAGATATTCACACAGTACGGTAATTGTGTTGGTGAGATATTCACACAGTATGGTAATTGTGTTGGAGAGATATTCACACAGCACGGTAATTATGTTGGGTAGATATTCACACAGTACGGCAATTGTGTTGGTGAGATATTCACACAGAACGGTTATTGTGTTGGTGTGGTATTCACACAGTACAGTAATTGTGTTGGTGAGATATTCACACAGTACGGTAATTGTGTTGGTGAGATATTCACACAGAACAGTAATTGCATCGGTGTGATATTCACACAGTACGGTAATTGTGTTGGTGAGATAATCACACAGTACGGTAATTGAGCTGGTGAGATATTCACACAGTACGGTAATTGCATTGGGTAGATATTCATACAGTACGGCAATTTTGTTGGTGAGATATTCAACAATACGGTAATTGTGTTGGTGAGATATTCACACAGAACGGTAATTGTGTTGGTGTGGTATTCACACAGTATGGTAATAGTGTTGGTGAGGTATTCACACAGTATGGTAATTGTCTTGGTGAGGTATTCACACAGTATGGTAATTGCAGGTGAGGTATTCACACAGTACAGTAATTGTGTGGGTGAGATATTCACACATTACAGTAATTGTGTTGGTGAGATATTCACACAATACGGAAATTGTGTGGGTGAGATATTCACACAGTATGGTAATTGTGTTGGTGAGATATTCGCACAGTATGGTAATTGTGTTGGTGAGATATTCACACAGGACTGTAATTGTTTTGGTGAGATATTCACACAGTACGGTAATTGTGTGAGTGAGATATTCACACAGTACGGTAATTGTGTGAGTGAGATATTCACACAGTACGGTAATTGTGTGGGTGAGATATTCACACAGTACGGTAACTGTGTTGGTGAGATATTCGCACAGTATGGTAATTGTGTTGGTGAGATATTCACACAGGACTGTAATTGTTTTGGTGAGATATTCACACAGTACGGAAATTGTGTGAGTGAGATATTCACACAGTACGGTAACTGTGTGAGTGAGATATTCAAACAGTACGGTAATTGTGTGGGTGAGAAATTCACACAGTACGGTAATTGTGTGGGTGAGATATTCACACAGTACGGGAATTGTGTTGGTGAGATACTCACACAGTACGGTAATTGTGTTGGTGAGGTATTCAAACAGTACGGTAATTGTGTGGGTGAGTTATTCACTCAGTACAGTAATTGTGTCGGTGAGATATTCACACAGTACGGTAATTGTGTGGGTGTGATATTCACACAGTACAGTAATTGTGTGGGTGAGATATTCACACAGTACGGTAATTGTGTGCGTGAGATATTCTCACAGTACCGTAATTGAGTCGGTGAGATATTCACACAGTACGGTAATTGTGTTGGTGACATATTCACACAGCTCGGTAACTGTGTTGGTGAGGTATTCACACAGTACGGTAATTGTGTGGGTGAGATATTCACACAGTACGGTAATTGTGTGGGTGAGATATTCACACAGTACGGGAATTGTGTTGGTGAGATATTCACACAGTACGGTAATTGTGTGCGTGAGTTAGTCAAACAGTACGGTAATTGTGTCGGTGAGATATTCACACAGTACGGTAATTGTGTTGGTCAGATATTCACACAGTATGGTAATTGTGTTGATGAGATATTCACACAGGACTATAATTGTTTTGGTGAGATATTCACACAGTACGGTAATTGTTTGAGTGAGATATTCACACAGTACGGTAATTGTGTGGGTGAGATATTCACACAGTACAGTAATTGTGTGGGTGAGATATCCACACAGTACGGTAATTGTGTTGGTGAGATATTCACACAGTACGGTAATTTTGTTGGTGAGATATTCACACAGTACGGTAATTGTGTTGGTGAGATATTCACACGGTACGGCAATTGTGTGGGTGAGATATTCACACGGTACGGTAATTGTGTGGGTGAGATATTCACACAGTACGGTACTTGTGTTGGTGAGATATTCACACAGGAGGGTAATTGTGTGCATGAGATATTCACACAGAATGGTAATTGTGTCGGTGAGATATTCACACAGTACGGTAATTGTGTTGGTGACATATTCACACAGTTCGGTAATTGTGTTGGTGAGGCATTCACACAGTACGGTAATTGGGTTGGTGACATATTCACACAGTACGGTAATTGTGTTGGTGAGGTATTCACACAGTAAGGTAATTGTGCTGGTGAGATATTCACACAGTACGTAATTGTGTTGGTGAGATATTCACATATTATGGTAATTGTGTTGGTGAGATATTCACACAGTACGGTAATTGTGTTGGTGAGATATTCGCACAGCACTGCCATTGTGTTCGTGAGATATTCAAACAGTACGGTAATTGTGTTGGTGAGATATGCACACCATACAGTAATTATGTCGGTTAGGTATTCATGCAGTACGGTCATTGTGTTGGTGAGATATTCACACTGTATGGTAATTGTGTTAGTGAGATAATCACGAAGTGCAGTAATTGTGTTGGTGAGATATTCACACAGTACGGTAATTGTTTGGGTGAGATATGCACACAGTACGGTAATTGTGTAGGTGAGATATTCACACAGTACGGTAATTGTGTGAGCGAGATATTCACACACTGCGGTAATTGTGCGGGCGAGATATTAACACAGTACGGTAATTGTGTGGGTGAGATATTCACACAGTACGGTAATTGTGTGGGTCAGATATTCACACAGTACGGTAATTGTGTGGGTGAAATATTCACACAGTACGGTAATTGTGTTGGTTAGATATTCATACAGGACGGTAATTGTGTTGGTGAGATATTCACACAGTACGGTAATTGTGTTGGTGAGATATTCGCACAGTATGGTAATTGTGTTGGTGAGATATTCACACAGGACTGTAATTGTTTTGGTGAGATATTCTCAGAGTATGGTAATTGTGTGAGTGAGATATTCACACAGTACGGTAATTGTGTGGGTGAGATATTCACACAGTACGGTAATTGTGTGGGTGAGATATTCACACAGTACGGGAATTGTGTTGGTGAGATACTCACACAGTACGGTAATTGTGTTGGCGAGGTATTCACACTGTACGGTAATTGTGTTGGTGAGATATTCAAACAGTACGGTAATTGTGTGGGTGAGATATTCACACAGTACGGTAATTGTGTAGGTGAGATATTCACACAGTACGGTTGTTGTGTGGGTGTGATAATCACACAGTACAGTAATTGTGAGGTGAGATATTCACACAGTACGGTAATTGTGTGCATGAGATATTCTCACAGTACGGTAACTGTGTCGGTGAGATATTCACACAGTACGGTAATTTTGTTGGTGACATATTCACACAGTTCGGTAATTGTGTTGGTGAGATATTCACATATTATGGTAATTGTCTTGGTGGGATATTCACACAGTACGGTAATTGTGTTGGTGAGATATTCGCACAGCACTGTCGTTGTGTTCGTGAGATATTCAAACAGTACGGTAATTGTGTTGGTGAGGCATTCACACAGTACGGTAATTGGGTTGGTGACATATTCACACAGTACGGTAATTGTGTTGGTGAGGTATTCACACAGTAAGGTAATTGTGCTGGTGAGATATTCACACAGTACGTAATTGTGTTGGTGAGATATTCACATATTATGGTAATTGTGTTGGTGAGATATTCACACAGTACGGTAATTGTGTTGGTGAGATATTCGCACAGCACTGCCATTGTGTTCGTGAGATATTCAAACAGTACGGTAATTGTGTTGGTGAGATATGCACACCATACAGTAATTATGTCGGTTAGGTATTCATGCAGTACGGTCATTGTGTTGGTGAGATATTCACACTGTATGGTAATTGTGTTAGTGAGATAATCACGAAGTGCAGTAATTGTGTTGGTGAGATATTCACACAGTACGGTAATTGTTTGGGTGAGATATGCACACAGTACGGTAATTGTGTAGGTGAGATATTCACACAGTACGGTAATTGTGTGAGCGAGATATTCACACACTGCGGTAATTGTGCGGGCGAGATATTAACACAGTACGGTAATTGTGTGGGTGAGATATTCACACAGTACGGTAATTGTGTGGGTCAGATATTCACACAGTACGGTAATTGTGTGGGTGAAATATTCACACAGTACGGTAATTGTGTTGGTTAGATATTCATACAGGACGGTAATTGTGTTGGTGAGATATTCACACAGTACGGTAATTGTGTTGGTGAGATATTCGCACAGTATGGTAATTGTGTTGGTGAGATATTCACACAGGACTGTAATTGTTTTGGTGAGATATTCTCAGAGTATGGTAATTGTGTGAGTGAGATATTCACACAGTACGGTAATTGTGTGGGTGAGATATTCACACAGTACGGTAATTGTGTGGGTGAGATATTCACACAGTACGGGAATTGTGTTGGTGAGATACTCACACAGTACGGTAATTGTGTTGGCGAGGTATTCACACTGTACGGTAATTGTGTTGGTGAGATATTCAAACAGTACGGTAATTGTGTGGGTGAGATATTCACACAGTACGGTAATTGTGTAGGTGAGATATTCACACAGTACGGTTGTTGTGTGGGTGTGATAATCACACAGTACAGTAATTGTGAGGTGAGATATTCACACAGTACGGTAATTGTGTGCATGAGATATTCTCACAGTACGGTAACTGTGTCGGTGAGATATTCACACAGTACGGTAATTTTGTTGGTGACATATTCACACAGTTCGGTAATTGTGTTGGTGAGATATTCACATATTATGGTAATTGTCTTGGTGGGATATTCACACAGTACGGTAATTGTGTTGGTGAGATATTCGCACAGCACTGTCGTTGTGTTCGTGAGATATTCAAACAGTACGGTAATTGTGTTGGTGAGATATGCACACCATACAGTAATTATGTCGGTTAGGTATTCAAACAGTACGGTCATTGTGTTGGTGAGATATTGGTGAGATATTCACACAGTACGGTTATTGTGTTGTTGAGATATGCACACTGTATGGTAATTGTGTTAGTGAGATAATCACGCAGTACAGTAATTGTGTTGGTGATTTATTCACACAGTACGGTAATTGTGTTGGTGAGATATTCACACAGTACGGTAATTGTTTGGGTGAGATATGCACACAGTACGGTAATTGTGTGGGTGAGATATTCACACAGTACGATAATTGTGTGAGCGAGATATTCACACACTGCGGTAATTGTGCGGGCGAGATATTTACACAGTACGGTAATTGTGTGGGTGAGATATTCACACAGTACGGTAATTGTGTGGGTCAGATATTCACACAGTACGGTAATTGTGTGGGTGACATATTCACACAGTATGGTAATTGTGTTGGTGAGATATTCATACAGGACGGTAATTGTGTTGGTGAGATATTCACACAGTACGGTAATTGTGTTGGTGAGATATTCGCACAGTATGGTAATTGTGTTGGTGAGATATTCACACAGGACTGTAATTGTTTTGGTGAGATATTCACAGAGTATGGTAATTGTGTGAGTGAGATATTCACACAGTACGGGAATTGTGTTGGTGAGATACTCACACAGTACGGTAATTGTGTGGCGAGGTATTCACACTGTACGGTAATTGAGTTGGTGAGATATTCAAACAGTACGGTAATTGTGTGGGTGAGATATTCACACAGTACGGTAATTGTGTAGGTGAAATATTCACACAGTACGGTAATTGTGTGGGTGTGATATTCACACAGTATAGTAATTGTGTGGTGAGATATTCACACAGTACGGTAATTGTGTGCGTGAGATATTCTCACAGTACGGTAACTGTGTCGGTGAGATATTCACACAGTACGGTAATTTTGTTGGTGACATATTCACACAGTTCGGTAATTGTGTTGGTGAGGTATTCACACAGTACGGTAATTGTGTGGGTGAGTTATTCACAGAGTACGGTAATTGTGTTGGTGACATATTAACACAGTACGGTGATTGTGTTGGTGAGGTATTCACACAGTACGGTAATTGCGTGGGTGAGATATTCACACATTACGGTAATTGTGTGGGTGAGATATTCACACAGTACGGTAATTGTGTTGGTGAGATATTCACACAGTACGGTAATTTTGTGCGTGAGTTACTCACACAGTACGGTAATTGTGTCGGTGAGATATTCACACAGTACGGTAACTGTGTTGGTCAGTTATTCGCACAGTATGGTAATTGTGTTGGTGAGATATTCACACACGACTGTAGTTGTTTTCGTGAGATATTCACACAGTACGGTAATTGTTTGAGTGAGATATTCACACAGTACGGTAATTGTTTGGGTGAGATAATCACACAGTACGGTAATTGTGTTGATGAGATATTCACACAGTACGGTAATTGTTTGGGTGAGATATTCACACAGTATGCTAATTGTGTGGGTGAGATATTCACACAGTACGGTAGTTGTGCGGGTGAGATATTAACACAGTCCGGTAATTGTGTTGGTTAGATATTCATACAGGACCGTAATTGTGTTGGCGGGATATTCACACAGTACGGTAATTGTGTTCGTGAGATATTAGCACAGTATGGTAATTGTGTTGGTGAGATATTCACACAGGACTGTAATTGTTTTGGTGAGATATTCACACAGTACGGTAATTGTGCTGGTGAGATATTCACACAGTACGTAATTGTGTTGGTGAGATATTCACATATTATGGTAATTGTGTTGGTGAGATATTCACACAGTACGGTAATTGTGTTGGTGAGATATTCGCACAGCACGGTCATTGTGTTCGTGAGATATTCAAACAGTACGGTAATTGTGTTGGTGAGATATGCACACCATACAGTAATTATGTCGGTTAGGTATTCACACAGTACGGTCATTGTGTTGGTGAGATATTGGTGAGATATTCACACAGTACGGTTATTGTGTTGTTGAGATATTCACACTGTATGGTAATTGTGTTAGTGAGATATTCACGCAGCACAGTAATTGCGTTGGTGAGATATTCACACAGTACGGTAATTGTTTGGGTGAGATATTCACACAGTACGGTAATTGTGTGGGTGAGATATTCACACAGTACGGTAATTGTGTGGGTGAGATATTAACACAGTACGGTAATTGTGTGGGTGAGATATTCACACAGTACGGTAATTGTGTGGGTCAGATATTCACACAGTACGGTAAATGTGTGGGTGAGATATTCACACAGTACGGTAATTGTGTTGGTTAGATATTCATAAAGGACGGTAATTGTGTTGGTGAGATATTCAAACAGTACGGTAATTGTGTTGGTGATATATTCGCACAGTATGGTAATTGTGTTGGTGAGATATTCACACAGGACTGTAATTGTTTTGGTGAGATATTCACACAGTACGGTAATTGTGTGAGTGAGATATTCACACAGTACGATAGTTGTGTGGGTGAGATATTCACACAGTACGGTAATTGTGTGGGTGAGATATTCACACAGTACGGGAATTGTGTTGGTGAGATACTCACACAGTAAGGTAATTGTGTTGGTGAGGTATTCACACAGTACGGTAATTGTGTTGGTGAGATATTCACACAGTATGGTAATTGTGTGCATGAGATATTCACACAGAATGGTAATTGTGTCGGTGAGATATTCACACAGTACGGTAATTGTGTTGGTGACATATTCACACAGTTCGGTAATTGTGTTGGTGAGGTATTCACACAGTACGGTAATTGTGTTGGTGACATATTCACACAGTACGGTAATTGTGTTGGTGAGGTATTCACACAGTAAGGTAATTGTGCTGGTGAGATATTCACACAGTACGTAATTGTGTTGGTGAGATATTCACATATTATGGTAATTGTGTTGGTGAGATATTCACACAGTACGGTAATTGTGTTGGTGAGATATTCGCACATCACGGTCATTGTGTTCGTGAGATATTCAAACAGTACGGTAATTGTGTTGGTGAGATATGCACACCATACAGTAATTATGTCGGTTAGGTATTCATACAGTACGGTCATTGTGTTGGTGAGATATTGGTGAGATATTCACACAGTACGGTTATTGTGTTGTTGAGATATTCACACTGTATGGTAAATGTGTTAGTGAGATAATCACGCAGCACAGTAATTGTGTTGGTGAGATATTCACAAAGTACGGTAATTGTGTTGGTGAGATATTCACACAGTACGGTAATTGTTTGGGTGAGATATGCACACAGTACGGTAATTATGTGGGTGAGATATTCACACAGTACGGTAATTGTGTGAGCGAGATATTCACACACTGCGGTAATTGGGCGGGCGAGATATTAACACAGTACGGTAATTGTGTGGGTGAGATATTCACACAGTACGGTAATTGTGTGGGTCAGATATTCACACAGTACGGTAATTGTGTGGGTGAGATATTCACACAGTATGCTAATTGTGTGGGTGAGATATTCACACAGAACGGTAATTGTGCGGGTGAGATATTAACACAGTACGGTAATTGTGTTGGTTAGATATTCATACAGGACGCTAATTGAGTTGATGAGATATTCACACAGGACGTTAATTGTGTTGGTGAGATATTAACACAGTACGGTAATTGTGTGGGTGAGATATTCACACAGTACGGTAATTGTGTGGGTGAGATATTTACACAGTACGGTAATTGTGTGGGTGAGATATTCACACAGGACCGTTATTGTGTTGGCGAGAGATTCACACAGTACGGTAATTGTGTTGGTGAGATATTCGCACAGTATGGTAATTGTGTTGGTGAGATATTCACACAGGACTATAATTGTTTTGGTGAGATATTCACACAGTACGGTAAATGTGTGAGTGAGATATTCAATCAGTACAGTAATTGTGTGGGTGAGATATTCTCACAGTATGCTAATTGTGTCGGTGAGATATTCACACAGTACGGTAATTGTGTTGGTGACATATTCACCCAGTACGGTAATTGTGTTGGTGAGGTATTCACACAGTACGGTAATTGTGTTGGTGAGGTATTCACACAGTACGCTAATTTTGTGGGTGAGATAGTCACACAGTACGGTAATTGTGTGCGTCAGTTCTTCACACAGTACGGTAATTGTGTCGGTGAGATATTCAAACAGTAAGGTAATTGTGTTGGTGAGGTATTCACACAGTATGGTAATTGTGTGCATGAGATATTCACACAGAATGGTAATTGTGTCGGTGAGATATTCACACAGTACGGTAATTGTGTTGGTGACATATTCACACAGTTCGGTAATTGTGTTGGTGAGGTATTCACACAGTACGGTAATTGTGTTGGTGACATATTCACACAGTACGGTAATTGTGTTGGTGACATATTCACACAGTACGGTAATTGTGTTGGTGAGGTATTCACACAGTAAGGTAATTGTGCTGGTGAGATATTCACACAGTACGGTAATTGTGTTGGTGAGATATTCGCACAGCACTGCCATTGTGTTCGTGAGATATTCAAACAGTACGGTAATTGTGTTGGTGAGATATGCACACCATACAGTAATTATGTCGGTTAGGTATTCATGCAGTACGGTCATTGTGTTGGTGAGATATTCACACTGTATGGTAATTGTGTTAGTGAGATAATCACGAAGTGCAGTAATTGTGTTGGTGAGATATTCACACAGTACGGTAATTGTTTGGGTGAGATATGCACACAGTACGGTAATTGTGTAGGTGAGATATTCACACAGTACGGTAATTGTGTGAGCGAGATATTCACACACTGCGGTAATTGTGCGGGCGAGATATTAACACAGTACGGTAATTGTGTGGGTGAGATATTCACACAGTACGGTAATTGTGTGGGTCAGATATTCACACAGTACGGTAATTGTGTGGGTGAAATATTCACACAGTACGGTAATTGTGTTGGTTAGATATTCATACAGGACGGTAATTGTGTTGGTGAGATATTCACACAGTACGGTAATTGTGTTGGTGAGATATTCGCACAGTATGGTAATTGTGTTGGTGAGATATTCACACAGGACTGTAATTGTTTTGGTGAGATATTCTCAGAGTATGGTAATTGTGTGAGTGAGATATTCACACAGTACGGTAATTGTGTGGGTGAGATATTCACACAGTACGGTAATTGTGTGGGTGAGATATTCACACAGTACGGGAATTGTGTTGGTGAGATACTCACACAGTACGGTAATTGTGTTGGCGAGGTATTCACACTGTACGGTAATTGTGTTGGTGAGATATTCAAACAGTACGGTAATTGTGTGGGTGAGATATTCACACAGTACGGTAATTGTGTAGGTGAGATATTCACACAGTACGGTTGTTGTGTGGGTGTGATAATCACACAGTACAGTAATTGTGAGGTGAGATATTCACACAGTACGGTAATTGTGTGCATGAGATATTCTCACAGTACGGTAACTGTGTCGGTGAGATATTCACACAGTACGGTAATTTTGTTGGTGACATATTCACACAGTTCGGTAATTGTGTTGGTGAGATATTCACATATTATGGTAATTGTGTTGGTGGGATATTCACACAGTACGGTAATTGTGTTGGTGAGATATTCGCACAGCACTGTCGTTGTGTTCGTGAGATATTCAAACAGTACGGTAATTGTGTTGGTGAGATATGCACACCATACAGTAATTATGTCGGTTAGGTATTCAAACAGTACGGTCATTGTGTTGGTGAGATATTGGTGAGATATTCACACAGTACGGTTATTGTGTTGTTGAGATATTCACACTGTATGGTAATTGTGTTAGTGAGATAATCACGCAGTACAGTAATTGTGTTGGTGAGATATTCACACAGTACGGTAATTGTGTTGGTGAGATATTCACACAGTACGGTAATTGTTTGGGTGAGATATGCACACAGTACGGTAATTGTGTGGGTGAGATATTCACACAGTACGATAATTGTGTGAGCGAGATATTCACACACTGCGGTAATTGTGCGGGCGAGATATTTACACAGTACGGTAATTGTGTGGGTGAGATATTCACACAGTACGGTAATTGTGTGGGTCAGATATTCACACAGTACGGTAATTGTGTGGGTGACATATTCACACAGTATGGTAATTGTGTTGGTGAGATATTCATACAGGACGGTAATTGTGTTGGTGAGATATTCACACAGTACGGTAATTGTGTTGGTGAGATATTCGCACAGTATGGTAATTGTGTTGGTGAGATATTCACACAGGACTGTAATTGTTTTGGTGAGATATTCACAGAGTATGGTAATTGTGTGAGTGAGATATTCACACATTACGGGAATTGTGTTGGTGAGATACTCACACAGTACGGTAATTGTGTGGCGAGGTATTCACACTGTACGGTAATTGAGTTGGTGAGATATTCAAACAGTACGGTAATTGTGTGGGTGAGATATTCACACAGTACGGTAATTGTGTAGGTGAAATATTCACACAGTACGGTAATTGTGTGGGTGTGATATTCACACAGTATAGTAATTGTGTGGTGAGATATTCACACAGTACGGTAATTGTGTGCGTGAGATATTCTCACAGTACGGTAACTGTGTCGGTGAGATATTCACACAGTACGGTAATTTTGTTGGTGACATATTCACACAGTTCGGTAATTGTGTTGGTGAGGTATTCACACAGTACGGTAATTGTGTGGGTGAGTTATTCACAGAGTACGGTAATTGTGTTGGTGACATATTAACACAGTACGGTAATTGTGTTGGTGAGGTATTCACACAGTACGGTAATTGCGTGGGTGAGATATTCACACATTACGGTAATTGTGTGGGTGAGATATTCACACAGTACGGTAATTGTGTTGGTGAGATATTCACACAGTACGGTAATTTTGTGCGTGAGTTACTCACACAGTACGGTAATTGTGTCGGTGAGATATTCACACAGTACGGTAACTGTGTTGGTCAGTTATTCGCACAGTATGGTAATTGTGTTGGTGAGATATTCACACACGACTGTAGTTGTTTTCCTGAGATATTCACACAGTACGGTAATTGTTTGAGTGAGATATTCACACAGTACGGTAATTGTTTGGGTGAGATAATCAAACAGTACGGTAATTGTGTTGATGAGATATTCACACAGTACGGTAATTGTGTGGGTGAGATATTCACACAGTACGGTAGTTGTGCGGGTGAGATATTAACACAGTACGGTAATTGTGTTGGTTAGATATTCATACAGGACCGTAATTGTGTTGGCGGGATATTCACACAGTACGGTAATTGTGTGGGTCAGATATTCACACAGTACGGTAAATGTGTGGGTGAGATATTCACACAGTACGGTAATTGTGTTGGTTAGATATTCATACAGTAAGGTAATTGTGTTGGTGAGGTATTCACACAGTACGGTAATTGTGTTGGTGAGATATTCACACAGTATGGTAATTGTGCTGGTGAGATATTCACACAGAATGGTAATTGTGTCGGTGAGATATTCACATATTATGGTAATTGTGTTGGTGAGATATTCACACAGTACGGTAATTGTGTTGGTGAGATATATTCACACAGTACGGTAATTGTGCTGGTGAGATATTCACACAGTACGTAATTGTGTTGGTGAGATATTCACATATTATGGTAATTGTGTTGGTGAGATATTCACACAGTACGGTAATTGTGTTGGTGAGATATTCGCACAGCACGGTCATTGTGTTCGTGAGATATTCAAACAGTACGGTAATTGTGTTGGTGAGATATGCACACCATACAGTAATTATGTCGGTTAGGTATTCACACAGTACGGTCATTGTGTTGGTGAGATATTGGTGAGATATTCACACAGTACGGTTATTGTGTTGTTGAGATATTCACACTGTATGGTAATTGTGTTAGTGAGATATTCACGCAGCACAGTAATTGCGTTGGTGAGATATTCACACCGTACGGTAATTGTTTGGGTGAGATATTCACACAGTACGGTAATTGTGTGGGTGAGATATTCACACAGTACGGTAATTGTGTGGGTGAGATATTAACACAGTACGGTCATTGTGTGGGTGAGATATTCACACAGTACGGTAATTGTGTGGGTCAGATATTCACACAGTACGGTAAATGTGTGGGTGAGATATTCACACAGTACGGTAATTGTGTTGGTTAGATATTCATACAGTAAGGTAATTGTGTTGGTGAGGTATTCACACAGTACGGTAATTGTGTGGGTGAGATATTCACACAGTATGGTAATTGTGTGCATGAGATATTCACACAGAATGGTAATTGTGTCGGTGAGATATTCACATATTATGGTAATTGTGTTGGTGAGATATTCACACAGTATGGTAATTGTGTGCATGAGATATTCACACAGAATGGTAATTGTGTCGGTGAGATATTCACACAGTACGGTAATTGTGTTGGTGACATATTCACACAGTTCGGTAATTGTGTTGGTGAGGTATTCACACAGTACGGTAATTGTGTTGGTGACATATTCACACAGTACGGTAATTGTGTTGGTGAGGTATTCACACAGTAAGGTAATTGTGCTGGTGAGATATTCACACAGTACGTAATTGTGTTGGTGAGATATTCACATATTATGGTAATTGTGTTGGTGAGATATTCACACAGTACGGTAATTGTGTTGGTGAGATATTCGCACATCACGGTCATTGTGTTCGTGAGATATTCAAACAGTACGGTAATTGTGTTGGTGAGATATGCACACCATACAGTAATTATGTCGGTTAGGTATTCATACAGTACGGTCATTGTGTTGGTGAGATATTGGTGAGATATTCACACAGTACGGTTATTGTGTTGTTGAGATATTCACACTGTATGGTAAATGTGTTAGTGAGATAATCACGCAGCACAGTAATTGTGTTGGTGAGATATTCACAAAGTACGGTAATTGTGTTGGTGAGATATTCACACAGTACGGTTATTGTGTTGTTGAGATATTCACACTGTATGGTAATTGTGTTAGTGAGATATTCACGCAGCACAGTAATTGTGTTGGTGAGATATTCACACAGTCCGGTAATTGTTTGGGTGAGATATTCACACAGTACGGTAATTGTTTGGGTGAGATATTCACACAGTACGGTAATTGTGTGGGTGAGATATTAACACAGTACGGTAATTGTGTGAGCGAGATATTCACACACTGCGGTAATTGGGCGGGCGAGATATTAACACAGTACGGTAATTGTGTGGGTGAGATATTCACACAGTACGGTAATTGTGTGGGTCAGATATTCACACAGTACGGTAATTGTGTGGGTGAGATATTCACACAGTATGCTAATTGTGTGGGTGAGATATTCACACAGAACGGTAATTGTGCGGGTGAGATATTAACACAGTACGGTAATTGTGTTGGTTAGATATTCATACAGGACGCTAATTGAGTTGATGAGATATTCACACAGGACGTTAATTGTGTTGGTGAGATATTAACACATTACGGTAATTGTGTGGGTGAGATATTCACACAATACGCTAATTGTGTGGGTGAGATATTTACACAGTACGGTAATTGTGTGGGTGAGATATTCACACAGGACCGTTATTGTGTTGGCGAGAGATTCACACAGTACGGTAATTGTGTTGGTGAGATATTCGCACAGTATGGTAATTGTGTTGGTGAGATATTCACACAGGACTATAATTGTTTTGGTGAGATATTCACACAGTACGGTAAATGTGTGAGTGAGATATTCAATCAGTACGGTAATTGTGTGGGTGAGATATTCTCACAGTATGCTAATTGTGTCGGTGAGATATTCACACAGTACGGTAATTGTGTTGGTGACATATTCACCCAGTACGGTAATTGTGTTGGTGAGGTATTCACACAGTACGGTAATTGTGTTGGTGAGGTATTCACACAGTACGCTAATTTTGTGGGTGAGATAGTCACACAGTACGGTAATTGTGTGCGTCAGTTCTTCACACAGTACGGTAATTGTGTCGGTGAGATATTCAAACAGTAAGGTAATTGTGTTGGTGAGGTATTCACACAGTACGGTAATTGTGTTGGTGAGATATTCACACAGTATGGTAATTGTGTGCATGAGATATTCACACAGAATGGTAATTGTGTCGGTGAGATATTCACACAGTACGGTAATTGTGTTGGTGACATATTCACACAGTTCGGTAATTGTGTTGGTGAGGTATTCACACAGTACGGTAATTGTGTTGGTGACATATTCACACAGTACGGTAATTGTGTTGGTGTGGTATTCACACAGTAAGGTAATTGTGCTGGTGAGATATTCACACAGTACGTAATTGTGTGTTGAGATATTCACATATTATGGTAATTGTGTTGGTGAGATATTCACACAGTACGGTAATTGTGTTGGTGAGATATTCACACAGTACGGTAATTGTTTGGGTGAGATATGCACACAGTACGGTAATTGTGTGGGTGAGATATTCACACAGTACGGTAATTGTGTGAGCGAGATATTCACACACTGCGGTAATTGTGCGGGCGAGATATTAACACAGTACGGTAATTGCGTGGGTGAGATATTCACACAGTACGGTAATTGTGTGGGTCAGATATTCACACAGTATGGTAATTGCGTGGGTGAGATATTCACACAGTACGGTAATTGTGTTGGTTAGATATTCATACAGGACGGTAATTGTGTTGGTGAGATATTCACACAGTACGGTAATTGTGTTGGTGAGATATTCGCACAGTATGGTAATTGTGTTGGTGAGATATTCACACAGGACTGTAATTGTTTTGGTGAGATATTCACAGAGTATGGTAATTGTGTGAGTGAGATATTCACACAGTACGGTAATTGTGTGGGTGAGATATTCACACAGTACGGGAATTGTGTTGGTGAGATACTCACACAGTACGGTAATTGTGTTGGCGAGGTATTCACACTGTACAGTAATTGTGTTGGTGAGATATTCAAACAGTACGGTAATTGTGTGGGTGAGATATTCACACAGTACGGTAATTGTGTAGGTGAGATATTCACACAGTACGGTAATTGTGTGGGTGTCATATTCACACAGTACAGTAATTGTGTGGTGAGATATTCACGCAATACGGTAATTGTGTGCGTGAGATATCCTCACAGTACGGTAACTGTGTCGGTGAGATATTCACACAGTACGGTTATTTTGTTGGTGACATATTCACACAGTTCGGTAATTGTGTTGGTGAGGTATTCACACAGTACCGTAATTGTGTGGGTGAGTTATTCTTGAGTACGGTAATTGTGTTGGTGACATATTAACACAGAACGGTAATTGTGTTGGTGAGGTATTCACACAGCATGGTAATTGTGTGGGTGAGATATTCACACATTACGGTAATTGTGTGAGTGAGATATTCACACAGTACGGTAATTGTGTTGGTGAGATATTCAGACAGTACGGTAATTTTGTGCGTGAGTTACTCACACAGTACGGTAATTGTGTTGATGAGATATTCACATATTACGGTAATTGTGTTGGTGAGATATTCACACAGTACGGTAATTGTGTTGCTGATATATTCGCACAGTACGGTAATTGCGTTGGTGAGATATTCATACAGTATGGTAATTGTGTTGGTGTGGTATACACACTGTATGGTAAATGATTTGGTGAGATATTCATACAGTACGGTAATTGTGTTGCTGAGATATTCACACAGTACGGTAATTGTGTTGGTGAGGTATTCACACCGTAAGGTAATTGTGTCGCTGAGGTATTCACACAGTACGGTAATTGTGTTGGTGAGATATTGGTGAGATATTCACACAGTACGGTTATTGTTTTGGTGAGATATTCACTCTGTACGGTAATTGTGTTGGTGAGATATTCACACAGTACGGTAATTGTGTGGGTGAGATATTAACACAGTATGGTAATTGTGTTCGTGAGTTATTCACACAGTACGGTAATTGTGTGGGTGAGATATTCACGAAATACGGTAATTGTGTGGGCGAGATATTCACACAGTACGGTAATAGTGTAGGTGAGATATTCATACAGTACGGTAATTGTGTCGGGGAGATATTCACACTGTGCGGTAATTGTGTTGGTGAGTTATTCACACAGTACGGTAATTGTGTGGGTGAGTTATTCACACTGTACGGTAATTGGGTTGGTGAGATATTCACACAGTACGGTAATTGTGTTGGTGAGATATTCACACAGTACGTTAATTGTGTTGGTGAGATATTCGCACAGCACGGTCATTGTGTTCGTGAGATATTCAAACAGTACGGTAATTGTGTTGGTGAGATATGCACACCATACAGTAATTATGTCGGTTAGGTATTCACACAGTACGGTCATTGTGTTGGTGAGATATTGGTGAGATATTCACACAGTACGGTTATTGTGTTGTTGAGATATTCACACTGTATGGTAATTGTGTTAGTGAGATATTCACGCAGCACAGTAATTGCGTTGGTGAGATATTCACACCGTACGGTAATTGTTTGGGTGAGATATTCACACAGTACGGTAATTGTGTGGGTGAGATATTCACACAGTACGGTAATTGTGTGGGTGAGATATTAACACAGTACGGTCATTGTGTGGGTGAGATATTCACACAGTACGGTAATTGTGTGGGTCAGATATTCACACAGTACGGTAAATGTGTGGGTGAGATATTCACACAGTACGGTAATTGTGTTGGTTAGATATTCATACAGTAAGGTAATTGTGTTGGTGAGGTATTCACACAGTACGGTAATTGTGTGGGTGAGATATTCACACAGTATGGTAATTGTGTGCATGAGATATTCACACAGAATGGTAATTGTGTCGGTGAGATATTCACATATTATGGTAATTGTGTTGGTGAGATATTCACACAGTATGGTAATTGTGTGCATGAGATATTCACACAGAATGGTAATTGTGTCGGTGAGATATTCACACAGTACGGTAATTGTGTTGGTGACATATTCACACAGTTCGGTAATTGTGTTGGTGAGGTATTCACACAGTACGGTAATTGTGTTGGTGACATATTCACACAGTACGGTAATTGTGTTGGTGAGGTATTCACACAGTAAGGTAATTGTGCTGGTGAGATATTCACACAGTACGTAATTGTGTTGGTGAGATATTCACATATTATGGTAATTGTGTTGGTGAGATATTCACACAGTACGGTAATTGTGTTGGTGAGATATTCGCACATCACGGTCATTGTGTTCGTGAGATATTCAAACAGTACGGTAATTGTGTTGGTGAGATATGCACACCATACAGTAATTATGTCGGTTAGGTATTCATACAGTACGGTCATTGTGTTGGTGAGATATTGGTGAGATATTCACACAGTACGGTTATTGTGTTGTTGAGATATTCACACTGTATGGTAAATGTGTTAGTGAGATAATCACGCAGCACAGTAATTGTGTTGGTGAGATATTCACAAAGTACGGTAATTGTGTTGGTGAGATATTCACACAGTACGGTTATTGTGTTGTTGAGATATTCACACTGTATGGTAATTGTGTTAGTGAGATATTCACGCAGCACAGTAATTGTGTTGGTGAGATATTCACACAGTCCGGTAATTGTTTGGGTGAGATATTCACACAGTACGGTAATTGTTTGGGTGAGATATTCACACAGTACGGTAATTGTGTGGGTGAGATATTAACACAGTACGGTAATTGTGTGAGCGAGATATTCACACACTGCGGTAATTGGGCGGGCGAGATATTAACACAGTACGGTAATTGTGTGGGTGAGATATTCACACAGTACGGTAATTGTGTGGGTCAGATATTCACACAGTACGGTAATTGTGTGGGTGAGATATTCACACAGTATGCTAATTGTGTGGGTGAGATATTCACACAGAACGGTAATTGTGCGGGTGAGATATTAACACAGTACGGTAATTGTGTTGGTTAGATATTCATACAGGACGCTAATTGAGTTGATGAGATATTCACACAGGACGTTAATTGTGTTGGTGAGATATTAACACATTACGGTAATTGTGTGGGTGAGATATTCACACAATACGCTAATTGTGTGGGTGAGATATTTACACAGTACGGTAATTGTGTGGGTGAGATATTCACACAGGACCGTTATTGTGTTGGCGAGAGATTCACACAGTACGGTAATTGTGTTGGTGAGATATTCGCACAGTATGGTAATTGTGTTGGTGAGATATTCACACAGGACTATAATTGTTTTGGTGAGATATTCACACAGTACGGTAAATGTGTGAGTGAGATATTCAATCAGTACGGTAATTGTGTGGGTGAGATATTCTCACAGTATGCTAATTGTGTCGGTGAGATATTCACACAGTACGGTAATTGTGTTGGTGACATATTCACCCAGTACGGTAATTGTGTTGGTGAGGTATTCACACAGTACGGTAATTGTGTTGGTGAGGTATTCACACAGTACGCTAATTTTGTGGGTGAGATAGTCACACAGTACGGTAATTGTGTGCGTCAGTTCTTCACACAGTACGGTAATTGTGTCGGTGAGATATTCAAACAGTAAGGTAATTGTGTTGGTGAGGTATTCACACAGTACGGTAATTGTGTTGGTGAGATATTCACACAGTATGGTAATTGTGTGCATGAGATATTCACACAGAATGGTAATTGTGTCGGTGAGATATTCACACAGTACGGTAATTGTGTTGGTGACATATTCACACAGTTCGGTAATTGTGTTGGTGAGGTATTCACACAGTACGGTAATTGTGTTGGTGACATATTCACACAGTACGGTAATTGTGTTGGTGTGGTATTCACACAGTAAGGTAATTGTGCTGGTGAGATATTCACACAGTACGTAATTGTGTGTTGAGATATTCACATATTATGGTAATTGTGTTGGTGAGATATTCACACAGTACGGTAATTGTGTTGGTGAGATATTCACACAGTACGGTAATTGTTTGGGTGAGATATGCACACAGTACGGTAATTGTGTGGGTGAGATATTCACACAGTACGGTAATTGTGTGAGCGAGATATTCACACACTGCGGTAATTGTGCGGGCGAGATATTAACACAGTACGGTAATTGCGTGGGTGAGATATTCACACAGTACGGTAATTGTGTGGGTCAGATATTCACACAGTATGGTAATTGCGTGGGTGAGATATTCACACAGTACGGTAATTGTGTTGGTTAGATATTCATACAGGACGGTAATTGTGTTGGTGAGATATTCACACAGTACGGTAATTGTGTTGGTGAGATATTCGCACAGTATGGTAATTGTGTTGGTGAGATATTCACACAGGACTGTAATTGTTTTGGTGAGATATTCACAGAGTATGGTAATTGTGTGAGTGAGATATTCACACAGTACGGTAATTGTGTGGGTGAGATATTCACACAGTACGGGAATTGTGTTGGTGAGATACTCACACAGTACGGTAATTGTGTTGGCGAGGTATTCACACTGTACAGTAATTGTGTTGGTGAGATATTCAAACAGTACGGTAATTGTGTGGGTGAGATATTCACACAGTACGGTAATTGTGTAGGTGAGATATTCACACAGTACGGTAATTGTGTGGGTGTCATATTCACACAGTACAGTAATTGTGTGGTGAGATATTCACGCAATACGGTAATTGTGTGCGTGAGATATCCTCACAGTACGGTAACTGTGTCGGTGAGATATTCACACAGTACGGTTATTTTGTTGGTGACATATTCACACAGTTCGGTAATTGTGTTGGTGAGGTATTCACACAGTACCGTAATTGTGTGGGTGAGTTATTCTTGAGTACGGTAATTGTGTTGGTGACATATTAACACAGAACGGTAATTGTGTTGGTGAGGTATTCACACAGCATGGTAATTGTGTGGGTGAGATATTCACACATTACGGTAATTGTGTGGGTGAGATATTCACACAGTACGGTAATTGTGTTGGTGAGATATTCAGACAGTACGGTAATTTTGTGCGTGAGTTACTCACACAGTACGGTAATTGTGTTGATGAGATATTCACATATTACGGTAATTGTGTTGGTGAGATATTCACACAGTACGGTAATTGTGTTGCTGATATATTCGCACAGTACGGTAATTGCGTTGGTGAGATATTCATACAGTATGGTAATTGTGTTGGTGTGGTATACACACTGTATGGTAAATGATTTGGTGAGATATTCATACAGTACGGTAATTGTGTTGCTGAGATATTCACACAGTACGGTAATTGTGTTGGTGAGGTATTCACACCGTAAGGTAATTGTGTCGCTGAGGTATTCACACAGTACGGTAATTGTGTTGGTGAGATATTGGTGAGATATTCACACAGTACGGTTATTGTTTTGGTGAGATATTCACTCTGTACGGTAATTGTGTTGGTGAGATATTCACACAGTACGGTAATTGTGTGGGTGAGATATTAACACAGTATGGTAATTGTGTTCGTGAGTTATTCACACAGTACGGTAATTGTGTGGGTGAGATATTCACGAAATACGGTAATTGTGTGGGCGAGATATTCACACAGTACGGTAATAGTGTAGGTGAGATATTCATACAGTACGGTAATTGTGTCGGGGAGATATTCACACTGTGCGGTAATTGTGTTGGTGAGTTATTCACACAGTACGGTAATTGTGTGGGTGAGTTATTCACACTGTACGGTAATTGGGTTGGTGAGATATTCACACAGTACGGTAATTGTGTTGGTGAGATATTCACACAGTACGTTAATTGTGTTGGTGAGATATTCACACAGTACGGTAATTGTGTCGGTGAGATATTAACACAGTACGGTAATTGTGTCAGTGAAATAGTCACACAGTATGGTAATTGTGTTGGTGAGTTATTCATACAGTACGGTAATTGTGTTAGTGAGGTATTCACATAGTACGGTAACTGTGTTAGTGAGATATTCACACAGTACGTTAATTGAGTTGGTGAGGTATTCACACATTACGGTAATTGTGTCAGTGAGATATTCACACAGTATGGTTATTGTGTGGGTGAGATATTCACACAGTACGGTAATTGTGTTCGTGAGATATTCACCCAGTACGGTAATTGTGTTGGTGAGATATTCACACATTACGGTAATTGTGTTGGTGAGATATTCACACAGTACGGTAATTGTGTTTGTGAGGTATTCACACAGTACGGTAATTGTGTAGGTGAGATATTCACACAGTACGGAAATCGTGTTGGCGAGATATTCACGTAGAACGGTAATTATGTTGGTGAGGTATTCACACAGTACGGTTATTGTGTTGGTGAGATATTCACACAGTACGGTAATTGTGTTGGTGAGATATTCACACAGTATGGTAATTGTGTTGGAGAGATATTCACACAGCACGGTAATTATGTTGGGTAGATATTCACACAGTACGGCAATTGTGTTGGTGAGATATTCACACCGAACGGTTATTGTGTTGGTGTGGTATTCACACAGTACAGTAATTGTGTTGGTGAGATATTCACACAGTACAGTAATTGTGTTGGTGAGATATTCACACAGAACAGTAATTGCATCGGTGTGATATTCACACAGTACGGTAATTGTGTTGGTGAGATAATCACACAGTACGGTAATTGAGCTGGTGAGATATTCACACAGTACGGTAATTGCATTGGGTAGATATTCATACAGTACGGCAATTTTGTTGGTGAGATATTCAACAATACGGTAATTGTGTTGGTGAGATATTCACACAGAACGGTAATTGTGTTGGTGTGGTATTCACACAGTATGGTAATAGTGTTGGTGAGGTATTCACACAGTATGGTAATTGTCTTGGTGAGGTATTCACACAGTATGGTAATTGTAGGTGAGGTATTCACACAGTACGGTAATTGTGTGGGTGAGATATTCACACAGTACGGTAATTGTGTCGGTGAGATATTCACACATTACAGTAATTGTGTTGGTGAGATATTCACACAGTACGGAAATTGTGTGGGTGAGATATTCACACAGTACGGTAATTGTGTGGGTGAGATATTCACACAGTATGGTAATTGTGTTGGTGAGATATTCGCACAGTATGGTAATTGTGTTGGTGAGATATTCACACAGGACTGTAATTGTTTTGGTGAGATATTCACACAGTACGGTAATTGTGTGAGTGAGATATTCACACAGTACGGTAATTGTGTGAGTGAGATATTCACACAGTACGGTAATTGTGTGGGTGAGATATTCACACAGTACGGTAACTGTGTTGGTGAGATATTCGCACAGTATGGTAATTGTGTTGGTGAGATATTCACACAGGACTGTAATTGTTTTGGTGAGATATTCACACAGTATGGAAATTCTGTGAGTGAGATATTCACACAGTACGGTAACTGTGTGAGTGAGATATTCAAACAGTACGGTAATTGTGTGGGTGAGATATTCACACAGTACGGTAATTGTGTTGGTGAGATATTCACACAGTACGGTAATTGTGTTGGTGAGGTATTCAAACAGTACGGTAATTGTGTGGGTGAGTTATTCACACAGTACAGTAATTGTGACGGTGAGATATTCAAACAGTACGGTAATTGTGTGGGTGTGATATTCACACAGTACAGTAATTGTGTGGGTGAGATATTCACACAGTACGGTAATTGTGTGCGTGAGATATTCTCACAGTACCGTAATTGAGTCGGTGAGATATTCAAACAGTACGGTAATTGTGTTGGTGACATATTCACACAGCTCGGTAACTGTGTTGGTGAGGTATTCACACAGTACGGTAATTGTGTGGGTGAGATATTCACACAGTACGGTAATTGTGTGGGTGAGATATTCACACAGTACGGTAATTGTGTTGGTGAGATATTCACACAGTACGGTAATTGTGTGCGTGAGTTAGTCAAACAGTACGGTAATTGTGTCGGTGAGATATTCACACAGTACGGTAATTGTATTGGTCAGATATTCACACAGTATGGTAATTGTGTTGATGAGATATTCACACAGGACTATAATTGTTTTGGTGAGATATTCACACAGTACGGTAATTGTTTGAGTGAGATATTCACACAGTACGGTAATTGTGTGGGTGAGATATTCACACAGTACAGTAATTGTGTGGGTGAGATATCCACACAGTACGGTAATTGTGTTGGTGAGATATTCACACAGTACGGTAATTGTGTTGGTGAGATATTCACACGGTACGGTAATTGTGTTGGTGAGATATTCACACGGTACGGCAATTGTGTGGGTGAGATATTCACACGGTACGGTAATTGTGTGGGTGAGATATTCACACAGTACGGTAATTGTGTTGGTGAGATATTCACACAGGAGGGTAATTGTGTGCATGAGATATTCACACAGAATGGTAATTGTGTCGGTGAGATATTCACACAGTACGGTAATTGTGTTGGTGACATATTCACACAGTACGGTAATTGTGTTGGTGAGGCATTCACACAGTACGGTAATTGTGTTGGTGACATATTCACACAGTACGGTAATTGTGTTTGTGAGGTATTCACACAGTAAGGTAATTGTGCTGGTGAGATATTCACACAGTACGTAATTGTGTTGGTGAGATATTCGCACAGTACGGTAATTGTGTTGGTGAGGTATTCACACAGTAAGGTAATTGTGCTGGTGAGATATTCACACAGTACGTAATTGTGTTGGTGAGATATTCACATATTATGGTAATTGTGTTGGTGAGATATTCACACAGTACGGTAATTGTGTTGGTGAGATATTCGCACAGCACTGTCATTGTGTTCGTGAGATATTCAAACAGTACGGTAATTGTGTTGGTGAGATATGCACACCATACAGTAATTATGTCGGTTAGGTATTCATGCAGTACGGTCATTGTGTTGGTGAGATATTGGTGAGATATTCACACAGTACGGTTATTGTGTTGTTGAGATATTCACACTGTATGGTAAATGTGTTAGTGAGATAATCACGCAGTACAGTAATTGTGTTGGTGAGATATTCACACAGTACGGTAATTGTTTGGGTGAGATATGCACACAGTACGGTAATTGTGTAGGTGAGATATTCACACAGTACGGTAATTGTGTGAGCGAGATATTCACACACTGCGGTAATTGTGCGGGCGAGATATTAACACAGTACGGTAATTGTGTCGGGGAGATATTCACACTGTGCGGTAATTGTGTTCGTGAGTTATTCACACAGTACGGTAATTGTGTGGGTGAGTTATTCACACTGTACGGTAATTGGGTTGGTGAGATATTCACACAGTACGGTAATTGTGTTGGTGAGATATTCACACAGTACGTTAATTGTGTTGGTGAGATATTCACACAGTACGGTAATTGCGTCGGTGAGATATTAACACAGTACGGTAATTGTGTCAGTGAAATAGTCACACAGTATGGTAATTGTGTTCGTGAGTTATTCATACAGTACGGTAATTGTGTTAGTGAGGTATTCACATAGTACGGTAACTGTGTTAGTGAGATATTCACACAGTACGGTAATTGAGTTGGTGAGGTATTCACACAGTACGGTAATTGTGTCAGTGAGATATTCACACAGTACGGTAATTGTGTGGGTGAGATATTCACACAGTACGGTAATTGTGTTCGTGAGATATTCACACAGTACGGTAATTGTGTTGGTGAGATATTCACACATTACGGTAATTGTGTTGGTGAGATATTCACACAGTACGGTAATTGTGTTTGTGAGGTATTCACACAGTACGGTAATTGTGTAGGTGAGATATTCACACAGTACGGAAATCGTGTTGGCGAGATATTCACGTAGAACGGTAATTATGTTGGTGAGGTATTCACACAGTACGGTTATTGTGTTGGTGAGATATTCACACAGTACGGTAATTGTGTTGGTGAGATATTCACACAGTATGGTAATTGTGTTGGAGAGCTATTCACACAGCACGGTAATTATGTTGGGTAGATATTCACACAGTACGGCAATTGTGTTGGTGAGATATTCACACAGAACGGTTATTGTGTTGGTGTGGTATTCACACAGCACAGTAATTGTGTTGGTGAGATATTCACACAGTACGGTAATTGTGTTGGTGAGATATTCACACAGAACAGTAATTGCATCGGTGTGATATTCACACAGTACGGTAATTGTGTTGGTGAGATAATCACACAGTACGGTAATTGAGCTGGTGAGATATTCACACAGTACGGTAATTGCATTGGGTAGATATTCATACAGTACGGCAATTTTGTTGGTGAGATATTCAACAATACGGTAATTGTGTTGGTGAGATATTCACACAGAACGGTAATTGTGTTGGTGTGGTATTCACACAGTATGGTAATAGTGTTGGTGAGGTATTCACACAGTATGGTAATTGTCTTGGTGAGGTATTCACACAGTATGGTAATTGTAGATGAGGTATTCACACAGTACGGTAATTGTGTGGGTGAGATATTCACACAGTACGGTAATTGTGTCGGTGAGATATTCACACATTACAGTAATTGTGTTGGTGAGATATTCACACAGTACGGAAATTGTGTTGGTGAGATATTCGCACAGTATGGTAATTGTGTTGGTGAGATATTCACACAGGACTGTAATTGTTTTGGTGAGATATTCACACAGTACGGTAATTGTGTGAGTGAGATATTCACACAGTACGGTAATTGTGTGAGTGAGATATTCACACAGTACGGTAATTGTGTGGGTGAGATATTCACACAGTACGGTAACTGTGTTGGTGAGATATTCGCACAGTATGGTAATTGTGTTGGTGAGATATTCACACAGGACTGTAATTGTTTTGGTGAGATATTCACACAGTACGGAAATTGTGTGAGTGAGATATTCACACAGTACGGTAACTGTGTGAGTGAGATATTCAAACAGTACGGTAATTGTGTGGGTGAGATATTCACACAGTACGGTAATTGTGTTGGTGAGATATTCACACAGTACGGGAATTGTGTTGGTGAGATACTCACACAGTACGGTAATTGTGTTGGTGAGGTATTCAAACAGTACATTAATTGTGTGGGTGAGTTATTCACACAGTACAGTAATTGTGTCGGTGAGATATTCACACAGTACGGTAATTGTGTGGGTGTGATATTCACACAGTACAGTAATTGTGTGGGTGAGATATTCACACAGTACGGTAATTGTGTGCGTGAGATATTCTCACAGTACCGTAATTGAGTCGGTGAGATATTCAAACAGTACGGTAATTGTGTTGGTGACATATTCACACAGCTCGGTAACTGTGTTGGTGAGGTATTCACACAGTACGGTAATTGTGTGGGTGAGATATTCACACAGTACGGTAATTGTGTGGGTGAGATATTCACACAGTACGGTAATTGTGTTGGTGAGATACTCACACAGTACGGTAATTGTGTGCGTGAGTTAGTCAAACAGTACGGTAATTGTGACGGTGAGATATTCACACAGTACGGTAATTGTGTTGGTCAGATATTCACACAGTATGGTAATTGTGTTGATGAGATATTCACACAGGACTATAATTGTTTTGGTGAGATATTCACACAGTACGGTAATTGTGTGGGTGAGATATTCACACAGTACAGTAATTGTGTGGGTGAGATATCCACACAGTACGGTAATTGTGTTGGTGAGATATTCACACAGTACGGTAATTGTGTTGGTGAGATATTCACACGGTACGGTAATTGTGTTGGTGAGATATTCACACGGTACGGCAATTGTGTGGGTGAGATATTCACACGGTACGGTAATTGTGTGGGTGAGATATTCACACAGTACGGTAATTGTGTTGGTGAGATATTCACACAGGAGGGTAATTGTGTGCATGAGATATTCACACAGAATGGTAATTGTGTCGGTGAGATATTCACACAGTACGGTAATTGTGTTGGTGACATATTCACACAGTTCGGTAATTGTGTTGGTGAGGTATTCACACAGTACGGTAATTGTGTTGGTGACATATACACACAGTACGGTAATTGTGTTTGTGAGGTATTCACACAGTAAGGTAATTGTGCTGGTGAGATATTCACACAGTACGTAATTGTGTTGGTGAGATATTCGCACAGTACGGTAATTGTGTTGGTGAGGTATTCACACAGTAAGGTAATTGTGCTGGTGAGATATTCACACAGTACGTAATTGTGTTGGTGAGATATTCACATATTATGGTAATTGTGTTGGTGAGATATTCACACAGTACGGTAATTGTGTTGGTGAGATATTCGCACAGCACTGTCATTGTGTTCGTGAGATATTCAAACAGTAAGGTAATTGTGTTGGTGAGATATGCACACCATACAGTAATTATGTCGGTTAGGTATTCATGCAGTACGGTCATTGTGTTGGTGAGATATTGGTGAGATATTCACACAGTACGGTTATTGTGTTGTTGAGATATTCACACTGTATGGTAAATGTGTTAGTGAGATAATCACGCAGTACAGTAATTGTGTTGGTGAGATATTCACACAGTACGGTAATTGTTTGGGTGAGATATGCACACAGTACGGTAATTGTATAGGTGAGATATTCACACAGTACGGTAATTGTGTGAGCGAGATATTCACACACTGCGGTAATTGTGCGGGCGAGATATTAACACAGTACGGTAATTGTGTGGGTGAGATATTCACACAGTACGGTAATTGTGTGGGTCAGATATTCACACAGTACGGTCATTGTGTGGGTGAAATATTCACACAGTACGGTAATTGTGTTGGTTAGATATTCATACAGGACGGTAATTGTGTTGGTGAGATATTCACACAGTACGGTAATTGTGTTGGTGAGATATTCGCACAGTATGGTAATTGTGTTGGTGAGATATTCACACAGGACTGTAATTGTTTTGGTGAGATATTCTCAGAGTATGGTAATTGTGTGAGTGAGATATTCACACAGTACGGTAATTGTGTGGGTGAGATATTCACACAGTACGGTAATTGTGTGGGTGAGATATTCACACAGTACGGGAATTGTGTTGGTGAGATACTCACACAGTACGGTAATTGTGTCGGCGAGGTATTCACACTGTACGGTAATTGTGTTGGTGAGATATTCAAACAGTACGGTAATTGTGTGGGTGAGATATTCACACAGTGCGGTAATTGTGTAGGTGAGATATTCACACAGTACGGTTATTGTGTGGGTGTGATAATCACACAGTACAGTAATTGTGAGGTGAGATATTCACACAGTACGGTAATTGTGTGCATGAGATATTCTCACAGTACGGTAACTGTGTTGGTGAGATATTCACACAGTACGGTAATTTTGTTGGTGACATATTCACACAGTTCGGTAATTGTGTTGGTGAGATATTCACATATTATGGTAATTGTGTTGGTGGGATATTCACACAGTACGGTAATTGTGTTGGTGAGATATTCGCACAGCACTGTCGTTGTGTTCGTGAGATATTCAAACAGTACGGTAATTGTGTTGGTGAGATATGCACACCATACAGTAATTATGTCGGTTAGGTATTCAAACAGTACGGTCATTGTGTTGCTGAGATATTGGTGAGATATTCACACAGTACGGTTATTGTGTTGTTGAGATATTCACACTGTATGGTAATTGTGTTAGTGAGATAATCACGCAGTACAGTAATTGTGTTGGTGAGATATTCACACAGTACGGTAATTGTGTTGGTGAGATATTCACACAGTACGGTAATTGTGTGGGTGAGATATTCACACAGTACGGTAATTGTGTGGGTGAGATATTCACACAGTACGGTAATTGTGTTGGTGAGATACTCACACAGTACGGTAATTGTGTGCGTGAGTTAGTCAAACAGTACGGTAATTGTGTCGGTGAGATATTCACACAGTACGGTAATTGTGTTGGTCAGATATTCACACAGTATGGTAATTGTGTTGATGAGATATTCACACAGGACTATAATTGTTTTGGTGAGATATTCACACAGTACGGTAATTGTGTGGGTGAGATATTCACACAGTACAGTAATTGTGTGGGTGAGATATCCACACAGTACGGTAATTGTGTTGGTGAGATATTCACACAGGACTGTAATTGTTTTGGTGAGATATTCACAGAGTATGGTAATTGTGTGAGTGAGATATTCACACAGTACGGGAATTGTGTTGGTGAGATACTCACACAGTACGGTAATTGTGTGGCGAGGTATTCACACTGTACGGTAATTGTGTTGGTGAGATATTCAAACAGTACGGTAATTGTGTGGGTGAGATATTCACACAGTACGGTAATTGTGTAGGTGAAATATTCACACAGTACGGTAATTGTGTGGGTTTGATATTCACACAGTATAGTAATTGTGTGGTGAGATATTCACACAGTACGGTAATTGTGTGCGTGAGATATTCTCACAGTACGGTAACTGTGTCGGTGAGATATTCACACAGTACGGTAATTTTGTTGGTGACATATTCACACAGTTCGGTAATTGTGTTGGTGAGGTATTCACACAGTACGGTAATTGTGTGGGTGAGTTATTCACAGAGTACGGTAATTGTGTTGGTGACATATTAACACAGTACGGTAATTGTGTTGGTGAGGTATTCACACAGTACGGTAATTGTGTGGGTGAGATATTCACACATTACGGTAATTGTGTGGGTGAGATATTCACACAGTACGGTAATTGTGTTGGTGAGATATTCACACAGTACGGTAATTTTGTGCGTGAGTTACTCACACAGTACGGTAATTGTATTGGTGAGATATTCACACACGACTGTAGTTGTTTTCGTGAGATATTCACACAGTACGGTAATTGTTTGAGTGAGATATTCACACAGTACGGTAATTGTTTGGGTGAGATAATCACACAGTACGGTAATTGTGTTGATGAGATATTCACACAGTACGGTAATTGTTTGGGTGAGATATTCACACAGTATGCTAATTGTGTGGGTGAGATATTCACACAGTACGGTAGTTGTGCGGGTGAGATATTAACACAGTACGGTAATTGTGTTGGTTAGATATTCATACAGGACCGTAATTGTGTTGGCGGGATATTCAAACAGTACGGTAATTGTGTTCGTGAGATATTAGCACAGTATGGTAATTGTGTTGGTGAGATATTCACACAGGACTGTAATTGTTTTGGTGAGATATTCACACAGTACGGTAATTGTGCTGGTGAGATATTCACACAGTACGTAATTATGTTGGTGAGATATTCACATATTATGGTAATTGTGTTGGTGAGATATTCACACAGTACGGTAATTGTGTTGGTGAGATATTCGCACAGCACGGTCATTGTGTTCGTGAGATATTCAAACAGTACGGTAATTGTGTTGGTGAGATATGCACACCATACAGTAATTATGTCGGTTAGGTATTCAAACAGTACGGTCATTCTGTTGGTGAGATATTGGTGAGATATTCACACAGTACGGTTATTGTGTTGTTGAGATATTCACACTGTATGGTAATTGTGTTAGTGAGATATTCACGCAGCACAGTAATTGTGTTGGTGAGATATTCACACAGTACGGTAATTGTTTGGGTGAGATATTCACACAGTACGGTAATTGTGTGGGTGAGATATTCACACAGTACGGTAATTGTGTGGGTGAGATATTAACACAGTACGGTAATTGTGTGGGTGAGATATTCACACAGTACGGTAATTGTGTGGGTCAGATATTCACACAGTACGGTAAATGTGTGGGTGAGATATTCACACAGTACGGTAATTGTGTTGGTTAGATATTCATACAGGACGGTAATTGTGTTGGTGAGATATTCAAACAGTACGGTAATTGTGTTGGTGATATATTCGCACAGTATGGTAATTGTGTTGGTGAGATATTCACACAGGACTGTAATTGTTTTGGTGAGATATTCACACAGTACGGTAATTGTGTGAGTGAGATATTCACACAGTACGATAGTTGTGTGGGTGAGATATTCACACAGTACGGTAATTGTGTGGGTGAGATATTCACACAGTACGGGAATTGTGTTGGTGAGATACTCACACAGTAAGGTAATTGTGTTGGTGAGGTATTCACACAGTACGGTAATTGTGTTGGTGAGATATTCACACAGTATGGTAATTGTGTGCATGAGATATTCACACAGAATGGTAATTGTGTCGGTGAGATATTCACACAGTACGGTAATTGTGTTGGTGACATATTCACACAGTTCGGTAATTGTGTTGGTGAGGTATTCACACAGTACGGTAATTGTGTTGGTGACATATTCACACAGTACGGTAATTGTGTTGGTGAGGTATTCACACAGTAAGGTAATTGTGCTGGTGAGATATTCACACAGTACGTAATTGTGTTGGTGAGATATTCACATATTATGGTAATTGTGTTGGTGAGATATTCACACAGTACGGTAATTGTGTTGGTGAGATATTCGCACATCACGGTCATTGTGTTCGTGAGATATTCAAACAGTACGGTAATTGTGTTGGTGAGATATGCACACCATACAGTAATTATGTCGGTTAGGTATTCATACAGTACGGTCATTGTGTTGGTGAGATATTGGTGAGATATTCACACACTACGGTTATTGTGTTGTTGAGATATTCACACTGTATGGTAAATGTGTTAGTGAGATAATCACGCAGCACAGTAATTGTGTTGGTGAGATATTCACAAAGTACGGTAATTGTGTTGGTGAGATATTCACACAGTACGGTAATTGTTTGGGTGAGATATGCACACAGTACGGTAATTATGTGGGTGAGATATTCACACAGTACGGTAATTGTGTGAGCGAGATATTCACACACTGCGGTAATTGGGCGGGCGAGATATTAACACAGTACGGTAATTGTGTGGGTGAGATATTCACACAGAACGGTAATTGTGCGGGTGAGATATTAACACAGTACGGTAATTGTGTTGGTTAGATATTCATACAGGACGCTAATTGAGTTGATGAGATATTCACACAGGACGTTAATTGTGTTGGTGAGATATTAACACAGAACGGTAATTGTGTGGGTGAGATATTCACACAGTACGGTAATTGTGTGGGTGAGATATTTACACAGTACGGTAATTGTGTGGGTGAGATATTCACACAGGACCGTTATTGTGTTGGCGAGAGATTCACACAGTACGGTAATTGTGTTGGTGAGATATTCGCACAGTATGGTAATTGTGTTGGTGAGATATTCACACAGGACTATAATTGTTTTGGTGAGATATTCACACAGTACGGTAAATGTGTGAGTGAGATATTCAATCAGTACGGTAATTGTGTGGGTGAGATATTCTCACAGTATGCTAATTGTGTCGGTGAGATATTCACACAGTACGGTAATTGTGTTGGTGACATATTCACCCAGTACGGTAATTGTGTTGGTGAGGTATTCACACAGTACGGTAATTGTGTTGGTGAGGTATTCACACAGTACGCTAATTTTGTGGGTGAGATAGTCACACAGTACGGTAATTGTGTGCGTCAGTTCTTCACACAGTACGGTAATTGTGTCGGTGAGATTATCAAACAGTAAGGTAATTGTGTTGGTGAGGTATTCACACAGTACGCTAATTGTGTTGGTGAGATATTCACACAGTATGGTAATTGTGTGCATGAGATATTCACACATAATGGTAATTGTGTCGGTGAGATATTCACACAGTACGGTAATTGTGTTGGTGACATATTCACACAGTTCGGTAATTGTGTTGGTGAGGTATTCACACAGTACGGTAATTGTGTTGGTGACATATTCACACAGTACGGTAATTGTGTTGGTGTGGTATTCACACAGTAAGGTAATTGTGCTGGTGAGATATTCACACAGTACGTAATTGTGTGTTGAGATATTCACATATTATGGTAATTGTGTTGGTGAGATATTCACACAGTACGGTAATTGTGTTGGTGAGATATTCACACAGTACGGTAATTGTTTGGGTGAGATATGCACACAGTACGGTAATTGTGTGGGTGAGATATTCACACAGTACGGTAATTGTGTGAGCGAGATATTCACACACTGCGGTAATTGTGCGGGCGAGATATTAACACAGTACGGTAATTGCGTGGGTGAGATATTCACACAGTACGGTAATTGTGTGGGTCAGATATTCACACAGTATGGTTATTGCGTGGGTGAGATATTCACACAGTACGGTAATTGTGTTGGTTAGATATTCATACAGGACAGTAATTGTGTTGGTGAGATATTCACACAGTACGGTAATTGTGTTGGTGAGATATTCACACAGGACTGTAATTGTTTTGGTGAGATATTCACAGAGTATGGTAATTGTGTGAGTGAGATATTCACACAGTACGGTAATTGTGTGGGTGAGATATTCACACAGTACGGGAATTGTGTTGGTGAGATACTCACACAGTACGGTAATTGTGTTGGCGAGGTATTCACACTGTACAGTAATTGTGTTGGTGAGATATTCAAACAGTACGGTAATTGTGTGGGTGAGATATTCACACAGTACGGTAATTGTGTAGGTGAGATATTCACACAGTACGGTAATTGTGTGGGTGTCATATTCACACAGTACAGTAATTGTGTGGTGAGATATTCACGCAATACGGTAATTGTGTGCGTGAGATATCCTCACAGTACGGTAACTGTGTCGGTGAGATATTCACACAGTACGTTTATTTTGTTGGTGACATATTCACACAGTTCGGTAATTGTGTTGGTGAGGTATTCACACAGTACGGTAATTGTGTGGGTGAGTTATTCATAGAGTACGGTAATTGTGTTGGTGACATATTAACACAGTACGGTAATTGTGTTGGTGAGGTATTCACACAGCACGGTAATTGTGTGGGTGAGATATTCACACATTACGGTAATTGTGTGGGTGAGATATTCACACAGTACGGTAATTGTGTTGGTGAGATATTCACACAGTACGGTAATTTTGTGCGTGAGTTACTCACACAGTACGGTAATTGTGTCGGTGAGATATTCACACAGTACGGTTATTTTGTTGGTGACATATTCACACAGTTCGGTAATTGTGTTGGTGAGGTATTCACACAGTACGGTAATTGTGTGGGTGAGTTATTCATAGAGTACGGTAATTGTGTTGGTGACATATTAACACAGTACGGTAATTGTGTTGGTGAGGTATTCACACAGTACGGTAATTGTGTGGGTGAGATATTCACACATTACGGTAATTGTGTGGGTGAGATATTCACACAGTACGGTAACTGTGTTGCTCAGATATTCGCACAGTATGGTAATTGTGTTGGTGAGATATTCACACACGACTGTAATTGTTTTGGTGAGATATTCACACAGCACGGTAATTGTTTGAGTGAGATATTCACACAGTACGGTAATTGTGTCGGTGAGATAATCACACAGTACGGTAATTGTGTTGGTGAGATATTCACAAAGCACGGTAATTGTTTGGGTGAGATATTCACACAGTACGGTAATTGTGTGGGTGAGATATTCACACAGTATGCTAATTGTGTGGGTGAGATATTCACACAGTACGGTAATTGTGCGGGTGAGATATTAACACAGTACGGTAATTGTGTTGGTTAGATATTCATATAGGACGCTAATTGAGTTGATGAGATATTCACACAGGACGGTAATTGTGTTGGTGAGATATTCACACAGTACGGTAATTGTGTGGGTGAGATATTCACACAGTACAGTAATTGTGTGGTGAGATATTTACACAGTACGGTAATTGTGTGGGTGAGATATTCACACAGGACCGTAATTGTGTTGGCGAGATATTCACACAGTACGGTAATTGTGTTCATGAGATATTAGCACAGTATGGTAATTGTGTTGGTGAGATATTCACACAGGACTGTAATTGTTTTGGTGAGATATTCACACAGTACGGTAATTGTGCTGGTGAGATATTCACACAGAACGTAATTGTGTTGGTGAGATATTCACATATTATGGTAATTGTGTTGGCTAGATATTCACACAGTACGGTAATTGTGTTGGTGAGATATTCGCACAGCACGGTCAATGTGTTCGTGAGATATTCAAACAGTACGGTAATGGTGTTGGTGAGATATGCACACCATACAGTAATTATGTCGGTTAGGTATTCACACAGTACGGTCATTGTGTTGGTGAGATATTGGTGAGATATTCACACAGTACGGTTATTGTGTTGTTGAGATATTCACACTGTATGGTAATTGTGTTAGTGAGATATTCACGCAGCACAGTAATTGTGTTGGTGAGATATTCACACAGTATGATAATTGTGTTGGTGAGATATTCACACATTACGGTAATTGTTTGGGTGAGATATTCACACAGTACGGTAATTGTGTGGGTGAGATATTCACACAGTACGGTAATTGTGTGGGTGAGATATTCACACAGTACGGTAATTGTGCGGGTGAGATATTAACACAGTACGGTAATTGTGTGGGTGAGATATTCACACAGTACGGTAATTGTGTGGGTCAGATATTCACACAGTACGGTAATTGTGTGGGTGAGATATTCACACAGTACGGTAATTGTGTTGGTTAGATATTCATACAGGACGGTAATTGTGTTGGTGAGATATTCGCACAGAATGGTAATTGTGTTGGTGAGATATTCACACAGGACTGTAATTGTTTTGGTGAGATATTCACACAGTACGGTAATTGTGTGAGTGAGATATTCACACAGTACGGTAATTGTGTGAGTGAGATATTCACACAGTACGATAGTTGTGCGGGTGAGATATTCACACAGTACGGTAATTGTGTGGGTGAGATATTAACAGTACGGGAATTGTGTTGGTGAGATACTCACACAGTACGGTAATTGTGTTGGTGAGGTATTCACACAGTACGGTAATTGAGTTGGTGAGATATTAAAACAGTACGGTAATTGTGTGGGTGAGATATTCACACAGTACGGTAATTGTGTAGGTGAGATATTCACACAGTACGGTAATTGTGTGGGTGTGATATTCACACATTACAGTAATTGTGTGGTGAGATATTCACACAGTACGGTAATTGTGTGCGTGAGATATTCTCACAGTACGTTAATTGTGTCGGTGAGATATTCACACAGTATGGTAATTTTGTTGGTGACATATTCACACAGATCGGTAATTGTGTTGGTGAGGTATTCACACAGTAAGGTAATTGTGTTGCTGAGGTATTCACACAGTACGGTAATTGTGTTGGTGACATATTAACACGGTACCGTAATTGTGTTGGTGAGGTATTCACACAGTACGGTAATTGTGTGGGTGATGTATTCACACAGTACGGTAATTGTCTGGTTGAGATATTCACACAGTACGGTAATTGTGTGGGTGAGATATTCACACAGTACGGTAATTGTGTGCGTGAGTTACTCACACAGTACGGTAATTGTGTCGGTGAGATATTCACACAGTACGGTAATTGTGTTGGTCAGATATTCGCACAGTATGGTAATTGTGTTGGTGAGATATTCACACACGACTGTAATTGTTTTGGTGAGATATTCACACAGTACGGTAATTGTTTGAGTGAGATATTCACACAGTACGGTAATTGTGTGGGTGAGATATTCACACAGTACGGTAATTGTGTTGGTGAGATATTCACACAGTACGGTAATTGTTTGGGTGAGATATTCACACAGTACGGTAATTGTGTGGGTGAGATATTCACACAGTATGCTAATTGTGTGGGTGAGATATTCACACAGTACGGTAATTGTGCGGGTGAGATATTAACACAGTACGGTAATTGTGTTGGTTAGATATTCATACAGGACGCTAATTGAGTTGATGAGATATTCACACAGGACGTTAATTGTGTTGGTTAGATATTCACACAGTACGGTAATTGTGTGGGTGAGATATTCACACAGGACCGTAATTGTGTTGGCGAGAGATTCACACAGTACGGTAATTGTGTTGGTGAGATATTCGCACAGTATGGTAATTGTGTTGGTGAGATATTCACACAGGACTATAATTGTTTTGGTGAGATATTCACACAGTACTGTAAATGTGTGAGTGAGATATTCACTCAGTACGGTAATTGTGTGGGTGAGATATTCTCACAGTATGCTAATTGTGTCGGTGAGATATTCACACAGTACGGTAATTGTGTTGGTGACATATTCACACAGTTCGGTAATTGTGTTGGTGAGGTTTTCACCCAGTACGGTAATTGTGTTGGTGAGGTATTCACACAGTACGGTAATTGTGTTGGTGAGGTATTCACACAGTACGCTAATTTTGTGGGTGAGATAGTCACACAGTACGGTAATTGTGTGCGTCAGTTCTTCACACAGTACGGTAATTGTGTCGGTGAGATATTCACAGAGCACGGTAATTGTGTTGGTGAGATATTCGCACAGTATGGTTATTGTGTTGGTGAGATATTCACACAGGACTGTAATTGTTTTGGTGAGAGATTCACACAGTACGGTAATTGTGTGGGTGAGATATTCACACAGTACGGTAATTGTGCGGGTGAGATATTCACACAGTACGGTAATTGTGCGGGTGAGATATTAACACAGTACTGTAATTGCGTGGGTGAGATATTCACACTGTACGGTAATTGTGTGGGTCAGATATTCACACAGTACGGTAATTGTGTGGATGAGATATTCACACAGTACGGTAATTGTGTGGGTGAGATATTAACACAGTACGGTAATTTTGTGGGTCAGATATTCACACAGTACGGAAATTGTGTGGGAGAGATATTTACACAGTACGGTAATTGTGTGGGCGAGATATTCACACAGGACCGTAATTGTGTTGGCGAGAGATTCACACAGTACGGTAATTGTGTTGGTGAGATATTCGCACAGTATGGTAATTGTGTTGGTGAGATATTCACACAGGACTGTAATTGTTTTGGTGAGATATTCACACAATACGGTAATTGTGTGAGTGAGATATTCACACAGTACGGTAATTGTGTGGGTGAGATATTCACACAGTACAGTAATTGTGTGGGTGAGATATTTACACAGTACGGTAATTGTGTGGGTGAGATATTCACACAGGACCGTAATTGTGTTGGCGAGATATTCACACAGTACGGTAATTGTGTTCATGAGATATTAGCACAGTATGGTAATTGTGTTGGTGAGATATTCACACAGGACTGTAATTGTTTTGGTGAGATATTCACACAGTACGGTAATTGTGCTGGTGAGATATTCACACAGTACGTAATTGTGTTGGTGAGATATTCACATATTATGGTAATTGTGTTGGCTGGATATTCACACAGTACGGTAATTGTGTTGGTGAGATATTCGCACAGCACGGTCATTGTGTTCGTGAGATATTCAAACAGTACGGTAATGGTGTTGGTGAGATATGCACACCATACAGTAATTATGTCGGTTAGGTATTCACACAGTACGGTCATTGTGTTGGTGAGATATTGGTGAGATATTCACACAGTACGGTTATTGTGTTGTTGAGATATTCACACTGTATGGTAATTGTGTTAGTGAGATATTCTCGCAGCACAGTAATTGTGTTGGTGAGATATTCACACAGTATGGTAATTGTGTTGGTGAGATATTCACACAGTACGGTAATTGTTTGGGTGAGATATTCACACAGTACGGTAATTGTGTGGGTGAGATATTCACACAGTACGGTAATTGTGTTGGTGAGATATTAACACAGTACGGTAATTGTTTGGGTGAGATATTCACACAGTACGGTAATTGTGTGGGTCAGATATTCACACAGTACGTTAATTGTGTGGGTGAGATATTCACACAGTACGGTAATTGTGTTGGTTAGATATTCATACAGGACGGTAATTGTGTTGGTGAGATATTCAAACAGTACGGTAATTGTGTTGGTGAGATATTCGCACAGTATGGTAATTGTGTTGGTGAGATATTCACACAGGATTGTAATTGTTTTGGTGAGATATTCACACAGTACGGTAATTGTGTGAGTGAGATATTCACACAGTACGGTAATTGTGTGAGTGAGATATTCACACAGTACGATAGTTGTGCGGGTGAGATATTCACACAGTACGGTAATTGTGTGGGTGAGATATTAACAGTACGGGAATTGTGTTGGTGAGATACTCACACAGTACGGTAATTGTGTTGGTGAGGTATTCACACAGTACGGTAATTGTGTTGGTGAGATATTAAAACAGTACGGTAATTGTGTGGGTGAGATATTCACACAGTACGGTAATTGTGTAGGTGAGATATTCACACAGTACGGTAATTGTGTGGGTGTGATATTCACACAGTACAGTAATTGTGTGGTGAGATATTCACACAGTACGGTAATTGTGTGCGTGAGATATTCTCACAGTACGTTAATTGTGTCAGTGAGATATTCACACAGTATGGTAATTTTGTTGGTGACATATTCACACAGTTCGGTAATTGTGTTGGTGAGGTATTCACACAGTAAGGTAATTGTGTTGGTGAGGTATTCACCCAGTACGGTAATTGTGTTGGTGAGTTATTCACACAGTACGGTAATTGTGTTGGTGACATATTAACACGGTACGGTAATTGTGTTGGTGAGGTATTCACACAGTACGGTAATTGTGTGGGTGATGTATTCACACAGTACGGTAATTGTGTGGTTGAGATATTCACACAGTACGGTAATTGTGTGGGTGAGATATTCACACAGTACGGTAATTGTGTGCGTGAGTTACTCACACAGTACAGTAATTGTGTCGGTGAGATATTCACACAGTACGGTAATTGTGTTGGTCAGATATTCGCACAGTATGGTAATTGTGTTGGTGAGATATTCACACACGACTGTAATTGTTTTGGTGAGATATTCACACAGTACGGTAATTGTTTGAGTGAGATATTCACACAGTACGGTAATTGTGTGGGTGAGATATTCACACAGTACGGTAATTGTGTTGGTGAGATATTCACACAGTACGGTAATTGTTTGGGTGAGATATTCACACAGTACGGTAATTGTGTGGGTGAGATATTCACACAGTATGCTAATTGTGTGGGTGAGATATTCACACAGTACGGTAATTGTGCGGGTGAGATATTAACACAGTACGATAATTGTGTTGGTTAGATATTCATACAGGACGCTAATTGAGTTGATGAGATATTCACGCAGGACGTTAATTGTGTTGGTGAGATATTAACACAGTACGGTAATTGTGTGGGTGAGATATTCGCACAGTATGGTAATAGTGTTGGTGAGATATTCACACAGGACTGTAATTGTTTTGGTGAGAGATTCACACAGTACGGTAATTGTGTGGGTGAGATATTCACACAGCACGGTAATTGTTTGGGTGAGATATTCACACAGTACGGTAATTGTGCGGGTGAGATATTAACACAGTACGGTAATTGTGTGGGTGAGATATTAACACAGTACGGTAATTGTGTTGGTTAGATATTCATACAGGACCGTAATTGTGTTGGCGGGATATTCACACAGTACGGTAATTGTGTTCGTGAGATATTAGCACAGTATGGTAATTGTGTTGGTGAGATATTCACACAGGACTGTAATTGTTTTGGTGAGATATTCACACAGTACGGTAATTGTGCTGGTGAGATATTCACACAGTACGTAATTATGTTGGTGAGATATTCACATATTATGGTAATTGTGTTGGTGAGATATTCACACAGTACGGTAATTGTGTTGGTGAGATATTCGCACAGCACGGTCATTGTGTTCGTGAGATATTCAAACAGTACGGTAATTGTGTTGGTGAGATATGCACACCATACAGTAATTATGTCGGTTAGGTATTCACACAGTACGGTCATTGTGTTGGTGAGATATTGGTGAGATATTCACACAGTACGGTTATTGCGTTGTTGAGATATTCACACTGTATGGTAATTGTGTTAGTGAGATATTCACGCAGCACAGTAATTGTGTTGGTGAGATATTCACACAGTACGGTAATTGTGTGGGTGAGATATTCACACAGTACGGTAATTGTGTGGGTGAGATATTAACACAGTACGGTAATTGTGTGGGTGAGATATTCACACAGTACGGTAATTGTGTGGGTCAGATATTCACACAGTACGGTAAATGTGTGGGTGAGATATTCACACAGTACGGTAATTGTGTTGGTTAGATATTCATACAGGACGGTAATTGTGTTGGTGAGATATTCAAACAGTACGGTAATTGTGTTGGTGATATATTCGCACAGTATGGTAATTGTGTTGGTGAGATATTCACACAGGACTGTAATTGTTTTGGTGAGATATTCACACAGTACGGTAATTGTGTGAGTGAGATATTCACACAGTACGATAGTTGTGTGGGTGAGATATTCACACAGTACGGTAATTGTGTGGGTGAGATATTCACACAGTACGGGAATTGTGTTGGTGAGATACTCACACAGTAAGGTAATTGTGTTGGTGAGGTATTCACACAGTACGGTAATTGTGTTGGTGAGATATTCACACAGTATGGTAATTGTGTGCATGAGATATTCACACAGAATGGTAATTGTGTCGGTGAGATATTCACACAGTACGGTAATTGTGTTGGTGACATATTCACACAGTTCGATAATTGTGTTGGTGAGGTATTCACACAGTACGGTAATTGTGTTGGTGACATATTCACACAGTACGGTAATTGTGTTGGTGAGGTATTCACACAGTAAGGTAATTGTGCTGGTGAGATATTCACACAGTACGTAATTGTGTTGGTGAGATATTCACATATTATGGTAATTGTGTTGGTGAGATATTCACACAGTACGGTAATTGTGTTGGTGAGATATTCGCACATCACGGTCATTGTGTTCGTGAGATATTCAAACAGTACGGTAATTGTGTTGGTGAGATATGCACACCATACAGTAATTATGTCGGTTAGGTATTCATACAGTACGGTCATTGTGTTGGTGAGATATTGGTGAGATATTCACACAGTACGGTTATTGTGTTGTTGAGATATTCACACTGTATGGTAAATGTGTTAGTGAGATAATCACGCAGCACAGTAATTGTGTTGGTGAGATATTCACAAAGTACGGTAATTGTGTTGGTGAGATATTCACAAAGTACGGTAATTGTTTGGGTGAGATATGCACACAGTACGGTAATTATGTGGGTGAGATATTCACACAGTACGGTAATTGTGTGAGCGAGATATTCACACACTGCGGTAATTGGGCGGGCGAGATATTAACACAGTACGGTAATTGTGTGGGAGAGATATTCACACAGTACGGTAATTGTGTGGGTCAGATATTCACACAGTACGGTAATTGTGTGGGTGAGATATTCACACAGTATGCTAATTGTGTGGGTGAGATATTCACACAGAACGGTAATTGTGCGGGTGAGATATTAACACAGTACGGTAATTGTGTTGGTTAGATATTCATACAGGACGCTAATTGAGTTGATGAGATATTCACACAGGACGTTAATTGTGTTGGTGAGATATTAACACAGTACGGTAATTGTGTGGGTGAGATATTCACACAGTACGGTAATTGTGTGGGTGAGATATTCACACAGGACCGTTATTGTGTTGGCGAGAGATTCACACAGTACGGTAATTGTGTTGGTGAGATATTCGCACAGTATGGTAATTGTGTTGGTGAGATATTCACACAGGACTATAATTGTTTTGGTGAGATATTCACACAGTACGGTAAATGTGTGAGTGAGATATTCAATCAGTACGGTAATTGTGTGGGTGAGATATTCTCACAGTATGCTAATTGTGTCGGTGAGATATTCACACAGTACGGTAATTGTGTTGGTGACATATTCACCCAGTACGGTAATTGTGTTGGTGAGGTATTCACACAGTACGGTAATTGTGTTGGTGAGGTATTCACACAGTACGCTAATTTTGTGGGTGAGATAGTCACACATTACGGTAATTGTGTGCGTCAGTTCTTCACACAGTACGGTAATTGTGTCGGTGAGATATTCAAACAGTAAGGTAATTGTGTTGGTGAGGTATTCACACAGTACGGTAATTGTGTTGGTGAGATATTAACACAGTACGGTAATTGCGTGGGTGAGATATTCACACAGTACGGTAATTGTGTGGGTCAGATATTCACACAGTATGGTAATTGCGTGGGTGAGATATTCACACAGTACGGTAATTGTGTTGGTTAGATATTCATACAGGACGGTAATTGTGTTGGTGAGATATTCACACAGTACGGTAATTGTGTTGGTGATATATTCGCACAGTATGGTAATTGTGTTGGTGAGATATTCACACTGGACTGTAATTGTTTTGGTGAGATATTCACAGAGTATGGTAATTGTGTGAGTGAGATATTCACACAGTACGGTAATTGTGTGGGTGAGATATTCACACAGTACGGGAATTGTGTTGGTGAGATACTCACACAGTATGGTAACTGTGTTGGCGAGGTATTCACACTGCACAGTAATTGTGTTGGTGAGATATTCAAACAGTACGGTAATTGTGTGGGTGAGATATTCACACAGCACGGTTATTGTGTAGGTGAGATATTCACACAGTACGGTAATTGTGTGGGTGTCATATTCACACAGTACAGTAATTGTGTGGTGAGATATTCACGCAATACGGTGATTGTGTGCGTGAGATATCCTCACAGTACGGTAACTATGTCGGTGAGATATTCACACAGTACGGTTATTTTGTTGGTGACATATTCACACAGTTCGGTAATTGTGTTGGTGAGGTATTCACACAGTACGGTAATTGTGTGGGTGAGTTATTCATAGAGTACGGTAATTGTGTTGGTGAGATATTCACACAGGACTATAATTGTTTTGGTGAGATATTCACACAGTACGGTAAATGTGTGAGTGAGATATTCAATCAGTACGGTAATTGTGTGGGTGAGATATTCTCACAGTATGCTAATTGTGTCGGTGAGATATTCACACAGTACGGTAATTGTGTTGGTGACATATTCACCCAGTATGGTAATTGTGTTGGTGAGGTATTCACACAGTACGGTAATTGTGTTGGTGAGGTATTCACACAGCACTGTCATTGTGTTCGTGAGATATTCAAACAGTACGGTAATTGTGTTGGTGAGATATGCACACCATACAGTAATTATGTCGGTTCGGTATTCATACAGTACGGTCATTGTGTTGGTGAGATATTCGCACAGTATGGTAATTGTGTTGGTGAGATATTCACACAGGACTATAATTGTTTTGGTGAGATATTCACACAGTACGGTAAATGTGTGAGTGAGATATTCAATCAGTACGGTAATTGTGTGGGTGAGATATTCTCACAGTATGCTAATTGTGTCGGTGAGATATTCACACAGTACGGTAATTGTGTTGGTGACATATTCACCCAGTACGGTAATTGTGTTGGTGAGGTATTCACACAGTACGGTAATTGTGTTGGTGAGGTATTCACACAGTACGCTAATTTTGTGGGTGAGATAGTCACACAGTACGGTAATTGTGTGCGTCAGTTCTTCACACAGTACGGTAATTGTGTCGGTGAGATATTCAAACAGTAAGGTAATTGTGTTGGTGAGGTATTCACACAGTACGGTAATTGTGTTGGTGAGATATTAACACAGTACGGTAATTGCGTGGGTGAGATATTCACACAGTACGGTAATTGTGTGGGTCAGATATTCACACAGTATGGTAATTGCGTGGGTGAGATATTCACACAGTACGGTAATTGTGTTGGTTAGATATTCATACAGGACGGTAATTGTGTTGGTGAGATATTCACACAGTACGGTAATTGTGTTGGTGATATATTCGCACAGTATGGTAATTGTGTTGGTGAGATATTCACACAGGACTGTAATTGTTTTGGTGAGATATTCACAGAGTATGGTAATTGAGTGAGTGAGATATTCACACAGTACGGTAATTGTGTGGGTGAGATATTCACACAGTACGGGAATTGTGTTGGTGAGATACTCACACAGTATGGTAACTGTGTTGGCGAGGTATTCACACTGCACAGTAATTGTGTTGGTGAGATATTCAAACAGTACGGTAATTGTGTGGGTGAGATATTCACACAGCACGGTAATTGTGTAGGTGAGATATTCACACAGTACGGTAATTGTGTGGGTGTCATATTCACACAGTACAGTAATTGTGTGGTGAGATATTCACGCAATACGGTAATTGTGTGCGTGAGATATCCTCACAGTACGGTAACTATGTCGGTGAGATATTCACACAGTACGGTTATTTTGTTGGTGACATATTCACACAGTTCGGTAATTGTGTTGGTGAGGTATTCACACAGTACGGTAATTGTGTGGGTGAGTTATTCATAGAGTACGGTAATTGTGTTGGTGAGATATTCACACAGGACTATAATTGTTTTGGTGAGATATTCACACAGTACGGTAAATGTGTGAGTGAGATATTCAATCAGTACGGTAATTGTGTGGGTGAGATATTCTCACAGTATGCTAATTGTGTCGGTGAGATATTCACACAGTACGGTAATTGTGTTGGTGACATATTCACCCAGTACGGTAATTGTGTTGCTGAGGTATTCACACAGTACGGTAATTGTGTTGGTGAGGTATTCACACAGTACGCTAATTTTGTGGGTGAGATAGTCACACAGTACGGTAATTGTGTGCGTCAGTTCTTCACACAGTACGGTAATTGTGTCGGTGAGATATTCAAACAGTAAGGTAATTGTGTTGGTGAGGTATTCACACAGTACGGTAATTGTGTTGGTGAGATATTAACACAGTACGGTAATTGCGTGGGTGAGATATTCACACAGTACGGTAATTGTGTGGGTCAGATATTCACACAGTATGGTAATTGCGTGGGTGAGATATTCACACAGTACGGTAATTGTGTTGGTTAGATATTCATACAGGACGGTAATTGTGTTGGTGAGATATTCACACAGTACGGTAATTGTGTTGGTGATATATTCGCACAGTATGGTAATTGTGTTGGTGAGATATTCACACAGGACTGTAATTGTTTTGGTGAGATATTCACAGAGTATGGTAATTGTGTGAGTGAGATATTCACACAGTACGGTAATTGTGTGGGTGAGATATTCACACAGTACGGGAATTGTGTTGGTGAGATACTCACACAGTATGGTAACTGTGTTGGCGAGGTATTCACACTGCACAGTAATTGTGTTGGTGAGATATTCAAACAGTACGGTAATTGTGTGGGTGAGATATTCACACAGCACGGTTATTGTGTAGGTGAGATATTCACACAGTACGGTAATTGTGTGGGTGTCATATTCACACAGTACAGTAATTGTGTGGTGAGATATTCACGCAATACGGTAATTGTGTGCGTGAGATATCCTCACAGTACGGTAACTATGTCGGTGAGATATTCACACAGTACGGTTATTTTGTTGGTGACATATTCACACAGTTCGGTAATTGTGTTGGTGAGGTATTCACACAGTACGGTAATTGTGTGGGTGAGTTATTCATAGAGTACGGTAATTGTGTTGGTGACATATTAACACAGTACGGTAATTGTGTTGGTGAGGTATTCACACAGCACGGTAATTGTGTGGGTGAGATATTCACACATTACGGTAATTGTGTGGGTGAGATATTCACACAGTACGGTAATTGTGTTGGTGAGATATTCACACAGTACGGTAATTTTGTGCGTGAGTTACTCACACAGTACGGTAATTGTGTCGGTGAGATATTCACACAGTACGGTTATTTTGTTGGTGACATATTCACACAGTTCGGTAATTGTGTTGGTGAGGTATTCACACAGTACGGTAATTGTGTGGGTGAGTTATTCATAGAGTACGGTAATTGTGTTGGTGACATATTAACACAGTACGGTAATTGTGTTGGTGAGGTATTCACACAGTACGGTAACTGTGTGGGTGAGATATTCACACATTACGGTAATTGTGTGGGTGAGATATTCACACAGTACGGTAATTGTGTTGGTGAGATATTCACACAGTACGGTAATTTTGTGCGTGAGTTACTCACACAGTACGGTAATTGTGTCGGTGAGATATTCACACAGTACGGTAACTGTGTTGCTCAGATATTCGCACAGTATGGTAATTGTGTTGGTGAGATATTCACACACGACTGTAATTGTTTTGGTGACATATTCACAGAGCACGGTAATTGTTTCAGTGAGATATTCACACAGTACGGTAATTGTGTCGGTGAGATAATCACACAGTACGGTAATTGTGTTGGTGAGATATTCACAAAGTACGGTAATTGTTTGGGTGAGATATTCACACAGTACGGTAATTGTGTGGGTGAGATATTCACACAGTATGCTAATTGTGTGGGTGAGATATTCACACAGTACGGTAATTGTGCGGGTGAGATATTAACACAGTACGGTAATTGTGTTGGTTAGATATTCATACAGGACGCTAATTGAGTTGATGAGATATTCACACAGGACGGTAATTGTGTTGGTGAGATATTCACACAGTACGGTAATTGTGTGGGTGAGATATTCACACAGTACAGTAATTGTGTGGTGAGATATTTACACAGTACGGTAATTGTGTGGGTGAGATATTCACACAGGACCGTAATTGTGTTGGCGAGATATTCACACAGTACGGTAATTGTGTTCATGAGATATTAGCACAGTATGGTAATTGTGTTGGTGAGATATTCACACAGGACTGTAATTGTTTTGGTGAGATATTCACACAGTACGGTAATTGTGCTGGTGAGATATTCACACAGAACGTAATTGTGTTGGTGAGATATTCACATATTATGGTAATTGTGTTGGCTAGATATTCACACTGTACGGTAAATGTGTTGGTGAGATATTCGCACAGCACGGTCATTGTGTTCGTGAGATATTCAAACAGTACGGTAATGGTTTTGGTGAGATATGCACACCATACAGTAATTATGTCGGTTAGGTATTCACACAGTACGGTCATTGTGTTGGTGAGATATTGGTGAGATATTCACACAGTACGGTTATTGTGTTGTTGAGATATTCACACTGTATGGTAATTGTGTTAGTGAGATATTCACGCAGCACAGTAATTGTGTTGGTGAGATATTCACACAGTATGGTAATTGTGTTGGTGAGATATTCACACAGTACGGTAATTGTGTGGGTGAGATATTCACACAGTACGGTAATTGTGTGGGTCAGATATTCACACAGTACGTTAATTGTGTGGGTGAGATATTCACACAGTACGGTAATTGTGTTGGTTAGATATTCATACAGGACGGTAATTGTGTTGGTGAGATATTCGCACAGTATGGTAATTGTGTTGGTGAGATATTCACACAGGACTGTAATTGTTTTGGTGAGATATTCACACAGTACGGTAATTGTGTGAGTGAGATATTCACACAGTACGGTAATTGTGTGAGTGAGATATTCACACAGTACGATAGTTGTGCGGGTGAGATATTCACACAGTACGGTAATTGTGTGGGTGAGATATTAACAGTACGGGAATTGTGTTGGTGAGATACTCACACAGTACGGTAATTGTGTTGGTGAGGTATTCACACAGTACGGTAATTGAGTTGGTGAGATATTAAAACAGTACGGTAATTGTGTGGGTGAGATATTCACACAGTACGGTAATTGTGTAGGTGAGATATTCACACAGTACGGTAATTGTGTGGGTGTGATATTCACACAGTACAGTAATTGTGTGGTGAGATATTCACACAGTACGGTAATTGTGTGCGTGAGATATTCTCACAGTACTTTAATTGTGTCGGTGAGATATTCACACAGTATGGTAATTTTGTTGGTGACATATTCACACAGTTCGGTAATTGTGTTGGTGAGGTATTCACACAGTAAGGTAATTGTGTTGGTGAGGTATTCACCCAGTACGGTAATTGTGTTGGTGACATATTAACACGGTACGGTAATTGTGTTGGTGAGGTATTCACACAGTACGGTAATTGTGTGGGTGATGTATTCACACAGTACGGTAATTGTGTGGTTGAGATATTCACACAGTACGGTAATTGTGTGGGTGAGATATTCACACAGTACGGTAATTGTGTGCGTGAGTTACTCACACAGTACGGTAATTGTGTCGGTGAGATATTCACACAGTACGGTAATTGTGTTGGTCAGATATTCGCACAGTATGGTAATTGTGTTGGTGAGATATTCACACACGACTGTAATTGTTTTGGTGAGATATTCACACAGTACGGTAATTGTTTGAGTGAGATATTCACACAGTACGGTAATTGTGTGGGTGAGATATTCACACAGTACGGTAATTGTTTGGGTGAGATATTCACACAGTACGGTAATTGTGTGGGTGAGATATTCACACAGTATGCTAATTGTGTGGGTGAGATATTCACACAGTACGGTAATTGTGCGGGTGAGTTATTAACACAGTACGGTAATTGTGTTGGTTAGATATTCATACAGGACGCTAATTGAGTTGATGAGATATTCACACAGGACGTTAATTGTGTTGGTGAGATATTAACACAGTACGGTAATTGTGTGGGTGAGATATTCACACAATACGGTAATTGTGTTGGTTAGATATTCACACAGTACGGTAATTGTGTGGGTGAGATATTCACACAGGACCGTAATTGTGTTGGCGAGAGATTCACACAGTACGGTAATTGTGTTGGTGAGATATTCGCACAGTATGGTAATTGTGTTGGTGAGATATTCACACAGGACTATAATTGTTTTGGTGAGATATTCACACAGTACTGTAAATGTGTGAGTGAGATATTCACTCAGTACGGTAATTGTGTGGGTGAGATATTCTCACAGTATGCTAATTGTGTCGGTGAGATATTCACACAGTACGGTAATTGTGTTGGTGACATATTCACACAGTTCGGTAATTGTGTTGGTGAGGTTTTCACCCAGTACGGTAATTGTGTTGGTGAGGTATTCACACAGTACGGTAATTGTGTTGGTGAGGTATTCACACAGTACGCTAATTTTGTGGGTGAGATAGTCACACAGTACGGTAATTGTGTGCGGCAGTACTTCACACAGTACGGTAATTGTGTCGGTGAGATATTCACACAGTACGGTAATTGTGTGCGTGAGTTACTCACACAGTACGGTAATTGTGTCGGTGAGATATTCACACAGTACGGTAATTGTGTTGGTCAGATATTCGCACAGTATGGTAATTGTGTTGGTGAGATATTCACACACGACTGTAATTGTTTTGGTGAGATATTCACACAGTACGGTAATTGTTTGAGTGAGATATTCACACAGTACGGTAATTGTGTGGGTGAGATATTCACACAGTACGGTAGTTGTGTTGGTGAGATATTCACACAGTACGGTAATTGTTTGGGTGAGATATTCACACAGTACGGTAATTGTGTGGGTGAGATATTCACACAGTATGCTAATTGTGTGGGTGAGATATTCACACAGTACGGTAATTGTGCGGGTGTGTTATTAACACAGTACGGTAATTGTGTTGGTTAGATATTCATACAGGACGCTAATTGAGTTGATGAGATATTCACACAGGACGTTAATTGTGTTGGTGAGATATTAACACAGTACGGTAATTGTGTGGGTGAGATATTCACACAATACGGTAATTGTGTTGGTTAGATATTCACACAGTACGGTAATTGTGTGGGTGAGATATTCACACAGGACCGTAATTGTGTTGGCGAGAGATTCACACAGTACGGTAATTGTGTTGGTGAGATATTCGCACAGTATGGTAATTGTGTTGGTGAGATATTCACACAGGACTATAATTGTTTTGGTGAGATATTCACACAGTACTGTAAATGTGTGAGTGAGATATTCACTCAGTACGGTAATTGTGTGGGTGAGATATTCTCACAGTATGCTAATTGTGTCGGTGAGATATTCACACAGTACGGTAATTGTGTTGGTGACATATTCACACAGTTCGGTAATTGTGTTGGTGAGGTTTTCACCCAGTACGGTAATTGTGTTGGTGAGGTATTCACACAGTACGGTAATTGTGTTGGTGAGGTATTCACACAGTACGCTAATTTTGTGGGTGAGATAGTCACACAGTACGGTAATTGTGTGCGTCAGTTCTTCACACAGTACGGTAATTGTGTCGGTGAGATATTCACAGAGCACGGTAATTGTGTTGGTGAGATATTCGCACAGTATGGTTATTGTGTTGGTGAGATATTCAAACAGGACTGTAATTGTTTTGGTGAGAGATTCACACAGTACGGTAATTGTGTGGGTGAGATATTCACACAGTACGGTAATTGTCCGGGTGAGATATTCACACAGTACGGTAATTGTGCGTGTGAGATATTAACACAGTACTGTAATTGCGTGGGTGAGATATTCACACAGTACGGTAATTGTGTGGGTCAGATATTCACACAGTACGGTAATTGTGTGGATGAGATATTCACACAGTACGGTAATTGTGTGGGTGAGATATTAACACAGTACGGTAATTTTGTGGGTCAGATATTCACACAGTACGGTAATTGTGTGGGTGAGATATTTACACAGTACGGTAATTGTGTGGGCGAGATATTCACACAGGACCGTAATTGTGTTGGCGAGAGATTCACACAGTACGGTAATTGTGTTGGTGAGATATTCGCACAGTATGGTAATTGTGTTGGTGAGATATTCTCACAGGACTGTAATTGTTTTGGTGAGATATTCACACAATACGGTAATTGTGTGAGTGAGATATTCACTCAGTACGGTAATTGTGTGGGTGAGATATTCACACAGTACAGTAATTGTGTGGGTGAGATATTTACTCAGTACGGTAATTGTGTGGGTGAGATATTCACACAGGACCGTAATTGTGTTGGCGAGATATTCACACAGTACGGTAATTGTGTTCATGAGATATTAGCACAGTATGGTAATTGTGTTGGTGAGATATTCACACAGGACTGTAATTGTTTTGGTGAGATATTCACACAGTACGGTAATTGTGCTGGTGAGATATTCACACAGTACGTAATTGTGTTGGTGAGATATTCACATATTATGGTAATTGTGTTGGCTAGATATTCACACAGTACGGTAATTGTGTTGGTGAGATATTCGCACAGCACGGTCATTGTGTTTGTGAGATATTCAAACAGTACGGTAATGGTGTTGGTGAGATATGCACACCATACAGTAATTATGTCGGTTAGGTATTCACACAGTACGGTCATTGTGTTGGTGAGATATTGGTGAGATATTCACACAGTACGGTTATTGTGTTGTTGAGATATTCACACTGTATGGTAATTGTGTTAGTGAGATATTCTCGCAGCACAGTAATTGTGTTGGTGAGATATTCACACAGTACGGTAATTGTTTGGGTGAGATATTCACACAGTACGGTAATTGTGTGGGTGAGATATTCACACAGTACGGTAATTGTGTTGGTGAGATATTAACACAGTACGGTAATTGTGTGGGTGAGATATTCACACAGTACGGTAATTGTGTGGGTCAGATATTCACACAGTACGTTAATTGTGTGGGTGAGATATTCACACAGTACGGTAATTGTGTTGGTTAGATATTCATACAGGACGGTAATTGTGTTGGTGAGATATTCAAACAGTACGGTAATTGTGTTGGTGAGATATTCGCACAGTATGGTAATTGTGTTGGTGAGATATTCACACAGGACTGTAATTGTTTTGGTGAGATATTCACACAGTACGGTAATTGTGTGAGTGAGATATTCACACAGTACGGTAATTGTGTGAGTGAGATATTCACACAGTACGATAGTTGTGCGGGTGAGATATTCACACAGTACGGTAATTGTGTGGGTGAGATATTAACAGTACGGGAATTGTGTTGGTGAGATACTCACACAGTACGGTAATTGTGTTGGTGAGGTATTCACACAGTACGGTAATTGTGTTGGTGAGATATTAAAACAGTACTGTAATTGTGTGGGTGAGATATTCACACAGTACGGTAATTGTGTAGGTGAGATATTCACACAGTACGGTAATTGTGTGGGTGTGATATTCACACAGTACAGTAATTGTGTGGTGAGATATTCACACAGTACGTTAATTGTGTCGGTGAGATATTCACACAGTATGTTAATTTTGTTGGTGACATGTTCACACAGTTCGGTAATTGTGTTGGTGAGGTATTCACACAGTAAGGTAATTGTGTTGGTGAGGTATTCACCCAGTACGGTAATTGTGTTGGTGAGTTATTCACACAGTACGGTAATTGTGTTGGTGACATATTAACATGGTACGGTAATTGTGTTGGTGAGGTATTCACACAGTACGGTAATTGTGTGGGTGATGTATTCACACAGTACGGTAATTGTGTGGGTGAGATATTCACACAGTACGGTAATTGTGTGCGTGAGTTACTCACACAGTACGGTAATTGTGTCGGTGAGATATTCACACAGTACGGTAATTGTGTTGGTCAGATATTCGCACAGTATGGTAATTGTGTTGGTGAGATATTCACACACGACTGTAATTGTTTTGGTGAGATATTCACACAGTACGGTAATTGTTTGAGTGAGATATTCACACAGTACAGTAATTGTGTGGGTGAGATATTCACACAGTACGGTAATTGTGTTGGTGAGATATTCACACAGTACGGTAATTGTTTGGGTGAGATATTCACACAGTACGGTAATTGTGTGGGTGAGATATTCACACAGTATGCTAATTGTGTGGGTGAGATATTCACACAGTACGGTAATTGTGCGGGTGAGATATTAAGACAGTACGATAATTGTGTTGGTTAAATATTCATACAGGACGCTAATTGAGTTGATGAGATATTCACGCAGGACGTTAATTGTGTTGGTGAGATATTAACACAGTACGGTAATTGTGTGGGTGAGATATTAACACAGTACGGTAATTGTGTGGGTGAGATATTCACACAGTACGGTAATTGTGTGGGTGAGATATTCACACAGTACGGTAATTGTGCGGGTGAGATATTAACACAGTACGATAATTGTGTTGGTTAGATATTCATACAGGACGCTAATTGAGTTGATGAGATATTCACGCAGGACGTTAATTGTGTTGGTGAGATATTAACACAGTACGGTAATTGTGTGGGTGAGATATTCACACAGTACGGTAATTGTGTGGGTGAGATATTCACACAGTACGGTAATTGTGTGGGTGAGATATTCACACAGGACCGTAATTGTGTTGGCGAGAGATTCACACAGTACGGTAATTGTGTTGGTGAGATATTCGCACAGTATGGTAATTGTGTTGGTGAGATATTCACACAGGACTATAATTGTTTTGGTGAGATATTCACACAGTACGGTAAATGTGTGAGTGAGATATTCACTCAGTACGGTAATTGTGTGGGTGAGATATTCTCACAGTATGCTAATTGTGTCGGTGAGATATTCACACAGTATGGTAATTGTGTTGGTGACATATTCACACAGTTCGGTAATTGTGTTGGTGAGGTATTCACCCAGTACGGTAATTGTGTTGGTGAGGTATTCACACAGTACGGTAATTGTGTTGGTGAGGTATTCACAAAGTACGGTAATTGTGTCGGTGAGATATTCACAGAGAACGGTAATTGTGTTGGTGAGATATTCGCACAGTATGGTTATTGTGTTGGTGAGATATTCACACAGGACTGTAATTGTTTTGGTGAGAGATTCACACAGTACGGTAATTGTGTGGGTGAGATATTCACACAGTACGGTAATTGTGCGGGTGAGATATTCACACAGTACGGTAATTGTGCGGGTGAGATATTAACACAGTACTGTAATTGCGTGGGTGAGATATTCACACAGTACAGTAATTGTGTGGGTCAGATATTCACACAGTACGGTAATTGTGTGGATGAGATATTCACACAGTACGGTAATTGTGTGGGTGAGATATTAACACAGTACGGTAATTGTGTGGGTGAGATATTTACACAGTACGGTAATTGTGTGGGCGAGATATTCACACAGGACCGTAATTGTGTTGGCGAGAGATTCACACAGTACGGTAATTGTGTTGCTGGGATATTCGCACAGTATGGTAATTGTGTTGGTGAGATATTCACACAGGACTGTAATTGTTTTGGTGAGATATTCATACAATACGGTAATTGTGTGAGTGAGATATTCACACAGTACGTTAATTGTGTGGGTGAGATATTCTCACAGTATGCTAATTTTGTCGGTGAGATATTCACACAGTACGGTAATTGTGTTGGTGACATATTCACACAGTTCGGTAATTGTGTTGGTGAGGTATTCACACAGTTCGGTAATTGTGTTGGTGAGGTATTCACACAGCACGGTAATTGTGTTGGTGAGGTATTCACACAGTACGGTAATTGTGTTGGTGAGGTATTCACACAGTACGGTATTTGTGTTGGTGAGGTATTCACACAGTACGGTAATTGTGTGGGTGAGATAGTCACACAGTACGGTAATTGTATGCGTGAGTTCTTCACACAGTACGGTAATTGTGTCGGTGAGATATTCACAGAGTACGGTAATTGTGTTGGTGAGATATTCGCACAGTATGGTAATAGTGTTGGTGAGATATTCACACTGGACTGTAATTGTTTTGGTGAGAGATTCACACAGTACGGTAATTGTGTGGGTGAGATATTCACACAGTACGGTAATTGTTTGGGTGAGATATTCACACAGTACGGTAATTGTGCGGGTGAGATATTAACACAGAACGGTAATTGTGTGGGTGAGATATTCACACAGTACGGTAATTGTGCGGGTGAGATATTAACACAGTACGGTAATTGTGTGGGTGAGATATTCACACAGTACGGTAATTGTGTGGGTGAGATATTCACACAGTACGGTAATTGTGTTGGTTAGATATTCATACAGGACGGTAATTGTGTTGGTGAGATATTCGCACAGTATGGTAATTGTGTTGGTGAGATATTCACACAGGACTGTAATTGTTTTGGTGAGATATTCACACAGTACGGTAATTGTGTGAGTGAGATATTCACACAGTACGGTAATTGTGTGAGTGAGATATTCACACAGTACGATAGTTGTGCGGGTGAGATATTCACACAGTACGGTAATTGTGTGGGTGAGATATTAACAGTACGGGAATTGTGTTGGTGAGATACTCACACAGTACGGTAATTGTGTTGGTGAGGTATTCACACAGTACGGTAATTGAGTTGGTGAGATATTAAAACAGTACGGTAATTGTGTGGGTGAGATATTCACACAGTACGGTAATTGTGTAGGTGAGATATTCACACAGTACGGTAATTGTGTGGGTGTGATATTCACACAGTACAGTAATTGTGTGGTGAGATATTCACACAGTACGGTAATTGTGTGCGTGAGATATTCTCACAGTACGTTAATTGTGTCGGTGAGATATTCACACAGTATGGTAATTTTGTTGGTGACATATTCACACAGTTCGGTAATTGTGTTGGTGAGGTATTCACACAGTAAGGTAATTGTGTTGGTGAGGTATTCACCCAGTACGGTAATTGTGTTGGTGACATATTAACACGGTACGGTAATTGTGTTGGTGAGGTATTCACACAGTATGGTAATTGTGTGGGTGATGTATTCACACAGTACGGTAATTGTGTGGTTGAGATATTCACACAGTACGGTAATTGTGTGGGTGAGATATTCACACAGTACGGTAATTGTGTGCGTGAGTTACTCACACAGTACGGTAATTGTGTCGGTGAGATATTCACACAGTACGGTAATTGTGTTGGTCAGATATTCGCACAGTATGGTAATTGTGTTGGTGAGATATTCACACACGACTGTAATTGTTTTGGTGAGATATTCACACAGTACGGTAATTGTTTGAGTGAGATATTCACACAGTACGGTAATTGTGTGGGTGAGATATTCACACAGTACGGTAATTGTGTTGGTGAGATATTCACACAGTACGGTAATTGTTTGGGTGAGATATTCACACAGTACGGTAATTGTGTGGGTGAGATATTCACACAGTATGCTAATTGTGTGGGTGAGATATTCACACAGTACGGTAATTGTGCGGGTGAGTTATTAACACAGTACGGTAATTGTGTTGGTTAGATATTCATACAGGACGCTAATTGAGTTGATGAGATATTCACACAGGACGTTAATTGTGTTGGTGAGATATTAACACAGTACGGTAATTGTGTGGGTGAGATATTCACACAATACGGTAATTGTGTTGGTTAGATATTCACACAGTACGGTAATTGTGTGGGTGAGATATTCACACAGGACCGTAATTGTGTTGGCGAGAGATTCACACAGTACGGTAATTGTGTTGGTGAGATATTCGCACAGTATGGTAATTGTGTTGGTGAGATATTCACACAGGACTATAATTGTTTTGGTGAGATATTCACACAGTACTGTAAATGTGTGAGTGAGATATTCACACAGTACGGTAATTGTGTGGGTGAGATATTCACACAGTACGGTAATTGTGTGGGTGAGATATTCACACAGTACGGTAATTGTGTTGGTGAGATATTCACACAGTACGGTAATTGTGTTGGTGACATATTCACTCAGTACGGTAATTGTGTGGGTGAGATATTCTCACAGTATGCTAATTGTGTCGGTGAGATATTCACACAGTACGGTAATTGTGTTGGTGACATATTCACACAGTTCGGTAATTGTGTTGGTGAGGTTTTCACCCAGTACGGTAATTGTGTTGGTGAGGTATTCACACAGTACGGTAATTGTGTTGGTGAGGTATTCACACAGTACGCTAATTTTGTGGGTGAGATAGTCACACAGTACGGTAATTGTGTGCGTCAGTTCTTCACACAGTACGGTAATTGTGTCGGTGAGATATTCACAGAGCACGGTAATTGTGTTGGTGAGATATTCGCACAGTATGGTTATTGTGTTGGTGAGATATTCACACAGGACTGTAATTGTTTTGGTGAGAGATTCACACAGTACGGTAATTGTGTGGGTGAGATATTCACACAGTACGGTAATTGTGCGGGTGAGATATTCACACAGTACGGTAATTGTGCGGGTGAGATATTAACACAGTACTGTAATTGCGTGGGTGAGATATTCACACAGTACGGTAATTGTGTGGGTCAGATATTCACACAGTACGGTAATTGTGTGGATGAGATATTCACACAGTACGGTAATTGTGTGGGTGAGATATTAACACAGTACGGTAATTTTGTGCGTCAGATATTCACACAGTACGGTAATTGTGTGGGTGAGATATTTACACAGTACGGTAATTGTGTGGGCGAGATATTCACACAGGACCGTAATTGTGTTGGCGAGAGATTCACACAGTACGGTAATTGTGTTGGTGAGATATTCGCACAGTATGGTAATTGTGTTGGTGAGATATTCACACAGGACTGTAATTGTTTTGGTGAGATATTCACACAATACGGTAATTGTGTGAGTGAGATATTCACACAGTACGGTAATTGTGTGGGTGAGATATTCACACAGTACAGTAATTGTGTGGGTGAGATATTTACACAGTACGGTAATTGTGTGGGTGAGATATTCACACAGGACCGTAATTGTGTTGGCGAGATATTCACACAATACGGTAATTGTGTTCATGAGATATTAGCACAGTATGGTAATTGTGTTGGTGAGATATTCACACAGGACTGTAATTGTTTTGGTGAGATATTCACACAATACGGTAATTGTGTGAGTGAGATATTCACACAGTACGGTAATTGTGTGGGTGAGATATTCACACAGTACAGTAATTGTGTGGGTGAGATATTTACACAGTACGGTAATTGTGTGGGTGAGATATTCACACAGGACCGTAATTGTGTTGGCGAGATATTCACACAGTACGGTAATTGTGTTCATGAGATATTAGCACAGTATGGTAATTGTGTTGGTGAGATATTCACACAGGACTGTAATTGTTTTGGTGAGATATTCACACAGTACGGTAATTGTGCTGGTGAGATATTCACACAGTACGTAATTGTGTTGGTGAGATATTCACATATTATGGTAATTGTGTTGGCTAGATATTCACACAGTACGGTAATTGTGTTGGTGAGATATTCGCACAGCACGGTCATTGTGTTCGTGAGATATTCAAACAGTACGGTAATGGTGTTGGTGAGATATGCACACCATACAGTAATTATGTCGGTTAGGTATTCACACAGTACGGTCATTGTGTTGGTGAGATATTGGTGAGATATTCACACAGTACGGTTATTGTGTTGTTGAGATATTCACACTGTATGGTAATTGTGTTAGTGAGATATTCTCGCAGCACAGTAATTGTGTTGGTGAGATATTCACACAGTATGGTAATTGTGTTGGTGAGATATTCACACAGTACGGTAATTGTTTGGGTGAGATATTCACACAGTACGGTAATTGTGTGGGTCAGATATTCACACAGTACGTTAATTGTGTGGGTGAGATATTCACACAGTACGGTAATTGTGTTGGTTAGATATTCATACAGGACGGTAATTGTGTTGGTGAGATATTCAAACAGTACGGTAATTGTGTTGGTGAGATATTCGCACAGTATGGTAATTGTGTTGGTGAGATATTCACACAGGACTGTAATTGTTTTGGTGAGATATTCACACAGTACGGTAATTGTGTGAGTGAGATATTCACACAGTACGGTAATTGTGTGAGTGAGATATTCACACAGTACGATAGTTGTGCGGGTGAGATATTCACACAGTACGGTAATTGTGTGGGTGAGATATTAACAGTACGGGAATTGTGTTGGTGAGATACTCACACAGTACGGTAATTGTGTTGGTGAGGTATTCACACAGTACGGTAATTGTGTTGGTGAGATATTAAAACAGTACGGTTATTGTGTGGGTGAGATATTCACACAGTACGGTAATTGTGTAGGTGAGATATTCACACAGTACGGTAATTGTGTGGGTGTGATATTCACACAGTACAGTAATTGTGTGGTGAGATATTCACACAGTACGTTAATTGTGTCGGTGAGATATTCACACAGTATGTTAATTTTGTTGGTGACATGTTCACACAGTTCGGTAATTGTGTTGGTGAGGTATTCACACAGTAAGGTAATTGTGTTGGTGAGGTATTCACCCAGTACGGTAATTGTGTTGGTGAGTTATTCACACAGTACGGTAATTGTGTTGGTGACATATTAACACGGTACGGTAATTGTGTTGGTGAGGTATTCACACAGTACGGTAATTGTGTGGGTGATGTATTCACACAGTACGGTAATTGTGTGGTTGAGATATTCACACAGTACGGTAATTGTGTGGGTGAGATATTCACACAGTACGGTAATTGTGTGCGTGAGTTACTCACACAGTACGGTAATTGTGTCGGTGAGATATTCACACAGTACGGTAATTGTGTTGGTCAGATATTCGCACAGTATGGTAATTGTGTTGGTGAGATATTCACACACGACTGTAATTGTTTTGGTGAGATATTCACACAGTACGGTAATTGTTTGAGTGAGATATTCACACAGTACAGTAATTGTGTGGGTGAGATATTCACACAGTACGGTAATTGTGTTGGTGAGATATTCACACAGTACGGTAATTGTTTGGGTGAGATATTCACACAGTACGGTAATTGTGTGGGTGAGATATTCACACAGTACGGTAATTGTGTGGGTGAGATATTCACACAGTACGGTAATTGTGCGGGTGAGATATTAACACAGTACGATAATTGTGTTGGTTAGATATTCATTCAGGACGCTAATTGAGTTGATGAGATATTCACGCAGGACGTTAATTGTGTTGGTGAGATATTAACACAGTACGGTAATTGTGTGGGTGAGATATTCACACAGTACGGTAATTGTGTGGGTGAGATATTCACACAGTACGGTAATTGTGTGGGTGAGATATTCACACAGTACGGTAATTGTGTGGGTGAGATATTCACACAGGACCGTAATTGTGTTGGCGAAAGATTCACACAGTACGGTAATTGTGTTGGTGAGATATTCGCACAGTATGGTAAATGTGTTGGTGAGATATTCACACAGGACTATAATTGTTTTGGTGAGATATTCACACAGTACGGTAAATGTGTGAGTGAGATATTCACTCAGTACGGTAATTGTGTGGGTGAGATATTCTCACAGTATGGTAATTGTGTTGGTGACATATTCACACAGTTCGGTAATTGTGTTGGTGAGGTATTCACCCAGTACGGTAATTGTGTTGGTGAGGTATTCACACAGTACGGTAATTGTGTTGGTGAGGTATTCACAAAGTACGGTAATTGTGTCGGTGAGATATTCACAGAGCACGGTAATTGTGTTGGTGAGATATTCACACAGTATGGTTATTGTGTTGGTGAGATATTCACACAGGACTGTAATTGTTTTGGTGAGAGATTCACACAGTACGGTAATTGTGTGGGTGAGATATTCACACAGTACGGTAATTGTGCGGGTGAGATATTCACACAGTACGGTAATTGTGCGGGTGAGATATTAACACAGTACTGTAATTGCGTGGGTGAGATATTCACACAGTACAGTAATTGTGTGGGTCAGATATTCACATAGTACGGTAATTGTGTGGATGAGATATTCACACAGTACGGTAATTGTGTGGGTGAGATATTAACACAGTACGGTAATTGTGTGGGTGAGATATTCACACAGTACGGTAATTGTGTGGGTGAGATATTTACACAGTACGGTAATTGTGTGGGCGAGATATTCACACAGGACCGTAATTGTGTTGGCGAGAGATTCACACAGTACGGTAATTGTGTTGGTGAGATATTCGCACAGTATGGTAATTGTGTTGGTGAGATATTCACACAGGACTGTAATTGTTTTGGTGAGATACTCATACAATACGGTAATTGTGTGAGTGAGATATTCACACAGTACGTTAATTGTGTGGGTGAGATATTCTCACAGTATGCTAATTGTGTCGGTGAGATATTCACACAGTACGGTAATTGTGTTGGTGACATATTCACACAGTTCGGTAATTGTGTTGGTGAGGTATTCACACAGCACGGTAATTGTGTTGGTGAGGTATTCACACAGTACGGTAATTGTGTTGGTGAGGTATTCACACAGTACGGTATTTGTGTTGGTGAGGTATTCACACAGTACGGTAATTGTGTGGGTGAGATAGTCACACAGTACGGTAATTGTATGCGTGAGTTCTTCACACAGTACGGTAATTGTGTCGGTGAGATATTCACAGAGTACGGTAATTGTGTTGGTGAGATATTCGCACAGTATGGTAATAGTGTTGCTGAGATATTCACACTGGACTGTAATTGTTTTGGTGAGAGATTCACACAGTACGGTAATTGTGTGGGTGAGATATTCACACAGTACGGTAATTGTTTGGGTGAGATATTCACACAGTACGGTAATTGTGCGGGTGAGATATTAACACAGTACGGTAATTGTGTGGGTGAGATATTCACACAGTACGGTAATTGTGCGGGTGAGATATTAACACAGTACGGTAATTGTGTTGGTTAGATATTCATACAGGATGCTAATTGAGTTGATGAGATATTCACACAGGACGTTAATTGTGTTGGTGAGATATTAACACACTACGGTAATTGTGTGGGTGAGATATTCACACAGTACGGTAATTGTGTGGGTGAGATATTTACACACTACGGAAATTGTGTGGGTGAGATATTCACACAGGACCGTAATTGTGTTGGCGAGAGATTCACACAGTACGGAAATTGTGTTGGTGAGATATTCGTACAGTATGGTAATTGTGTTGGTGAGATATTCACACATGACTATAATTGTTTTGGTGAGATATTCACACAGTACGGTAAATGTGTGAGTGAGATATTCACTCAGTACGGTAATTGTGTGGGTGAGATATTCTCACAGTATGCTAATTGTGTCGGTGAGATATTCACACAGTACGGTAATTGTGTTGGTGAGGTATTCACCCAGTACGGTAATTGTGTTGGTGAGGTATTCACACAGTATGGTAATTGTGTTGGTGAGGTATTCACACAGTACGCTAATTTTGTGGGTGAGATAGTCACACAGTACGGTAATTGTGTGCGTCAGTTCTTCACACAGTACGGTAATTGTGTCGGTGAGATATTCACAGAGCACGGTAATTGTGTTGGTGAGATATTCGCACATTATGGTTATTGTGTTGGTGAGATATTCACACAGGACTGTAATTGTTTTGGTGAGAGATTCACACAGTACGGTAATTGTGTGAGTGAGATATTCACACAGTACGGTAATTGTGCGGGTGAGATATTCACACAGTACGGTAATTGTGCGGGTGAGATATTAACACATTACTGTAATTGTGTGGGTGAGATATTCACACAGTACGATAATTGTGTGGGTCAGATATTCACACAGTACGGTAATTGTGTGGATGAGATATTCACACAGTACGGTAATTGTGTGGGTGAGATATTAACACAGTACGGTAATTGTGTGGGTGAGATATTCACACAGTACGGTAATTGTGTGGGTGAGATATTTACACAGTACGGTAATTGTGTGGGCGAGATATTCACACAGGACCGTAATTGTGTTGGCGAGAGATTCACACAGTACGGTAATTGTGTTGGTGAGATATTCGCACAGTATGGTAATTGTGTTGGTGAGATATTCACACAGTACAGTAATTGTGTCGGTGAGATATTCACACAATACGGTAATTGTGTGAGTGAGATATTCACACAGTACGTTAATTGTGTGGGTGAGATATTCTCACAGTATGCTAATTGTGTCGGTGAGATATTCACACAGTACGGTAATTGTGTTGGTGACATATTCACACAGTTCGGTAATTGTGTTGGTGAGGTATTCACACAGCACGGTAATTGTGTTGGTGAGGTATTCACACAGTACGGTAATTGTGTTGGTGAGGTATTCACACAGTACGGTATTTGTGTTGGTGAGGTATTCACACAGTACGGTAATTGTGTTGGTGAGATAGTCACACAGTACGGTAATTGTATGCGTGAGTTCTTCACACAGTACGGTAATTGTGTCGGTGAGATATTCACAGAGTACGGTAATTGTGTTGGTGAGATATTCGCACAGTATGGTAATAGTGTTGGTGAGATATTCACACAGGACTGTAATTGTTTTGGTGAGAGATTCACACAGTACGGTAATTGTGTGGGTGAGATATTCACACAGTACGGTAATTGTTTGGGTGTGATATTCACACAGTACGGTAATTGTGCGGGTGAGATATTAACACAGTACGGTAATTGTGTGGGTGAGATATTCACACAGTACCGTAATTGTGTGGGTCAGATATTCACACAGTACGGTAATTGTGTGGATGAGATATTCACACAGTACAGTAATTGTGTTGGTTAGATATTCATACAGGACGGTTATTGTGTTGGTGAGATATTCAAACAGTACGGTAATTGTGTTGGTGAGATATTCGCACAGTATTGTAATTGTGTTGGTGAGATATTCACACAGGACTGTAATTGTTTTGGTGAGATATTCACACAGTACGGTAATTGTGTGTGAGATATTCACACAGTACGGTAATTGTGTGGGTGAGATATTCACACAGTATGGTAATTGTGTGGGTGAGATATTCACACAGTACGGGAATTGAGTTGGTGAGATACTCACACAGTACGGTAATTGTGTGGGTGAGATATTCACACAGTACGGTAATTGTGCGGGTGAGATATTAACACAGTACGGTAATTGTGTGGGTGAGATATTCACACAGTACGGTAATTGTGTGGGTCAGATATTCACGAAGTACGGTAATTGTGTGGGTGAGATATTCACACAGTACAGTAATTGTGTGGGTGAGATATTCACACAGTACGGTAATTGTGTGCGTGAGATATTCTCACAGTACAGTAATTGAGTCGGTGAGATATTCACACAGCACGGTAATTGTGTGCGTGAGTTAGTCAAACAGTACGGTAATTGTGTCGGTGAGATATTCACACAGTACGGTAATTGTGTTGGTCAGATATTCACACAGTATGGTAATTGTGTTGATGAGATATTCACACAGGACTATAATTGTTTTGGTGAGATATTCACACAGTACGGTAATTGTTTGAGTGAGATATTCACACAGTACGGTAATTGTGTGGGTGAGATATTCACACAGTACGGTAATTGTGTGGGTGAGATATCCACACAGTACGGTAATTGTGTTGGTGAGAAATTCACACAGTACGGTAATTGTGTTGGTGAGATATTCACACGGTACGGTAATTGTGTTGGTGAGATATTCACACGGTAGAGCAATTGTGTGGGTGAGATATTCACACGGTACGGTAATTGTGTGGGTGAGATATTCACACAGTACGGTAATTGTGTTGGTGAGATATTCACACAGTATGGTAATTGTGTGCATGAGATATTCACACAGAATGGTAATTGTGTCGGTGAGATATTCACACAGTACGGTAATTGTGTTGGTGACATATTCACACAGTTCGGTAATTGTGTTGGTGAGGTATTCACACAGTACGGTAATTGTGTTGGTGACATATTCACACAGTACGGTAATTGTGTTGGTGAGGTATTCACACAGTAAGGTAATTGTGCTGGTGAGATATTCACACAGTACGTAATTGTGTTGGTGAGATATTCACATATTATGGTAATTGTGTTGGTGAGATATTCACACAGTACTGTAATTGTGTTGGTGAGATATTCGCACAGCACGGTCATTGTGTTCGTGAGATATTCAAACAATACGGTAATTGTGTTGGTGAGATATGCACACCATACAGTAATTATGTCGGTTAGGTATTCATACAGTACGGTCATTGTGTTGGTGAGATATTGGTGAGATATTCACACAGTACGGTTATTGTGTTGTTGAGATATTCACACTGTATGGTAATTGTGTTAGTGAGATAATCACGCAGTACAGTAATTGTGTTGGTGAGATATTCACACAGTACGGTAATTGTGTTGGTGAGATATTCACACAGTACGGTAATTGTTTGGGTGAGATATGCACACAGTACGGTAATTGTGTGGGTGAGATATTCACACAGTACGGTAATTGTGTGAGCGAGATATTCACACACTGCGGTAATTGTGCGGGCGAGATGTTAACACAGTACGGTAATTGTGTGGGTGAGATATTCACACAGTACGGTAATTGTGTGGGTCAGATATTCACACAGTACGGTAATTGTGTGGGTGAGATGTTCACACAGTACGGTAATTGTGTTGGTGAGATATTCACACAGTACGGTAATTGTTTGGGTGAGATATTCACCCAGTACGGTAATTGTGTGGGTGAGATATTCACACAGTATGCTAATTGTGTGGGTGAGATATTCACACAGTACGGTAATTGTGCGGGTGAGATATTAACACAGTACGGTAATTGTGTTGGTTAGATATTCATACAGGACGCTAATTGAGTTGATGAGATATTCACACAGGACGGTAATTGTGTGGGTGAGATATTCACACAGTACGGTAATTGTGTGGGTGAGATATTCACACAATACGGTAATTGTGTGGGTGAGATATTTACACAGTACGGTAATTGTGTGGGTGAGATATTCACACATGACCGTAATTGTGTTGGCGAGATATTCACACAGTACGGTAATTGTGTTCGTGAGATATTAGCACAGTATGGTAATTGTGTTGGTGAGATATTCACACAGGACTGTAATTGTTTTGGTGAGATATTCACACAGTACGGTAATTGTGCTGGTGAGATATTCACACAGTACGTAATTGTGTTGGTGAGATATTCACATATTATGGTAATTGTGTTGGTGAGATATTCACACAGTACGGTAATTGTGTTGGTGAGATATTCGCACAGCACGATCAATGTGTTCGTGAGATATTCAAACAGTACGGTAATTGTGTTGGTGAGATATGCACACCATACAGTAATTATGTCGGTTAGGTATTCATACAGTACGGTCATTGTGTTGGTGAGATATTCGCAAAGTAAGGTAATTGTGTTGGTGAGATATTCACACAGGACTGTAATTGTTTTGGTGAGATATTCACACAGTACGGTAATTGTGTTGGCGAGGTATTCACACTGTACGGTAATTGTGTTGGTGAGATATTCACACAGTCCGGTAATTGTGTGGGTGAGATATTCACACAGTACGGGAATTGTGTGAGTGAGATATTCACACAGTACGGTAATTGTGTGGGTGAGATATTCACACAGTACGGTAATTGTGTGGGTGAGATACTCACACAGTACGGTAATTGTGTGGGTGAGATATTCACACTGTACGGTAATTGTGTTGGTGAGATATTAACACAGTACCGTAATTGTGTGGGTGAGATATTCACACAGTACGGAAATTGTGTGGGTCAGATATTCACACAGTACGGTAATTGTGTGGGCGAGATATTCACACAGTATGGTAATTGTGTTGGTTAGATATTCATACAGGACGGTAATTGTGTTGGTGAGATATTCAAACAGTGCGGTAATTGTGTTGGTGAGATATTCGCACAGTATGGTAATTGTGTTGGTGAGATATTCACACAGGACTGTAATTGTTTTGGTGAGATATTCACACAGTACGGTAATTGTGTGAGTGAGATATTCACACAGTACGGTAATTGTGTGGGTGAGATATTCACACAGTACGGTAATTGTGTGGGTGAGATATTCACACAGTACGGGAATTGTGTTGGTGAGATACTCACACAGTACGGTAATTGTGATGGTGAGGTATTCACCCAGTACGGTAATTGTGTTGGTGTGTTATTCACACAGTACGGTAATTGTGTTGGTGACATATTAACACAGTACGGTAATTGTGTTGGTGAGGTATTCACACAGTACGGTAATTGTGTGGGTGATATATTCACACAGTACGGTAATTGTGTGGGTGAGATATTCACACAGTACGGTAATTGTGTGGGTGAGATATTCACACAGTACGTTAATTGTGTGCGTGAGTTACTCACACAGTACGGTAATTGTGTCGGTGAGATATTCACACAGTACGGTAATTGTGTTGGTCAGATATTCGCACAGTATGGTAATTGTGTTGGTGAGATATTCACACACGACTGTAATTGTTTTGGTGAGATATTCACACAGTACGGTAATTGTTTGAGTGAGATATTCACAAAGTACGGTAATTGTGTGGGTGAGATATTCACACAGTACGGTAATTGTGTTGGTGAGATATTCACACAGTACGGTAATTGTTTGGGTGAGATATTCACACAGTACGCTAATTGTGTGGGTGAGATATTCACACAGTATGCTAATTGTGTGGGTGAGATATTCACACAGTACGGTAATTGTGCGGGTGAGATATTAACACAGTACGGTAATTGTGTTGGTTAGATATTCATACAGGACGCTAATTGAGTTGATGAGATATTCACACACGACTGTAATTGTTTTGGAGACATATTCACACAGTACGGTAATTGTTTGAGTGAGATATTCACACAGTTCGGTAATTGTGTGGGTGAGATATTCACACAGTACGGTAATTGTGTGGGTGAGATATTCAGACTGTACGTACTTGTGTTGGTGAGATATTCACACAGTAAGGTAATTGTCTTGGCGAGGTATTCACACAGTATGGTAATTGTGTGCATGAGATATTCACACAGAACGGTAAATGTGTCGGTGAGATATTCACACAGTACGGTAATTGTGTTGGTGACATATTCACACAGTTCAGTAATTGTGTTGGTGAGGTATTCACACAGTACGGTAATTGTGTTGGTGAGATATTCACACAGTATGGTAATTGTGTGCATGAGATATTCACACAGAATGGTAATTGTGTCGGTGAGATATTCACACAGTACGGTAATTGTGTTGGTGACATATTCACACAGTTCGGTCATTGTATTGGTGAGGATTTCACACAGTACGGTAATTGTGTTGGTGACATATTCACACAGTACGGTAATTGTGTTGGTGAGGTATTCACACAGTAAGGTAATTGTGCTGGTGAGATATTCACACAGTACGTAATTGTGTTGGTGAGATATTCACATATTATGGTAATTATGTTGGTGAGATATTCACACAGTACTGTAATTGTGTTGGTGAGATATTCGCACAGCACGGTCATTGTGTTCGTGAGATATTCAAGCAGTACGGTAATTGTGTTGGTGAGATATGCACACCATACAGTAATTATGTCGGTTAGGTATTCATACAGTACGGTCATTGTGTTGGTGAGATATTGGTGAGATATTCACACAGTACGGTTATTCTGTTGTTGAGATATTCACACTGTATGGTAATTGTGTTAGTGAGATAATCACGCAGTACAGTAATTGTGTTGGTGAGATATTCACACAGTACGGTAATTGTGTTGGTGAGATATTCACACAGTACGGTAATTGTTTGGGTGAGATATGCACACAGTACGGTAATTGTGTGGGTGAGATATTCACACAGTACGGTAATTGTGTGAGCGAGATATTCACACACTGCGGTAATTGTGCGGGCGAGATGTTAACACAGTACAGTAATTGTGTGGGTGAGATATTCACACAGTACGGTAATTGTGTGGGTCAGATATTCACACAGTACGGTAATTGTGTGGGTGAGATATTCACACAGTACGGTAATTGTGTTGGTTAGATATTCATACAGGACGGTAATTGTGTTGGTGAGATATTCACACAGTACGGTAATTGTGTTGGTGAGATATTCGCACAGTATGGTAATTTTGTTGGTGAGATATTCACACAGGACTGTAATTGTTTTGGTGAGATATTCACAGAGTATGGTAATTGTGTGAGTGAGATATTCACACAGTACGGTAATTGTGTGGGTGAGATATTCGCACAGCACGGGAATTGTGTTGGTGAGATACTCACACAGTACGGTAATTGTGTTGGCGAGGTATTCACACTGTACGGTAATTGTGTTGGTGATATATTCAAACAGTACGGTAATTGTGTTGGTGAGGTATTCACACAGTACGGTAATTTTGTGGGTGAGTTATTCACAGAGTTTGGTAATTGTGTTGGTGACATATTAACACAGTACGGTAATTGTGTTGGTGAGGTATTCACACAGTACGGTAATTGTGTGGGAGAGATATTCACACATTACGGTAATTGTGTGGGTGAGATATTCACACAGTACGGTAATTGTGTTGGTGAGATATTCACTCAGTACGGTAATTTTGTGCGTGAGTTACTCACACAGTACGGTAATTGTGTCGGTGAGATATTCACACAGTACGGTAACTGTGTTGGTCAGATATTCGCACAGTACGGTAATTGTGTTGGTGAGATATTCACACACGACTGTAATTTTTTTGGTGAGATATTCACACAGTACGTTAATTGTTTGAGTGAGATATTCACACAGTACTGTAATTGTGTGGGTGAGATATTCACACAGTACGGTAATTGTTTGGGTGAGATATTCACACAGTACGGTAATTGTGTGGGTGAGATATTCACACAGTATGCTAATTGTGTGGGTGAGATATTCACACAGTACAGTAATTGTGTGGTGAGATATTCACACAGTACGGTAATTGTGTGCGTGAGATATTCTCACAGTACGGTATCTGTGTCGGTGAGATATTCACACAGGACTGTAATTGTTTTGGTGAGATATTCACCCAGTACGGTAATTGTGTGGGTGAGATATTCACACAGTATGCTAATTGTGTGGGTGAGATATTCACACAGTACGGTAATTGTGCGGGTGAGATATTAACACAGTACGGTAATTGTGTTGGTTAGATATTCATACAGGACGCTAATTGAGTTGATGAGATATTCACACAGGACGGTAATTGTGTTGGTGAGATATTCACACAGTATGGTAATTGTGTTTGTGAGATATTCACACAGTACGGTAATTGTGTGGGTGAGATATTTACACAGTACGGTAATTGTGTGGGTGAGATATTCACACAGGACCGTAATTGTGTTGGCGAGATATTCACACAGTACGGTAATTGTGTTGGCGAGGTATTCACACTGTACGGTAATTGTGTTGGTGATATATTCAAACAGTACGGTAATTGTGTTGGTGAGGTATTCACACAGTACGGTAATTTTGTGGGTGAGTTATTCACAGAGTTTGGTAATTGTGTTGGTGACATATTAACACAGTACGGTAATTGTGTTGGTGAGGTATTCACACAGTACGGTAATTGTGTGGGAGAGATATTCACACATTACGGTAATTGTGTGGGTGAGATATTCACACAGTACGGTAATTGTGTTGGTGAGATATTCACTCAGTACGGTAATTTTGTGCGTGAGTTACTCACACAGTACGGTAATTGTGTCGGTGAGATATTCACACAGTACGGTAACTGTGTTGGTCAGATATTCGCACAGTACGGTAATTGTGTTGGTGAGATATTCACACACGACTGTAATTTTTTTGGTGAGATATTCACACAGTACGTTAATTGTTTGAGTGAGATATTCACACAGTACTGTAATTGTGTGGGTGAGATATTCACACAGTACGGTAATTGTTTGGGTGAGATATTCACACAGTACGGTAATTGTGTGGGTGAGATATTCACACAGTATGCTAATTGTGTGGGTGAGATATTCACACAGTACAGTAATTGTGTGGTGAGATATTCACACAGTACGGTAATTGTGTGCGTGAGATATTCTCACAGTACGGTATCTGTGTCGGTGAGATATTCACACAGGACTGTAATTGTTTTGGTGAGATATTCACCCAGTACGGTAATTGTGTGGGTGAGATATTCACACAGTATGCTAATTGTGTGGGTGAGATATTCACACAGTACGGTAATTGTGCGGGTGAGATATTAACACAGTACGGTAATTGTGTTGGTTAGATATTCATACAGGACGCTAATTGAGTTGATGAGATATTCACACAGGACGGTAATTGTGTTGGTGAGATATTCACACAGTATGGTAATTGTGTTTGTGAGATATTCACACAGTACGGTAATTGTGTGGGTGAGATATTTACACAGTACGGTAATTGTGTGGGTGAGATATTCACACAGGACCGTAATTGTGTTGGCGAGATATTCACACAGTACGGTAATTGTGTTCGTGAGATATTAGCACAGTATGGTAATTGTGTTGGTGAGATATTCACACAGGACTGTAATTGTTTTGGTGAGATATTCACACAGTACGGTAATTGTGCTGGTGAGATATTCACACAGTACGTAATTGTGTTGGTGAGATATTCACATATTATGGTAATTGTGTTGGTGAGATATTCACACAGTACGGAAATTGTGTTGGTGAGATATTCGAACAGCACGGTCATTGTGTTCGTGAGATATTCAAACAGTACGGTAATTGTGTTGGTGAGATATGCACACCATACAGTAATTATGTCGGTTCGGTATTCATACAGTACGGTCATTGTGTTGGTGAGATATTTGCACAGTATGGTAATTGTGTTGGTGAGATATTCACACAGGACTGTAATTGTTTTGGTGAGATATTCACACAGTACGGTAATTGTGTGAGTGAGATATTCACACAGTACGGTAATTGTGTGGGTGAGATATTCACACAGTACGGTAATTGTGTGGGTGAGATATTCACACAGTACGGGAATTGTGTTGGTGAGATACTCACTCAGTACGGTAATTGTGTGGGTGAGATATTCACTCTGTACGGTAATTGTGCGGGTGAGATATTATCGCAGTACGGTAATTGTGTGGGTGAGATATTCACACAGTACGGAAGTTGTGTGGGTCAGATATTCACACAGTACGGTAATTGTGTGGGTGAGATATTCACACAGTACGGTAATTGTGTTGGTTAGATATTCATACAGGACGGTAATTGTGTTGGTGAGATATTCAAACAGTACGGTAATTGTGTTGGTGAGATATTCGCACAGTATGGTAATTGTGATGGTGAGATATTCACACAGGACTGTAATTGTTTTGGTGAGATATTCACACAGTACGGTAATTGTGTTAGTGAGATATTCACAGAGTACGGTAATTGTGTGGGTGAGATATTCACACAGTACGGTAATTGTGTGGGTGAGATATTCACACAGTACGGGAATTGTGTTGGTGAGATACTCACACAGTACGGTAATTGTGTTGGTGAGGTATTCACCCAGTACGGTAATTGTGTTGGTGAGTTAGTCACACAGTACGGTAATTGTGTTGGTGACACATTAACACAGTACGGTAATTGTGTTGGTGAGGTATTCACACAGTACAGTAATTGTGTGGGTAATATATTCACACAGTACGGTAATTGTGTGGGTGAGATATTCACACAGTACGGTAATTGTGTGGGTGAGATATTCACACAGTACGGTAATTGTGTTGGTCAGATATTCGCACAGTATGGTAATTGTGTTGGTGAGATATTCACACACGACTGTAATTGTTTTGGTGAGATATTCACACAGTACGGTAATTGTTTGAGTGAGATATTCACACAGTACGGTAATTGTGTGGGTGAGATATTCACCCAGTACGGTAATTGTGTTGGTGAGATATTCACACAGTACGGTAATTGTTTGGGTGAGATATTCACACAGTACGCTAATTGTGTGGGTGAGATATTCACACAGTATGCTAATTGTGTGGGTGAGATATTCACACAGTACGGTAAATGTGCGGGTGAGATATTAACACAGTACGGTAATTGTGTTGGTTGGATATTCATACAGGACGCTAATTGAGTTGATGAGATATTCACACACGACTGTAATTGTTTTGGTGACATATTCACACAGTACGGTAATTGTTTGAGTGAGATATTCACGCAGTTCGGTAATTGTGTGGGTGAGATATTCACACAGTACGGTAATTGTGTGGGTGAGATATTCAGACTGTACGTACTTGTGTTGGTGAGATATTCACACAGTAAGGTAATTGTCTTGGCGAGGTATTCACACAGTATGGTAATTGTGTGCATGAGATATTCACACAGAACGGTAAATGTGTCGGTGAGATATTCACACAGTACGGTAATTGTGTTGGTGACATATTCACACAGTTCAGTAATTGTGTTGGTGAGGTATTCACACAGTACGGTAATTGTGTTGGTGACATATTCACACAGTACGGTAATTGTGTTGGTGATGTATTCACACAGTACGGTAATTGTGTTGGTTAGATATTCAGGCAGGACGGTCATTGAGTTGATGAGATATTCACACAGGACGGTAAATGTGTTGGTGAGATGTTCGCACAGTATGGTCATTGTGTTGGTGAGATGTTCGCACAGTATGGTAATTGTGTTGGTGAGATATTCACACAGGACGGTAATTGTGTTGGTGAGATGTTCGCACAATACGTTAATTGTGGGGGTCAGATAGTCACGCATTACGGTAATTGTGTGGGTGAGATATTCACACGGTACGGTAATTGTGTTGGTGAGATATTCACACAGTACGGTAATTGTGTGCAGGAGATATTCACACAGAACGGTAATTGTGTCGGTGAGATATTCACACATTGCGGAAATTGTGTGGGTGACATATTCACACAGTTCGGTAATTGTGTTGGTGAGGTATTCACACAGTACGGTAATTGTGTTGGTGACGTATTCACACAGTACGGTAATTGTGTTGGTGAGGTATTCACACAGTACGGTAATTGTGTTGGTGAGCTATTCACACAGTACAGTAATTGTGTGGGTGAGATATTCACACAGTACGGTAATTGTGTTGGTGACATATTCACGCAGTACGGTAATTGTGTTGGTGAGGTATTCACACAGGACGGTAATTGTGTTGGTGACATATTCACACAGTGCGGTAATTGTGTTGGTGAGGTATTCACACAGTACGGTAATTGTGTTGGTGAGGTATTCACACAGTATTGTAATTGTGTTGGTGACATATTCACACAGTACGGTAATTGTGTTGGTGAGATATTCACACAGTATGGTAATTGTGTTGGTGATGTATTCACACAGTACGGTAATTGTGTTGGTGAGATATTCACAAAGTACGGTAATAGTGTGGGTGAGATATTCACACAGTATGGTAATTGTGTGGGTCAGATATTCACACAGTACGGTAATTGTGTTGGTGAGATATTCACTCAGTCCGGTAATTGTGTTGGTGTGATTTTCACACAGTACGGTAATTGTGTTGGTGAGATATTCACACAGTACGGTAATTGTGTTGGTGAGGTATTCACACCGTACGGTAATTGTGTGGGTGAGATATTCACACAGTACGTTAATTGTGTCGGTGAGATATTCACACAGTACGGTAATTGTGTCGGTGAGATATTCACACAGTACGGTAATTGTGTCGGTGAGATATTCACACAGTACGGAAATTTTGTTGGTGACATATTCACACAGTACGGTAATTTTGTGGGTGAGATATTCACAGAGTACGGTAATTGTGTTGGAGAGATATTCACACATTACGGTAATTCTGTTGGTGAGGTATTCACACAGTACAGTAATTGTGTTGGTGAGATATTCACACAGTACGGTAATTGTGTTGGTGAGATATTCACACAGTACGGTAATTGTGTGGGTGAGGTATTCACACAGTAAGGTAATTTTGTTGGTGTGATATTCACACAGTACGGTAATTGTGTGGGTGAGATATTCACACAGTCAGTAATTGTGTTGCTGAGATATTCATACATGACGGTAATTGTGTTGGTGAGATATTCACACAGTACTGTAATTGTGTTGGTGAGATATTCGCACAGTATGGTTATTGTGTTGGTGAGATATTCATACAGGACAGTAATTTTGTTGGTGAGATATTCACACAGTACGGTAATTGTGTGGGTGAGATATTCACACAGTACGGTAATTGTGTTGGTGAGATACTCACACATTACGGTAATTCTGTTGGTGAGGTATTCACACAGTACAGTAATTGTGTTGGTGAGATATTCACACAGTACGGTAATTGTGTTGGTGAGATATTCACACAGTACGGTAATTGTGTGGGTGAGGTATTCACACAGTAAGGTAATTTTGTTGGTGTGATATTCACACAGTACGGTAATTGTGTGGGTGAGATATTCACACAGTCAGTAATTGTGTTGCTGAGATATTCATACATGACGGTAATTGTGTTGGTGAGGTATTCACTCAGTACGGTAATTGTGTTGGTGTGGTATTCACACTCTATGGTAAATGTGTTGCTGTGATATTCACACAGTACAGTTATTTGTTGGTGAGATAGTCACACAGTACGGTAATTGTGTTGGTGAGGTATTCACACCGTACGGTAATTGTGTCGGTAATTTATTCACACAGTTTGGTAATTGTGTTGGTGAGATATTCACACTGTACCGTAATTGTGTTGGTGAGATATTACTGAGATATTCACACACTACGGTAATTTTGTAGGTGAGATATTCACACAGTACGGTAATTGTGTAGGTGAGATATTCACACAGTACGGTAATTGTGTGGGTGAGATATTCACACAGTACGGTAATTGTGTGGGTGATATATTCACACAGTACAGTAATTGTGTGGGTGAAATATTCAAACAGTATGGCAATTGTGTGGGTGAGATATTCACACAGTACGGTAATTGTGTTGGTGAGATATTCACACAGTACGGTAATTGTGTTGGTTAGATATTCAGGCAGGACGGTCATTGAGTTGATGAGATATTCACACAGGACGGTAATTGTGTTGGTGGGATGTTCGCACAGTATGGTAATTGTGTTGGTGAGATATTCACACAGTACGGTAAACGTGTGGTTGAGATATTCACACAGTTCAGTAATTGTGTGGGTGAGATATTCACAGAGTACGGTAATTGTGTGGGTGAGATATTCACACAGTACGGTAATTGTGTGGGTGAGATATTCACACAGTACGGTAATTGTATTGGTAAGATATGCACACAGTACGGTAATTGTGTTGGTGACATATTCACAGAGTAAGGTACTTGTGTTGGTGAGGTATTCACACAGTACGGTAATTGTGTTGGTGAGGTATTCACACAGTACGGTAATTGTGTTGGTGGCATATTCACACAGTACGGTAATTGTGTTGGTGAGGTATTCACACAGTACGGAAATTGTGTTGGTGAGATATTCAAACAATACGGTAATTGTGTTGGTGAGATATTCACACAGTACGGTAATTGTGTGGGTGAGATATTCACACAGTACGGTAATTGTGTTGCTGTGCTATTCACACTCTATGGTAAATGTGTTGGTTTGATATTCACACAGTATGGTAATTGTGTTGGTGAGATATTCACACAGTACGGTAATTGTGTGGGTGAGGTATTCACACCGTACGGTAATTGTGTCGGTAATTTATTCACACAGTTTGGTAATTGTGTTGGTGAGATATTCACACTGTACCGTAATTGTGTTGGTGAGATATTACTGAGATATTCACACACTACGGTAATTTTGTAGGTGAGATATTCACACAGTACGGTAATTGTGTAGGTGAGATATTCACACAGTACGGTAATTGTGTGGGAGAGATATTCACACAGTACGGTAATTGTGTGGGTGATATATTCACACAGTACAGTAATTGTGTGGGTGAAATATTCAAACAGTATGGCAATTGTGTGGGTGAGATATTCACACAGTACGGTAATTGTGTTGGTGAGATATTCACACAGTACGGTAATTGTGTTGGTTAGATATTCAGGCAGGACGGTCATTGAGGTGATGAGATATTCACACAGGACGGTAATTGTGTTGGTGGGATGTTCGCACAGTATGGTAATTGTGTTGGTGAGATATTCACACAGTACGGTAAACGTGTGGTTGAGATATTCACACAGTTCAGTAATTGTGTGGGTGAGATATTCACAGAGTACGGTAATTGTGTGGGTGAGATATTCACACAGTACGGTAATTGTGTGGGTGAGATATTCACACAGTACGGTAATTGTATTGGTAAGATATGCACACAGTACGGTAATTGTGTTGGTGACATATTCACAGAGTAAGGTACTTGTGTTGGTGAGGTATTCACACAGTACGGTAATTGTGTTGGTGAGGTATTCACACAGTACGGTAATTGTGTTGGTGGCATATTCACACAGTACGGTAATTGTGTTGGTGAGGTATTCACACAGTACGGAAATTGTGTTGGTGAGATATTCAAACAATACGGTAATTGTGTTGGTGAGATATTCACACAGTACGGTAATTGTGTGGGGGAGATATTCACACAGTACGGTAATTGTGTTGCTGTGGTATTCACACTCTATGGTAAATGTGTTGGTTTGATATTCACACAGTATGGTAATTGTGTTGGTGAGATATTCACACAGTACGGTAATTGTGTGGGTGAGATATTACACAGTACGGTAATTGTGTGTGTGAGATATTCACACAGTACGGTACTTGTGTGGGTGAGATATTCACACATTACGGTAATTGTGTGGGTGTGATATTCACACAGTACGGTAATTGTGTTGGTGTCATATTCACACAGTACGGTAATTGTGTTGGTGACATATTCACACAGTACGGTAATTGTGTTGGTGAGATACTCACACAGTACGGTAATTGTGTGTGTGAGGTATTCACACAGTACGGTAATTGTGTGGGTGAGATATTCACACATTACGGTAATTGTGTTTGTGAGGTATTCACACAGTACAGTAATTGTGTTGGTGAGATATTCACACAGTACGGAAATTGTGTTTGTGAGATATTCAGATATTCACACAGTACGGTACTTTTGTCGGTGATATATTCACACAGTACGGTAATTGTGTTGGTGACATATTCACACAGTACGGTAATTGTGTTGGTGAGATATTCACACAGTACGGTAAACGTGTGGGTGAGATATTCACACAGTTCGGTAATTGTGTGTGTGAGATATTCACACAGTGCGGTAATTGTGTGGGTGACATATTCACATAGTACGGTAATTGTGTGGGTGAGATATTCCCACAGTACGGTAATTGTGTCGGTGACATATTCACACAGTTTTGTAATTGTGTTGCTAAGGTATGCACACAGTACGGTAATTGTGTCGGTGAGATATTCACACAGTACGGTAATTGTGTTGGTGACATATTCACACAGTTCGGAAATTGTGTTGGTGAGGTATTCACACAGTACGTTAATTGTGTTGGTGACATATTCACACAGTATGGTAATAGTTTTGGTGAGGTTTTAACACAGTACGGTAATTGTGTTGTTGAGGTATTCACACAGTACGGTAATTGTGTTGGTGACATATTCACTCAGTACGGTAATTGTGTTGGTGAGGTATTCACACAGTATGGTAATTGTGTTGGTGAGATATTCAAACAGTACGGTAATTGTGTGGGTGAGATATTCACACAGTACGGTAATTGTGTAGGTGATATATTCACACAGTATGGTAATTGTGTGGGTGAGATATTCACACAGTACGGTAATTGTGTTGCTGTGGTATTCACACTCTTTGGTAAATGTGTTGGTTTCATATTCACACAGTACGGTAATTGTGTTGGTCAGATATTCACACAGTACGGTAATTGTGTGGGTGAGATATTCACACACTACGGTAATTGTGTGGGTGAGATATTCACACAGTACGGTAATTGTGTGGGTGAGATATTCACACAGTACCGTAATTGTGTGGGTGAGATATTCACACAGTACGGTAATTGTGTGGGTGAGATATTCACACAGTACGGTAATTGTGTCGGTGAGATATTCACACAGTACGGTAATTGTGTTGGTGACATATTCACACAGATCGGTAATTGTGTTGGTGACGTATTCATACATTACGGTAATTTTTTGGTGACATATTCACACAGTACGGTAATTGTGTTGGTGAGGTACTCACACAGTACGGGCTATGTGTTGGTGAGGTATTCACACAGTACGGTAATTGTGTTGGTGAGATATTCACACATTACGGTAATTGTGTTGGTGAGGTATTCACACAGTACAATAATTGTGTTGGTGAGATATTCACACAGTACGGTAATTGTGTTGGTGAGATATTCACACAGTAGGGTTATTGTGTGGGTGAGATATTGACACAGTTCGGTAATTGTGTTGTTGAGATATTCACACCGTACGGTAATTGTGTTGGTAAGGTATGCACACAGTACAGTACTTGTGTCGGTGAGATATTCACACAGTGCGGTAATTGTGTTGGTGACATATTCACACATTTCGTTAATTGTTTTGGTGAGCTATTCACACAGTACGTTAATTGTGTTGGTGACATATTCACACAGTACGGTAATTGTGTTGGTGAGGTATTCACACAGTACAGTAATTGTGTTGCTGACATATTCACACAGTACGGTAATTGTGTTGGTGATATATTCACACAGTACGGTAATTGTGTTGGTGAGTTATTCATCAGTACGGTAATTGTGTTGGTGAGTTATTCACACAGTACGGTAATTGTGTTGGTGAGTTATTCACACAGTACGGTAATTGTGTTGGTGAGATATTCACACAGTACGGTAATTGTGTTGGTGAGTTATTCACACAGTACGGTAATTGTGTTGGCGACATATTCACACAGTTCGGAAATTGTGTTGGTGAGGTATTCACACAGTACGTTAATTGTGTTGGTGAGATATTCAAACAGTACGGTAATTGTGTTGGTGACATATTCACACAGTACGGTAATTGTGTTGGTGAGGTATTCACACAGTACGGTAATTGTGTTGGTGAGATATTCAAACAGTACGGTAATTGTGTTGGTGAGGTATTCACACAGTACGGTAATTGTGTTGTTGAGGTATTCACACAGTACGGTAATTGTGTTGGTGACATATTCACACAGTACGGTAATTGTGTTGGTGAGGTATTCACACAGTACGGTAATTGTGTTGGTGACGTATTCACACAGTACGGTAATTGTGTGGGTGAGATATTCACACAGTACGGTAATTGTGTGGGTGAGATATTCACACAGTACGGTAATTGTGTGGGCGAGATATTCACACAGTACGGTAATTGTGTGGTGAGATATTCACACAGTACGGTAATTGTGTGGGTGAGATATTCACACAGTACGGTTATTGTGTTGCTGTGGTATTCACACTCTATGGTAAATGTGTTGGTTTGATATTCACACAGTACGGTAATTGTGTTGGTGAGATATTCACACAGTACGGTAATTGTGTGGGTGAGATTTTCACACAGTACGGTAATTGTGTGGGTGAGATATTCACACAGTACGGTAATTGTGTGGGTGAGATATTCACACAGTACGGTAATTGTGTGGGTGAGATATTCACACAGTACGGTAATTGTCTGCGTGAGATATTCACACAGTACGGTAATTGTGTTGGTGACATATTCACACAGATCGGTAATTGTGTGGGTGATATATTCACACAGTACGGTAATTGTGTGGGTGAGATATTCACACAGTACGGTAATTTTGTGGGTGAGATATTCACACAGTACGGTAATTGTGTTGGTGACATATTCACACAGATCGGTTATTGTGTTGGTGATGTATTCACACATTACGGTAATTGTGTTGGTGACATATTCACACAGTACGGTAATTGTGTTGGTGAGGTACTCACACAGTACGGTCTATGTGTTGGTGAGGTATTCACACAGTACGGTAATTGTGTTGGTGAGATATTCACACATTATGGTAATTGTGTCGGTGAGGTATTCACACAGTACAATAATTCTGTTGGTGAGATATTCACACAGTACGGTAATTGTGTTGGTGAGATATTCACACAGTAGGGTAATTGTGTTGGTGGGGTATTCACACAGTACGGTAATTGTGTTTTTGAGGTATTCACACAGTACGGTAATTGCGTTGGTGAGGTATTCACACAGTACGGTAATTGTGTTGTTGAGGTATTCACACAGTACGGTAATTGTGTGGGTGAGATTTTCACACAGTACGGTAATTGTGTGGGTGAGATATTCACACAGTACGGTAATTGTGTGGGTGAGATATTCACACAGTATGGTAATTGTGTTGGTGACATATTCACACAGTACGGTATTTGTGTTTGTGAGATATTCACACAGCACGGTAAATTGTGTGGGCGAGATATTTACACAGTACGGTAATTATGTGGGTGAGATATTCACACAGTACGGTAATTGTGTGGGTGAGATATTCACACAGTACGGTAATTGTGTGGGTGAGATATTCACTCAGTACGGTAATTGTGTGGGTGAGATATTCACACAGTACGGTAATTGTGTCAGTGAGATCTTCACACAGTACGGTAATTGTGTGGGTGAGATATTCACACAGTACGGTAATTGTGTTGGTGAGATATTCACACAGTACGGTAATTGTGTGGGTGAGATATTCACACAGTACGGTAATTGTGTGGGTGAGATATTCACACAGTACTGTAATTGTGTGGGTGAGATATTCACACATTACGGTAATTGTGTGGGTGAGATATTCACACAGTACGGTAATTGTGTGGGTGAGATATGCACACAGTACGGTAATTGTGTGGGTGAGATATTCACACAGTACGGTAATTGTGTGGGTGAGATATTCACACAGTACGGTAATTGTGTGGGTGAGATATTCACACAGTACGGTAATTGTGTTGGTGAGGTATTCACACAGTACGGTAATTGTGTTGGTGACATATTCACACAGTACGGTAATTGTGTTGGTGAGATATTCACACAGTACGGTAATTGTGTTGGTTAGATATTCAGGCAGGACGGTCATTGAGTTGATGAGATATTCACACAGGACGGTAATTGTGTTGGTGCGATGTTCGCACAGTATGGTCATTGTGTTGGTGAGATGTTCGCACAGTATGGTAATTGTGTTGGTGAGATATTCACACAGGACGGTAATTGTGTTGGTGAGATGTTCGCACAATACGTTAATTGTGGGGGTCAGATAGTCACGCATTACGGTAATTGTGTCGGTGAGATATTCACACATTGCGGAAATTGTGTGGGTGACATATTCACACAGTTCGGTAATTGTGTTGGTGAGGTATTCACACAGTACGGTAATTGTGTTGGTGACGTATTCACACAGTACGGTAATTGTGTTGGTGAGGTATTCACACAGTACGGTAATTGTGTTGGTGAGCTATTCACACAGTACAGTAATTGTGTGGGTGAGATATTCACACAGTACGGTAATTGTGTTGGTGACATATTCACGCAGTACGGTAATTGTGTTGGTGAGGTATTCACACAGGACGGTAATTGTGTTGGTGACATATTCACACAGTGCGGTAATTGTGTTGGTGAGGTATTCACACAGTACGGTAATTGTGTTGGTGAGGTATTCACACAGTATTGTAATTGTGTTGGTGACATATTCACACAGTACGGTAATTGTGTTGGTGAGATATTCACACAGTATGGTAATTGTGTTGGTGATGTATTCACACAGTACGGTAATTGTGTTGGTGAGATATTCACAAAGTACGGTAATAGTGTGGGTGAGATATTCACACAGTATGGTAATTGTGTGGGTCAGATATTCACACAGTACGGTAATTGTGTTGGTGAGATATTCACTCAGTCCGGTAATTGTGTTGGTGTGATTTTCACACAGTACGGTAATTGTGTTGGTGAGATATTCACACAGTACGGTAATTGTGTTGGTGAGGTATTCACACCGTACGGTAATTGTGTGGGTGAGATATTCACACAGTACGTTAATTGTGTCGGTGAGATATTCACACAGTACGGTAATTGTGTCGGTGAGATATTCACACAGTACGGTAATTGTGTCGGTGAGATATTCACACAGTACGGAAATTTTGTTGGTGACATATTCACAGAGTACGGTAATTTTGTGGGTGAGATATTCACAGAGTACGGTAATTGTGTTGGAGAGATATTCACACATTACGGTAATTCTGTTGGTGAGGTATTCACACAGTACAGTAATTGTGTTGGTGAGATATTCACACAGTACGGTTATTGTGTTGGTGAGATATTCACACAGTACGGTAATTGTGTGGGTGAGGTATTCACACAGTAAGGTAATTTTGTTGGTGTGATATTCACACAGTACGGTAATTGTGTGGGTGAGATATTCACACAGTCAGTAATTGTGTTGCTGAGATATTCATACATGACGGTAATTGTGTTGGTGAGATATTCACACAGTACTGTAATTGTGTTGGTGAGATATTCGCACAGTATGGTTATTGTGTTGGTGAGATATTCATACAGGACAGTAATTTTGTTGGTGAGATATTCACACAGTACGGTAATTGTGTGGGTGAGATATTCACACAGTACGGTAATTGTGTTGGTGAGATACTCACACATTACGGTAATTCTGTTGGTGAGGTATTCACACAGTACAGTAATTGTGTTGGTGAGATATTCACACAGTACGGTAATTGTGTTGGTGAGATATTCACACAGTACGGTAATTGTGTGGGTGAGGTATTCACACAGTAAGGTAATTTTGTTGGTGTGATATTCACACAGTACGGTAATTGTGTGGGTGAGATATTCACACAGTCAGTAATTGTGTTGCTGAGATATTCATACATGACGGTAATTGTGTTGGTGAGGTATTCACTCAGTACGGTAATTGTGTTGGTGTGGTATTCACACTCTATGGTAAATGTGTTGCTGTGATATTCACACAGTACAGTTATTTGTTGGTGAGATATTCACACAGTACGGTAATTGTGTTGGTGAGGTATTCACACCGTACGGTAATTGTGTCGGTAATTTATTCACACAGTTTGGTAATTGTGTTGGTGAGATATTCACACTGTACCGTAATTGTGTTGGTGAGATATTACTGAGATATTCACACACTACGGTAATTTTGTAGGTGAGATATTCACACAGTACGGTAATTGTGTAGGTGAGATATTCACACAGTACGGTAATTGTGTGGGTGAGATATTCACACAGTACGGTAATTGTGTGGGTGATATATTCACACAGTACAGTAATTGTGTGGGTGAAATATTCAAACAGTATGGCAATTGTGTGGGTGAGATATTCACACAGTACGGTAATTGTGTTGGTGAGATATTCACACAGTACGGTAATTGTGTTGGTTAGATATTCAGGCAGGACGGTCATTGAGTTGATGAGATATTCACACAGGACAGTAATTGTGTTGGTGGGATGTTCGCACAGTATGGTAATTGTGTTGGTGAGATATTCACACAGTACGGTAAACGTGTGGTTGAGATATTCACACAGTTCAGTAATTGTGTGGGTGAGATATTCACAGTGTACGGTAATTGTGTGGGTGAGATATTCACACAGTACGGTAATTGTGTGGGTGAGATATTCACACAGTACGGTAATTGTATTGGTAAGATATGCACACAGTACGGTAATTGTGTTGGTGACATATTCACAGAGTAAGGTACTTGTGTTGGTGAGGTATTCACACAGTACGGTAATTGTGTTGGTGAGGTATTCACACAGTACGGTAATTGTGTTGGTGGCATATTCACACAGTACGGTAATTGTGTTGGTGAGGTATTCACACAGTACGGAAATTGTGTTGGTGAGATATTCAAACAATACGGTAATTGTGTTGGTGAGATATTCACACAGTACGGTAATTGTGTGGGTGAGATATTCACACAGTACGGTAATTGTGTTGCTGTGCTATTCACACTCTATGGTAAATGTGTTGGTTTGATATTCACACAGTATGGTAATTGTGTTGGTGAGATATTCACACAGTATGGTAATTGTGTGGGTGAGGTATTCACACCGTACGGTAATTGTGTCGGTAATTTATTCACACAGTTTGGTAATTGTGTTGCTGAGATATTCACACTGTACCGTAATTGTGTTGGTGAGATATTACTGAGATATTCACACACTACGGTAATTTTGTAGGTGAGATATTCACACAGTACGGTAATTGTGTAGGTGAGATATTCACACAGTACGGTAATTGTGTGGGAGAGATATTCACACAGTACGGTAATTGTGTGGGTGATATATTCACACAGTACAGTAATTGTGTGGGTGAAATATTCAAACAGTATGGCAATTGTGTGGGTGAGATATTCACAGAGTACGGTAATTGTGTTGGTGAGATATTCACACAGTACGGTAATTGTGTTGGTTAGATATTCAGGCAGGACGGTCATTGAGGTGATGAGATATTCACACAGGACGGTAATTGTGTTGGTGGGATGTTCGCACAGTATGGTAATTGTGTTGGTGAGATATTCACACAGTACGGTAAACGTGTGGTTGAGATATTCACACAGTTCAGTAATTGTGTGGGTGAGATATTCACAGAGTACGGTAATTGTGTGGGTGAGATATTCACACAGTACGGTAATTGTGTGGGTGAGATATTCACACAGTACGGTAATTGTATTGGTAAGATATGCACACAGTACGGTAATTGTGTTGGTGACATATTCACAGAGTAAGGTACTTGTGTTGGTGAGGTATTCACACAGTACGGTAATTGTGTTGGTGAGGTATTCACACAGTACGGTAATTGTGTTGGTGGCATATTCACACAGTACGGTAATTGTGTTGGTGAGGTATTCACACAGTACGGAAATTGTGTTGGTGAGATATTCAAACAATACGGTAATTGTGTTGGTGAGATATTCACACAGTACGGTAATTGTGTGGGGGAGATATTCACACAGTACGGTAATTGTGTTGCTGTGGTATTCACACTCTATGGTAAATGTGTTGGTTTGATATTCACACAGTATGGTAATTGTGTTGGTGAGATATTCACACAGTACGGTAATTGTGTGGGTGAGATATTACACAGTACGGTAATTGTGTGTGTGAGATATTCACACAGTACGGTACTTGTGTGGGTGAGATATTCACACATTACGGTAATTGTGTGGGTGTGATATTCACACAGTACGGTAATTGTGTTGGTGTCATATTCACACAGTACGGTAATTGTGTTGGTGACATATTCACACAGTACGGTAATTGTGTTGGTGAGATACTCACACAGTACGGTAATTGTGTGTGTGAGGTATTCACACAGTACGGTAATTGTGTGGGTGAGATATTCACACATTACGGTAATTGTGTTTGTGAGGTATTCACACAGTACAGTAATTGTGTTGGTGAGATATTCACACAGTACGGAAATTGTGTTTGTGAGATATTCAGATATTCACACAGTACGGTACTTTTGTCGGTGATATATTCACACAATACGCTAATTGTGTTGGTGAGATATTCACACGGAACGGTAATTGTGTTGCTGAAATATTCACGCAGTACGGTAATTGTGTTGTTGAGGTATTCACACAGTACGGTAATTGTGTTGGTGAGATATTCACACAGTACGGTAATTGTGTTGGTGAGATATTCACACAGTACGGTAAACGTGTGGGTGAGATATTCACACAGTTCGGTAATTGTGTGTGTGAGATATTCACACAGTGCGGTAATTGTGTGGGTGACATATTCACATAGTACGGTAATTGTGTGGGTGAGATATTCCCACAGTACGGTAATTGTGTCGGTGACATATTCACACAGTTTTGTAATTGTGTTGCTAAGGTATGCACACAGTACGGTAATTGTGTCGGTGAGATATTCACACAGTACGGTAATTGTGTTGGTGACATATTCACACAGTTCGGAAATTGTGTTGGTGAGGTATTCACACAGTACGTTAATTGTGTTGGTGACATATTCACACAGTATGGTAATAGTTTTGGTGAGGTTTTAACACAGTACGGTAATTGTGTTGTTGAGGTATTCACACAGTACGGTAATTGTGTTGGTGACATATTCACTCAGTACGGTAATTGTGTTGGTGAGGTATTCACACAGTATGGTAATTGTGTTGGTGAGATATTCAAACAGTACGGTAATTGTGTGGGTGAGATATTCACACAGTACGGTAATTGTGTAGGTGATATATTCACACAGTATGGTAATTGTGTGGGTGAGATATTCACACAGTACGGTAATTGTGTTGCTGTGGTATTCACACTCTTTGGTAAATGTGTTGGTTTCATATTCACACAGTACGGTAATTGTGTTGGTGAGATATTCACACAGTACGGTAATTGTGTGGGTGAGATATTCACACACTACGGTAATTGTGTGGGTGAGATATTCACACAGTACGGTAATTGTGTGGGTGAGATATTCACACAGTACCGTAATTGTGTGGGTGAGATATTCACACAGTACGGTAATTGTGTGGGTGAGATATTCACACAGTACGGTAATTGTGTCGGTGAGATATTCACACAGTACGGTAATTGTGTTGGTGACATATTCACACAGATCGGTAATTGTGTTGGTGACGTATTCATACATTACGGTAATTTTTTGGTGACATATTCACACAGTACGGTAATTGTGTTGGTGAGGTACTCACACAGTACGGGCTATGTGTTGGTGAGGTATTCACACAGTACGGTAATTATGTTGGTGAGATATTCACACATTACGGTAATTGTGTTGGTGAGGTATTCACACAGTACAATAATTGTGTTGGTGAGATATTCACACAGTACGGTAATTGTGTTGGTGAGATATTCACACAGTAGGGTTATTGTGTGGGTGAGATATTGACACAGTTCGGTAATTGTGTTGTTGAGATATTCACACCGTACGGTAATTGTGTTGGTAAGGTATGCACACAGTACAGTACTTGTGTCGGTGAGATATTCACACAGTGCGGTAATTGTGTTGGTGACATATTCACACATTTCGTTAATTGTTTTGGTGAGCTATTCACACAGTACGTTAATTGTGTTGGTGACATATTCACACAGTACGGTAATTGTGTTGGTGAGGTATTCACACAGTACGGTAATTGTGTTGCTGACATATTCACACAGTACGGTAATTGTGTTGGTGATATATTCACACAGTACGGTAATCGTGTTGGTGAGATATTCACACAGTACGGTAATTGTGTGGGTGAGATATTCACACAGTCCGGTAATTGTGTGGGTGAGATATTCACACAGTACGGTAATTGGGTGGGTGAGATATTCATACAGTACGGTAATTGTGTGGGTGAGATATTCACACAGTACGGTAATTGTGTGGGTGAGATATTCATACAGTACGGTAATTGTGTGGGTGATATATTTACACAGTACGGTAATTGTGTGGGTGAGATATTCACACAGTACGGTAATTGTGTCGGTGAGGTATTCACACAGTACGGTAATTGTGTCGCTGAGGTATTCACACAGTACGGTAATTGTGTCGGTGACATATTCACACAGTTTTGTAATTGTGTTGGTGAGGTATTCACACAGTACTGTAATTGTGTTGGTGACATATTCACACAGTACGGTCATTGTGTTGGTGAGGTATTCACACAGTACGGTTATTGTGTTGGTGAGGTATTCACACAGTACGTTAATTGTGTTGGTGAGTTATTCACACAGTACGGTAATTGTGTTGGTGAGTTATTCACACAGTACGGTAATTGTGTTGGTGAGATATTCACACAGTACGGTAATTGTGTTGGTGAGTTATTCACACAGTACGGTAATTGTGTTGGCGACATATTCACACAGTTCGGAAATTGTGTTGGTGAGGTATTCACACAGTACGTTAATTGTGTTGGTGAGATATTCAAACAGTACGGTAATTGTGTTGGTGACATATTCACACAGTACGGTAATTGTGTTGGTGAGGTATTCACACAGTACGGTAATTGTGTTGGTGAGATATTCAAACAGTACGGTAATTGTGTTGGTGAGGTATTCACACAGTACGGTAATTGTGTTGTTGAGGTATTCACACAGTACGGTAATTGTGTTGGTGACATATTCACACAGTACGGTAATTGTGTTGGTGAGGTATTCACACAGTACGGTAATTGTGTTGGTGACGTATTCACACAGTACGGTAATTGTGTGGGTGAGATATTCACACAGTACGGTAATTGTGTGGGTGAGATATTCACACAGTACGGTAATTGTGTGGGTGAGATTTTCACACAGTACGGTAATTGTGTGGTGAGATATTCACACAGTACGGTAATTGTGTGGGTGAGATATTCACACAGTACGGTTATTGTGTTGCTGTGGTATTCACACTCTATGGTAAATGTGTTGGTTTGATATTCACACAGTACGGTAATTGTGTTGGTGAGATATTCACACAGTACGGTAATTGTGTGGGTGAGATTTTCACACAGTACGGTAATTGTGTGGGTGAGATATTCACACAGTACGGTAATTGTGTGGGTGAGATATTCACACAGTACGGTAATTGTGTGGGTGAGATATTCACACAGTACGGTAATTGTGTGCGTGAGATATTCACACAGTACGGTAATTGTGTTGGTGACATATTCACACAGATCGGTAATTGTGTGGGTGATATATTCACACAGTACGGTAATTGTGTGGGTGAGATATTCACACAGTACGGTAATTTTGTGGGTGAGATATTCACACAGTACGGTAATTGTGTTGGTGACATATTCACACAGATCGGTTATTGTGTTGGTGATGTATTCACACATTACGGTAATTGTGTTGGTGACATATTCACACAGTACGGTAATTGTGTTGGTGAGGTACTCACACAGTACGGTCTATGTGTTGGTGAGGTATTCACACAGTACGGTAATTGTGTTGGTGAGATATTCACACATTACGGTAATTGTGTCGGTGAGGTATTCACACAGTACAATAATTCTGTTGGTGAGATATTCACACAGTACGGTAATTGTGTTGGTGAGATATTCACACAGTAGGGTAATTGTGTTGGTGGGGTATTCACACAGTACGGTAATTGTGTTTTTGAGGTATTCACACAGTACGGTAATTGCGTTGGTGAGGTATTCACACAGTACGGTAATTGTGTTGTTGAGGTATTCACACAGTACGGTAATTGTGTGGGTGAGATTTTCACACAGTACGGTAATTGTGTGGGTGAGATATTCACACAGTACGGTAATTGTGTGGGTGAGATATTCACACAGTATGGTAATTGTGTTGGTGACATATTCACACAGTACGGTATTTGTGTTTGTGAGATATTCACACAGTACGGTAATTGTGTGGGTGAGATATTCACACAGTACGGTAATTGTGTGGGTGAGATATTCACTCAGTACGGTAATTGTGTGGGTGAGATATTCACACAGTACGGTAATTGTGTCAGTGAGATCTTCACACAGTACGGTAATTGTGTGGGTGAGATATTCACACAGTACGGTAATTTTGTGGGTGAGATATTCACACAGTACGGTAATTGTGTGGGTGAGATATTCACACAGTACTGTAATTGTGTGGGTGAGATATTCACACATTACGGTAATTGTGTGGGTGAGATATTCACACAGTACGGTAATTGTGTGGGTGAGATATGCACACAGTATGGTAATTGTGTGGGTGAGATATTCACACAGTACGGTAATTGTGTGAGTGAGATATTCACACAGTACGGTAATTGTGTGGGTGAGATATTCACACAGTACGGTTATTGTGTTGCTGTGGTATTCACACTCTATGGTAAATGTGTTGGTTTGATATTCACACAGTACGGTAATTGTGTTGGTGAGATATTCACACAGTACGGTAATTGTGTTGGTGAGATATTCACACAGTACGGTAATTGTGTGGGTGAGATTTTCACACAGTACGGTAATTGTGTGGGTGAGATATTCACACAGTACGGTAATTGTGTTGGTGACATATTCACACAGATCGGTAATTGTGTTGGTGACGTATTCACACATTACGGTAATTGTGTTGGTGACATATTCACCCAGTACGGTAATTGTGTTGGTGAGGTACTCACACAGTACGGTCTATGTGTTGGTGAGGTATTCACACAGTACGGTAATTGTGTTGGTGAGATATTCACACATTACGGTAATTGTGTTGGTGAGATATTCACACAGTAGGGTAATTGTGTTGGTGACATATTCACACAGTAGCGTAATTGTGTTGGTGGGGTATTCACACAGTACGGTAATTGTGTTTTTGATGTATTCACACAGTACGGTAATTGCGTTGGTGAGGTATTCACACAGTACGGTAATTGTGTTGGTGACATATTCACACAGTACGGTAATTGTGTTGTTGAGGTATTCACACAGTACGGTAATTGTGTGGGTGAGATATTCACACAGTACGGTAATTGTGTGGGTGAGATATTCACACAGTACGGTAATTGTGTGGGTGAGATATTCACACAGTATGGTAATTGTGTTGGTGACATATTCACACAGTACGGTAATTGTGTTTGTGAGATATTCACACAGCACGGTAAATTGTGTGGGCGAGATATTTACACAGTACGGTAATTATGTGGGTGAGATATTCACACAGTACGGTAATTGTGTGGGTGAGATATTCACACAGTACGGTAATTGTGTGGGTGAGATATTCACTCAGTACGGTAATTGTGTTTTTGAGATATTCACACAGTACGGTAATTGTGTCAGTGAGATCTTCACACAGTACGGTAATTGTGTGGGTGAGATATTCACACAGTACGGTAATTGTGTTGGTGAGATATTCACACATTACGGTAATTGTGTGGGTGAGATATTCACACAGTACGGTAATTGTGTGGGTGAGATATTCACACAGTACGGTAATTGTGTGGGTGAGATATTCACACAGTACGGTAATTGTGTGGGTGAGGTCTTCACACAGTTTGGTATTGCTGTCACTCCTTTCATGACCTCAGGATGTCTCTCAGCATCGTCCAGCCAATGAATGCGTTTTACAGTTTCGGAACCGCAGCTGCCGAAGTGCATACAGCCATCTACTGCAAATAGCAATGAGATGAGGAGATAATTTGTGTTTGGTGATGCTATTGCTAATATCAAGTTTTTCATCATCTCTGGGTGTCATTGGGCAGGGACCAGCTTCTGCTGCCCATCCCTTAAACTGGGGGTAGATTTCACCACATTGCTGTGGGCCTAGATTCACATGTAGGTGGGAAGGAGTGAGGATAGCAGATTTCCTAGCAAAGCAGATAGGTTTTTACAACAACCAATGATAGCTTCACGATGCTCGCCATTACTGAGGGGATAGCTTTCAATCCCAGATTTATTAATTGTATTTAAATTCCACCGGTTGCCATGGTGAGATGTGAACTCATGCTGTCAGGGCATTAGCCTGGGCTGTGTATTACTAGTCTAATTACATTACCTATGCACCATCACACGGTTCATGTGTTTCTGCCTATATTTTTTTTGTTTTAGGAATTAAAGTTACATGTAGAAAATTGGGTTGATGAAACATTATCAGGCATTGTGTTCATCACACTCAAAAGGTTGAAGCCATGTTGACTTTAGAGGTTAACAGCTAGAAAGGTAAGGTCATGAATCATCAGGTGGGTTAACTTAAGTAAAGAACAGGAGACATGATGTCTTCAATCCTTGCAAGGAAGATCAGTCCAGAGGGATGTTTTTGTTTTGGGAGTTAAAGCTAAATTAGTTTGCAAACCTTCAGTAAATCCAACAGGTTATAAAACTTACTTACTTCGTCAGGCCAGAGAAGGAATTGTAAGTGAGGGGTAATTAATCTGAGGATCAGTTTGAGGGCAGCTCAGAGCACAATACGTCATAAGGTAGGTGGGCAGAGCTTAGGGGAGCTCTCTGTTTTCAATTCACCTGGGTGCTTGCTGGGAAAGTCGTTAGTTGCAGCTTGGACCTCGTGTGATTTGCAGCTCACTGAGAGAAGATAGCCGAAATATAGGATCGTTAGATAGGCCTGCACTGCAAACAGGGTTAAAAAAGCTAACTTCATCATTAACCTTGTGGAATGCATGTGAAGCTTAATCTCAGTTTGATAGCAACAGTGTTTTAGCTGTGCTCAGGTGTGTGGAGGGTGGAAGCTGGGGGCCAGCCAAGAGAACATTGGAGTAGCCAAGTTTAAAGGCAATAAAAGCAGAGATTGTGTTTGCAGCAGCAGATGGACTTAGCAGAGGAGAGGACATGGTCTGGGAGGTTCAGTTCAGGCTCCAGTAGTTCAGAGAGGTTGCTGGCAGTCTTGTTCACCTTGAGATAATGGCCAGGGAGACAGCCAAGAGTGCCGACGCTATAAAATAGGCGCTACTTCCTGCTTTCATTCAAGAACAGGAGCTGAAATCCCGAGGTGAGGTGAGAGTGAATTCCCTTGGCATCAAGGCAGCTTTTGACCGAGTGTGGCATCAAGGAGCCCGAGCAAAACTGGAGGTAATGGGAATTGGGGGGGAAAGCTCTCCGTTAGTTGGAGTCATACCTAGCACAAAAGAAGATGGTTGTGGTTGTTGGAGATCAGTCATCTCAGCTCCAGGACATCACTGCAGGATTTCTTCAGGATAGTGACCTCGGCCCAATCATCTTCAGCTGCTTCATCAATGACCTTCCTTCCATCATAAGGTCAGAAGTGGGGATGTTCGCTGATGATTGCACTATGTTCAGCACCATTTGCGACTCCTCAGATATTGAAGCAGTCCATGTCCAAATGGAGCAAAACTTGGACAACATCCAGGCTTGGGCTGGCAAATGGCAATTAACATTTGCACCACACAAGTTGGACAATCTCCAACAAGAGAGAATCCAGCCATTGTCCCTTGATGTTGAATGGCATTACCATCACTGAATCCCCCACTATCAACATCCTGGGGGTTGCCATTGACCAGAAACTGAACTGGACTAGCCATATAAATTCTGTGGCTACAAGAGCAGGTTAGAGGCTAGGAATCGTGCAACAAGTAACTCACCTCCTGGCTCCCCAAAGCCTGTCCACCATCTACAAGGCAAAGTCAGGAATGTGATGGAATACTCTCCTGCCTGGGTGAGTGCAGCTCCAACAACATTGAAGAAGCTCGACACCATCCAGGACAAAGCAGCCCACTTGATTGGCACCACACCCACAAACATTCATTCCCTCCATCACCAACGCACAGTAGCAGCAGCGTGTACCATCTACAAGATGTACTGCAGGAATTCACCAAGGCTCCTTAGACAGCACCTTCCAAACCCACGACTGCTACCATTTGGAAGGACAAGGGCAGCAGATACATGGGAACACCACCACCTGGGAGTTCCCCTCCAAGTCACTCACCATCCTGACTTGGAAATATATCGCCGTTCCTTCACTGTCGCTGGGTCAAAATCCTGGGACTTCCCTTCCTAACAGCACTGTGGGTGTACCTACAGCACATGGACTGCAGCGGTTCAAGAGGGCAGCTCACCACCACCTTCTCAAGGGGCAATTAGGGATGGGCAATAAATGATGGTCCAGCTAGCACTGCCCACATCCTGTGAATGAACTTTTTAAAAAGCCTCCAAAGAAATTAGTACCTGGGATGAGGGGGCTGTCATCTGATGAGAGGCTGAGTAAATTGGGTCTATATTCTCTGGAGTTTAGAAGAACAAGAGACAAGATCATTGAAACCTATGGAACTCTGAATGGGTTTGACAAGGTGGACACTGAGAGATTGTTTACGCTGTTCAGGGGATCTAGAACAAAGTGGGGCACAGGATAAGGGGCCGATCATTTAGGACTGAGATGAGGAGAAATTACTTCACTCAAATGGCTGTGGATGCTCCATCGCTGAATACATTTGAGGCTGGGATGGGCAGATTTCTGGCCTCTCAGGGATTTAAGGGATATGGGGAGCAGGCGGGAAAATGGAGTCAAAGCCCAAGATCAGTCATGATCGTATTGAGTGGGGGAGCAGACTCGATGGGCCCTACGGCCTGCTGCAGCTCCTATTTCTTGTGTCCGCGTGAAACCCTTTGTTCAATCGAACCTGAAAAGCCTCCCTTCCCACCATCTTCCCCTCCTCTTTCTCCAGCTCGGTGCCAACCCTTTCCTCTTTGTAACGTTTTCCAAGATGTCTTCCACTACTTGGAGAGAACGATGAAAATGCACGTTGTTGGCGATTTCATTTGGCTGAAAAGAAGCGTAAAGTGATTCTACTGGAGGAGCTGGGCTCCTCTCAGTGCCAGGAACACAGGGTCCTGTTCGCCAGATTATTTTCCCCCATTTGGCCAATGCAATGTAGCAAAGCCAACTTGCTTCTTTCATTTTTACAACGAGGAAACGGGGAAGGCAAAATTAGAGCAGATTAAACAAACTACCTCTCGTTGCTCTCTCTGTTAATGATGACACTGGCTATTCCTTGGCAAGTTTTCTTTCTTTAATCTTTTCATGGGGTGGGGGTGTCGCTGGCCAGGCCAGCATTTGTTACCCATTCTCTAATTGAACTGAGCATCTTGCTGGGCCATTTCAGAGGGCGGTTAAGAGTCAACCCCATTGCTGTGGACCTGGAATCACTTCTAAAGGTGGCAGATTTCCGTCCCTAAAGGGGAACCGGTGAACCAGATGGGTTTGATGATAGTTGCCATGACTCAGACGAGCTTTCAATTCCAGGTTTTTCCCTGATCGAATTTGGATTCCACCAGCTGCCAGGGTGGGATTTGAACCCACGTCCCCAGAGCATTAACCTGGGCCTCTGGATTACTAATCGAGTTACATTACCGCTACATCACCGTCGTGATAAGCAATCTATCTGTGCCATTGCCCAGAGTCCTGCTCAGCTTGCAAAATGGCATAAAATGGAGAATTTCACTCCAGTTCCTTTATCTTTTATTTAATTCATTCATGGATGTGGGTGTCGCTGGCTAAGACAGCATTCATTGCCCATCCCTAATTGCCCTTGTTCAGAGGGCATTTAAGGCCTCTTGGGCATTACCAATTCTGACCATTCCATCGTTGGTGCCTGGGCCTCAAACTCTGGAATTTCCTCCCTACACCTCTCCACCTCTCTAACTCTCTCCCCTGTAAGACGCTCTTTCGAATTTTACTGCTTAGATCAAACTTTTGGTCGCCTGCCCTAATACCTCCTTACGTGGCTGAGTGTTAAACTGTGCTTTACATTGCTCCTATGAGGCGCCTCGAGGTGGTGGATGACATTAAAGGCACTATATAAATGCGAGCTATTGTTGCTGTTAATAATAGCCTGAGACCGTGCCCGGGGAGGAGGGTTGGAATCACTGGCGAGGGAACTAAGGAGTCATCACTACCTCCTGTCTTGCCTCAAAATCTTCCTAAGAAAACTTGCTGTTCAATTGTAGCTGCATTCCTTACCTACTGCTCTTTTAATGTTATTTGTAAGGACCTGCCTCGCATGTGCAAATTGCTTTGTGCACAGTTTCCATTATAGTTGGTTTTGCCAGTGAACGTTTCGATAACATGGAACAAATCACAATAAAACTTCATTGAAATCACCTAGTTTGCAGGGTAGTTCATTTATCTGTAAGACTTTAACCTTTTCCTGAAACGAATCTATAAGGAGCAATTGTTCTGATAATTATTAAAATATAATTGAACTGACCATTTAATTTCTTTATGTATTCATTAAATTAGCCTAATACTCAATTATAAATGTACCTTAACAATGTACTATTTTGAAACACATCAGTACCATTAGGAATCCATTAGTACTTTAACACAATTCTGCTTTTTCATTTAACTGTGTATTACAATTTCATTAAGACCATCCTTGTCACTGGTTATTCTATTACAAGTCATCACAAACTGATTATTGTGGACACAGTACAGTAACTTTATAATTTAAGTGAGACAGAATCTTTACGCAATTTGCACTGGGGAAAATAAATACAAAGAAGACTAATAATCATTTGCGTTCCACAAGGGTGAAGCGCAAAGCGTTCACTCGGTTTTACACTGTAAGCAATTTAAATTGATACTTTTTTTTTCCAATGCTACTGCCTTTAATGAAACAAACTCAGAAAGATTTGAAGTTTTCATTCAATCTCAGTGACAAAAATCTCCACTTATCCAAAAGTTGATCGTTCCCTCTCCATCATAAAAAACATCAACCTTCTCCTGCTCCTAAAGCGTCGACCTTGGCCTACTCCTGCTTCCTAATTCATATGTTCGTTTGTATGTTCACGTGTCCATATGTTCATGAGTGAGCCTGCGACTTGGCTGAACACATGACTGTGTCATGAAGCGATTAATGTATGTAATATTTTGGACAATATTTTCCTTTTAAAAAAGAGGTTTATTCTGCGGGTACATCTTAATTGGATTAAAGCCAGCTAGTCTGGCTGCTTTGATGGGTAATAGTTTTGATATGTAAGGGAGATAGCGTGCATTTGCAATTTTGTGAATAGAGCATTCAAGACGTGGGGTGAAAACTGACACCTATCTAGCAGCTACCAAGCAATATGTTTTATATTACTAATAAAAATTGGTAATATGAAAGGGGTTCCATTGTTAAAAGGTGAAGTCCAAAGAGGCTGGTGAGACAATGAGAATTTGAATTCAATCAGTGGTGGTAGGTGTAACTTCAGTAGTTTTTGGGCGTGCAGAGCAGAGGCAATGTGAGATCAAAAGGCAGCTGTAAGCCTCCAACTGGCTCCACAGGAACCAAAGTGAAAAGAACCTCATTTTGAATTTGTAAGGGGAAAATGCTTTGCCTGGTGTTTGGTTAAGTCTATGGGTTGCTGTTGCCTTCATGGACATTAGTTTGGGAATTTGTTAAAAGTTATGACAGTGATAATTTGTAACCATGTGTATGTATATTTTAAACCTGTGTAAATTAATAAAATGTTTCAATTAGTTTAATGTAAAACCTCACGAACTGATGGTCTGATTCCTGGAGTTCGAGTTGCATCTCAAACATAACACTTAAAATTATAGGTTGTGACAGTTGTTTAAAGTTTCCCTCTGGGATTTTTAAGTAACTCCGCTTTACCAACTGCATCAGTCATAACAAATGCTGGAACATCTTGTGAAC